>MUZC01000185.1:624852-648825 GCA_002072015.1 Radix auricularia | reverse complement strand
GCTCGAGCGATGGCACCAACAAATCGTGACGCTCCTATTCGGCAGACGACAGCAGATATTTAAATCGGAAATTTATTATCTATTCTTGCGACCCCGCCCCCCCCTACCCCCAGAGCTCTAACCATCCCCTAAATTATCTCCCATGTAACGTGTCACAATTTTGTCATTTTCCATTTCATCAATAAAGTCCTATGTCTCGGAGATACCACACTCCAGTAGTGTTGACACCCTCGTCCTACCCTCGTCCATATCGTGGCGGCACATCAGGTTTCACACTCCCCCAATCCATTCTCATTTCCGGGGCCCCTTGGGGTGACATGTCATGCTCGTGTTGGGGATGAAATTATAGGGTGGCCGCCATTTTCATTTTTTTCGTGTATTCTTGTCGGAATGTGGCAGTATACAGCTTGGGGGTTGGGGGGAGGGGGGCAAGTCTCAAAGAGGTTACAGACAGAAGAAAGTTTAATGGATTTAAAGTGCGCCTCTAGTACTAACAGTACACCTGTGTGTGCCTCCAGTTCTAACAGTACACCTGTGTGTGCCTCCAGTTCTAACAGTACACCTGTGTGTGCCTCCAGTACTAACAGTACACCTGTGTGGACCACCAGTACTAACAGTACACCTGTGTGTGCCTCCAGTACTAACAGTACACCTGTGTGTGCCTCCAGTACTAACAGTACACCTGTGTGTGCCTCCAGTACTAACAGTACACCTGTATGTGCCTCCAGTACTAACAGTACACCTGTGTGTGCCTCCAGTACTAACAGTACACCTGTGTGTGCCTCCAGTACTAACAGTACACCTGTGTGTGCCTTCAGTACTAACAGTACACCTGTGTGTGCCTCCAGTACTAACAGTACACCTGTGTGTGCCTCCAGTACTAACAGTACACCTGTGTGGACCACCAGTACTAACAGTACACCTGTGTGGACCACCAGTACTAACAGTACACCTGTTTGGACCACCAGTACTAACAGTACACCTGTGTGGACACCCAGTACTAACAGTACACCTGTGTGCCATCAGTACTAACAGTACACCTGTGTGTGCCACCAGCATAACAGTACACCTGTGTTGACCACCAGTACTAACAGTACACCTGTGTGGACCACCAGTACTAACAGTACACCTGTGTGGACCACCAGTACTAACAGTACACCCGTGTGGACCACCAGTACTAACAGTACACCCGTGTGGACCACCAGTATAATAGTAGACCTGTGTGGACCAACAATTACCACAATTGCGTGTAATGTATTGGTCAAATAAAGATAATGCAGCACGATGTCAACGGCAACGGGATGACCAACGGGATGACCAACGGGATGACCAACGGGATGACCAACAATAGCACCAAGTGACTACATCAACATGTCATGATATGAAGGGCTCCACAGCTCGGAATACTGACCTTTTCTTCTGCTCTGACACGTTATTCGTTGTACAGAAAAGTTGAATGTACTGGTACTGCTTTAGTGTACTGTAGTGTACAGTATTAGTGTACTGCTTTAGTGCACAGTAGTGTACTGCATTAGTGTACTGCTTTAGTGCACAGTAGTGTACTGGTCCCTAGGCAACACACGTTGATTTTTTTTCAGTTTGCTCCAAAATGTTATTTGGGCCCTAGAAAATGATTCAATTTGTAACAATGCCTTCAAGGTAGAGAGAGGCAATTATCAGTAACAAGAGGAATCGATTGGAGATTGCCTAACAAAATTGATGGCCTTACAACACTGTTGGCCCTTCAACACTGTGGCCCTACGACAGTGGTGGCCCAAAAATACTTATGGCCCTACAACACTGGTGGCCCTACGACACCTATGCCCCAACACTGATGGCCCATCAACACTGATGGCCTAACAACACTTATGGCCAAACAACACTGATGGCCCAACACCACTAATGGCCCAACAACACTAATTGCCCAACACCACTAATGGCCCAACAACACTAATTGCCCAACAACACTAATGGCCCAACAACACTGATGGCCTAACAACACTTATGGTCGAACACCACTAATGGCCCAACACCACTGATGGCCCAACAACACTGATGTCCCATCAACACTGATGGCCTAACAACACTTATGGCCCAACAACACTGATGGCCCAACACCACTAATGGCCCAACAACACTAATTGCCCAACACCACTAATGGCCCAACACCACTGATGACCCAACAACACTAATTGCCCAACAACACTGATGGCCCATCAACACTGATGGCCTAACAACACTTATGGCCCAACAACACTGATGGCCCAACACCACTAATGGCCCAACAACACTAATTGCCCAACACCACTAATGGCCCAACACCACTAATTGCCCAACAACACTAATGGCCCAACAACACTAATTGCCCAACACCACTAATGGCCCAACAACACTGATGGCCCAACACCACTAATGGCCCAACAACACTAATGGCCCAACAACACTAATTGCCCAACAACACTGATGGCCCAACAACACCGATGGCCCAACAACACTGATGGCCCAACAACACCGATGGCCCAACAACACTGATGGCCCAACAACACTGATGGCCCAACAACACCGATGGCCCAACAACACTGATGGCCCAACATCACTTATGGCCCAACGACACTAATGGCCATCCACGACATCCCCACCCCATCAACATCTGATGACACCTATGACATTAGTACCACTAAAATTGATTGCCTGTCGCGACACAACTAACGATGACTTTGATGACTTGTTAATGGTCGATGTCAGGAGGTCACCATGTCAGAGTAGCCTCCATCAATCAGCCTGACACTCCCCAATAACTGCGTGGCTGTCAAGTTGTATGTATGATTGTATATTTACTGTTACAAAAATGTTTATATAAATATCCGAGTGTTTAATGATCAGTGCTTGCTATACATACACGGACCAATGAGGTTGGAGAGCCCTTGGCCGGGAATATTTCGGTTACAAGCCACTAACATTTCTAGCCAATATACAAACTGGAGCACAGTACATGGGGAACAGCTCAGGGGAACAGTACTAGAGCCCAGTACACGGGGAACAGCTCAGGGGAACAGTACAGGCACAGTACTAGAGCCCAGTACATGTGGAACAGCTCAGGGGAACAGTACAGGCACAGTACTAGAGCCCAGTACATGGGGAACAGCTCAGGGGAACAGTACAGGCACAGTACTAGAGCCCAGTACATGGGGAACAGCTGAGGGGAACAGTACAGGCACAGTACTAGAGCCCAGTACAGGGGAACAGTACAGGCACAGTACTAGAGCCCAGTAAAGGGGAACAGTACAGGCACAGTACTAGAGCCCAGTACAGGGGAACAGTACAGGCACAGTACTAGAGCCCAGTACAGGGGAACAGTACAGGCACAATACTAGAGCCCGGTACATGGGGAACAGCTCAGGGGAACAGTACAGGCACAGTACTAGATCCCAGTATATGGGGAACAGTACAGGCACAGTACTAGATCCCAGTACATGGGGAACAGCTGAGGGGAACAGTACAGGCACAGTACTAGAGCCCAGTACATGGGGAACAGCTCAGGGAACAGTACAGGCACAATACTAGAGCCCAGTACATGGGGAACAGCTCAGGGGAACAGTACAGGCACAGTACTAGAGCCCAGTACATGGGGAACAGCTCAGGGGAACAGTACAGGCACAGTACTAGATCCCACAATAGGGGAACAGTACAGGCACAGTACTAGAGCCCAGTACAGGGGAACAGTACAGGCACAGTACTAGAGCCAAGTACAGGGGAACAGTACAGGCACAGTACTAGAGCCCAGTACAGGGGAACAGTACAGGCACAGTACTAGAGCCCAGTACAGGGGAACAGTACAGGCACACTACTAGAGCCCGGTACAGGGGAACAGTACAGGCACAGTACTAGAGCCCAGTACAGGGGAACAGCTATGGGGAACAGTACAGGCATAGTACTAGAGCCCAGTACAGGGGAACAGTACTAGAGCCCAGTACAGGGGAACAGTACAGGCACAGTACTAGAGCCCAGTACAGGGGAACAGTACAGGCACAGTACTTGAGCCCAGTACAGGGGAACAGTACAGGCACAGTACTAGAGCCCAGTACAGGGGAACAGTACTAGAGCCCAGTACAGGGGAACAGCTCTGGGGAACAGTACATGGCACAGTACTAGATCCCAGTACATGGGAACAGCTCTGGGGAACAGTACATGGCACAGTACTAGAGCCCAGTACATGGGAACAGCTCAGGGGAACAGTACATGGCACAGTACTAGATCCCAGTACATGGGAACAGCTCTGGGGAACAGTACATGGCACAGTACTAGATCCCAGTACATGGGAACAGCTCTGGGGAACAGTACATGGCACAGTACTATATCCCAGTACATGGGAACAGTTCAGGGGAACAGTACATGGCACAGTACTAGAACCAATGTCAAAAAGGGACTGGAGTCAGCACCCTAAAGGAACCGTTGAAACAACAATACTTGTCACTTTTGTGCCAATCGCCCCACCCCCAGTACCATCAATAAGCAAACCATTTCCACCAATGTGACATTTTTATCACTGGGATGTCAGAAACTCTTATCTACATACACATGACGAACCGTAATAATTAAAACATTACGTGTAGACCGTAGACCATCAATATATTGGCTTTACAGTTTTACAGATAAGTATGACTCCCGCTTTACTTCTATGGATAACTGCTTTACATTCCGACCTTACGCCTACAGTATGACGTCTATTGCGTCGATGGGGAGATAATTCAGTCAAGTTATTCCAATCCAAGTTTTATTCTTATTGTGGTACTCGTATCTTGTCCACTAACGGAATCTTTCATTGCACTCACAATTGTTGGCCCCCCTCCACCCCACCCCCCAATTTTCAGCTCCTTATGTTGATGGCGCCCCACACCACACACCCATGTCAGACACAACCGTGAATAATGATAGCTTTTTCCCCACCCCCTTTCCCCCACTCTGTATCCCACCCTTCTATGTCCAGCTAAAGCTCGTGTGTCCACTGACTGGCTGTGATGACGTCGTGTCGACCTCGCCAGTGTCCAACGACTTACTAAGATGTACCGGCGCGTACTTCCTCCAATCAATATCGAGCTCAGAGATTCATTGCGATACAGACGCAGACACAGACACACCCGTTGTCTCAGCCCAGACGTTGGGGTGGGGGCGGGGGGAAGGTACACGGAAAGAAAGTAATCGATTTCCATTTGTCCGTTAAACGATGCAGACGTACGAGTGTAGATCACGGTGACCTAGCGCTGATTGACAGGTGATTAGTTAAACAACAGCCAGTATAATCCTTTGATCAAAGGGGATACACTTCATGTTGATGACGTGTGTCATGTACATCTAGGATGATGTCTGCTTACACTCCAGACTGATGACGTGAGTCTTGTACATCTAGGATGATGTGTGCTTACACTCCAGACTAATGACGTAAGTCTTGTACATCTAGGATGATGTCTGCTTACACTCCAGACTAATGACGTAAGTCTTGTACATCTAGGATGATGTCTGCTTACACTCCAGACTGATGACGTGTGTCATGTACATCTAGGATGATGTCTGCTTACATTCCAGACTGATGACGTGAGTCTTGTACATCTAGGATGTCTGCTTACACTCCAGACTGATGACGTGAGTCTTGTACATCTAGGATGTCTGCTTACATTCCAGACTGATGACGTGAGTCTTGTACATCTAGGATGTCTGCTTACACTCCAGACTGTTGACGTGAGTCTTGTACATCTAGGATGTCTGCTTACACTCCAGACTGTTGACGTGAGTCTTGTACATCTTGGATGTCTGCTTACACTCCAGACTGATGACGTGAGTCTTGTACATCTAGGATGATGTGTGCTTACACTCCAGACTGTTGACGTGAGTCTTGTACATCTAGGATGTCTGCTTACACTCCAGACTGATGACGTGAGTCTTGTACATCTTGGATGTCTGCTTACACTCCAGACTGATGACGTGAGTCTTGCACATCTTGGTTAATGTAACTGATGACTCTTGTTATGCTTACCGTAGTACCACATGGGAAAGGGGGAGGTGCGAAATGCATATTTCACGTTTGTCGTATTTCCATATGACAACTACTCAAAGATACATCCCTATAAATTGCCCGACGTGAGTTTCAACCGTATCCGGTCAAGCACTGCATGAGTGATGTCGGCATTGTCCGGTCCTGTAAACGACTGAACAGGATCACCATGAGCCAAATCCTGGGATGAAATCCCATTTTGTGTTAAATCTTAGATCAAAGACTCCACGGGCCACCACTATCTCCGCTTACAACAACACACAGGGAAGCCAGAACAATGGGAGTGAGTGGTTATGTTTTATTCATTACTGGCTGTTTTGGATCAATCATTTCTTTACCTCAGTTGGAATATTTCCATATTGGAATGAATTGGCGTTGAACGTCGGAGATGGAGGCTAGGGGGGGTGAATAAAAAGATCCGCTTGTTTGCATTAGTATAGAGACACCTGGAGTCCACCGATCAACGGTACACCACCCAGCTGACGTGAGAACCTCTCAACGGTACACCACTCAGCTGACGTGTCAGCTGGCGTGAGAACCTCTCAACGGTACACCACACAGCTGATGTGAGAACCTCTCAATGGTACACATCTCAGCTGACGTGAGAACCTCTCTCTCAACGGTACACCACACAGCTGATGTGAGAACCTCTCAATGGTACACATCTCAGCTGACGTGAGAACCTCTCAACGGTACACCACTCAGCTGACGTGTCAGCTGGCGTGAGAACTTTTCAACGGTAAACCACACAGCTGACGTGAGAACCTCTCAACGGTACAACACACAGCTGACGTGAGCACCTCTCAGTGGTACACCACTCAGCTGACGTGAGAACCTCTCAACGTTACACCACTCAGCTGGCGTGAGAACCTCTCAACGATACACCACTCGGCTGACGTGTCAGCCGGCATGAGAACCTCTCAACGGTACAACACACAGCTGACGTGAGCACCTCTCAGTGGTACACCACTCAGCTGACGTGAGAACCTCTCAACGTTACACCACTCAGCTGGCGTGAGAACCTCTCAACGATACACCACTCAGCTGGCGTGAGCACCTCTCAACGATACACCACTCAGCTGACGTGAGCACCTCTCAGTGGTACACCACTTAGGTGACGTCAGAACCTCTCAACGGTACACCACTCAGCTGGCGTGAGAACCTCTCAACGATACACCACTCAGCTGACGTGAGCACCTCTCAGTGGTACACCACTCAGCTGACGTGAGAACCTCTCAACGGTACACCACTCAGCTGACGTGAGAACCTCTCAACGATACACCACTCAGCTGACGTGAGAACCTCTCAACGGTACACCACTCAGCTGACGTGAGCACCTCTCAGTGGTACACCACTCAGCTGACGTGAGAACCTCTCAACGGTACACCACACAGCTGACGTGAGAACCTCTCAACGGTACACCACTCAGCTGGCGTGAGAACCTCTGAGAAACAAACGATGTCTTGGACCCTGGGGTGGTCATTTGTGGTCAATGAATATATTACAGCCTCACAGACAAAAAATTGTTTTGTTCCCTGCAATCAAAGGAAAGTCTGCCAGATGTCGCGTTATGTTCTAAAATATGTTAAAACATGCGTCATTGACTCCGTCAACACTACCACCTGTCGTGCTATGTTCTAAAATATGTTAAAACATGCGTCATTGACTCCGTCAACACTACCAGTTGTCGTGCTATAAATATATATAATAGCCCAGTGGTGTGGGTTTGTAACGTAACGCATAACGCAAGAGATGTACGACAGTCTACAGCAGTTAGTTTAGTTGAAACGCTGAGGAGCGATGTACGACAGTCTACAGCAGTTAGTTTAGTTGAAAAATCGTGTGTTGATGAGCGCTGTAAAAATATTTAATATGATGACGTCATTGTTTGGTGTGCATCGGTACGCAAAATACAACCCCTATTATTATTATTAAATAAATACTTTGCGTACATTTCATAAAGTTTAATAATTCGTATTTATCAAAAAAGGACAAGTTAGTTGGTCTTTAAAAAAAAGGTTGGCGCCGTAGGCGCCCAAAAAACGGGGGCGCCGCAGGCGCCACGGCGCCTGGCACAATCTAGTGTTCTAAGATATGTTAAAACATGCGTCATTGGCGCCGTCAACACTACCAGTTGTCGTGCTATGTTCTAAAATATGTTAAAACCTGCGTCATTGACGCCGTCAACACTGGCACCCATAGTAGTCAAATTATTTGTGGTCTTCTCTATACGTTATACCTGATTCAATCAACGAGATATACATGTTGTCTTACGTAGCTTGATATGTTGTGAGTGTAAACTCGTACTAACGTTGTGAGTGTGATCTCATACTAACGTTGTGAGTGTAAACTCGTACTAACGTTGTGAGTGTGATCTCATACTAACGTTGTGAGTGTAAACTCGTACTAACGTTGTGAGTGTAAACTCGTACTAACGTTGTGAGTGTAAACTCGTACTAACGTTGTGAGTGTAAACTCATTCTAATATATAGATGACAGAGTTTATCTATCTCCTCATCATGAAGCTGGTGTTGGTCTAGCCTTACACAATGATGCCCCAAGTACCGAAAAAGGCCGTATATACACTGCAAGCTACGGTTATTGTCAATGATGCCCCAAGTACCGAAAAAGCCGTATATATATATATTGGCACTGACATTTAACCAACATTAGTAGAAGAAAAAAAAAGAGAAGGTTGAATGAATGCAGACAATGACCGGATGTTGGCACCGTGCCACTTTTATTGGATGCCTACGGGTCAATAGCTAGTTTCTGTCAGACGAGAGTTGAATCCCCTGTCCCCCCCCCCACACACTTTTTAATACAATATCGATCTGTTTATCTTTGATTGGCCTTAAATACAAACACAACCTGCTGCCCCGCCCCCTCATCTCCAAAACAGAGGAATAAATCCTGATATTCAACATGTTTCAAGTGACATCCGGGCCTTTGAATCTTTGAACTTTGCTTCAATAAACAAATGATATTTCAAGGGAGATGAGACAACAAAATGAATTTCTTCGACAATCATAATCATTGTTTATGTTTAATTAATGATAATAACTCATTATTAATCATAGGTGTTAATTTAATATTTAAGTTCTAAAATATTTTTGCTCTGTCACACGAAAACATGTGTATTTAAATACGTAATAGTATAATACTAGTGGAAAGACAGACAGTGCTTAAAAGATACTTTTATTGAAAAAAGACATTTGCAGGTAGAGCACCTCAGATATTTAAATAGCACCTCTGACATTTAGATAGCATTCAATATATTTGGATAGCATCCCAGATATTTAGATAGCACCTCAGATATTTAGATAGGACGACAGATATTTAGATAGAACCTTAGATATTTAGATAGCATCCCAGATATTTAGATAGCACCTCAGATATTTAGATAGGACCTCTGATATTTAGATAGCATCCCAGATATTTAGATAGACCTCAGATATTTAGATAGGACCTCTGATATTTAGATAGCATCCCAGATATTTAGATAGCACCTCAGATATTTAGATAGGACCTCAGATATTTAGATAGCAAATCAGAAAGAGCAGAGTCCTCGATGGTAAATCCCAAAAGTGTTACTTAAGTGCTCCGGTCAACACAGTCCTACATTTCAAAAACAAGCAGAAACGCGCCCCCCCCCCCCGCCGCCACGAGAAGGAAAGAGTTTTTGGTTACTGGGAGCCTCAGAAATTCTTTCAAAACGTTTTACACACTTCAATCACACGTACATTTCTCTCATCCCCTCTTCCCCAGGTGACCATCACAGACAAAGGCAACCCGCCCCTGTCCTCCACCACCCGAGTGGTCATCAAGGTCAGTGACGAAAACGACAACCGGCCCGAGTTCATCAACAAACTGCAGCGCCACACCATCACCGTCTTCGAGACGCCCCACGAGGGCAAGGACTTCTTCGTCTACCGCGCCCTGGCCTACGACAGGGACGAGGGCAGGAACGCCAACGTCAGCTACGCCATAGTCGGCCCCAAGGCCTCCCCATTCAGGATTGACCGCTACTCGGCCAAGATATACGCCACCAGGGAGCTGACCGAAGGGGAAAGCTTCGAATTGACGGTGAGTTTGACAGAAATTGGGGGGGGGGATGTAAAAAGATGGGATTTTTGTGGAAGGACCTCTTGTGTGTCTGGAAGGTCCTCTTGTGTGTTTGCAGCACCTCTTGTGTGTGTGGATGGACCTCTTGTGTGTGTGGAGGACCTCTTTTGTGTTTGTGGAGGGACCTCTTGTGTGTGTTTGGAAGGACCTCTTGTGTGTGTGTGTGAGGACCTGTTGTTTGTGTGGAAGGACCTCTTTTGTGTGTGTGGAAGGACCTCTTGTGTGTGCGGAAGGACCTCTTGTGTGTGTTGAGGACCTCTTTTGTGTGTGTGGAAGGACCTCTTGTGCGAGTGGAAGGACCTCTTGTGCGAGTGGAAGGACCTCATGTGTGTGTGTAAGGTCCTCTTGTGTGTGTTGAGGACCTCTTTTGTGTGTGTGGAAGGACCTCTTGTGCGAGTGGAAGGACCTCATGTGTGTGTATAAGGTCCTCTTGTGTGTGTTATAGGCCTTCGTTGGTGTGAAGAAGGCTCCCTAGTGTGTGTGTGTGATTGTGCTTGTGTGGAAGGCCCCCTTGTGTGTGTGTGTGTGATTGTGCTTGTGTGGAAGGCCCCCTAGTGTGTGTGTGTGATTGTGCTTGTGTGGAAGGCCCCCTAGTGTGTGTGTGTGATTGTGCTTGTGTGGAAGGCCCCCTAGTGTGTGTGTGTGATTGTGCTTGTGTGGAAGGCCCCCTTATTTAAAAATGTAACTAGC
The DNA here is from genome assembly GCA_002072015.1 of Radix auricularia. Lineage (NCBI taxonomy): Eukaryota > Metazoa > Mollusca > Gastropoda > Lymnaeidae > Radix > Radix auricularia. The sequence continues at coordinate 637,961 of MUZC01000185.1, read as the reverse complement.
CGTAAGCTTTTTTTTTAAGAAAAACAAATCTCATGAAACAAAAGATCAGAACAAACAGATATTTCTTCGCAAGTTTAATTCAAACTTCGACTGTATGGTATCATAAAATCATCATTTCTCATCAACATGCCTGATAACATATATCGGTTAACTTGTACTTGTTCATTCTTGTTTGTTTTGAGTTGTGGTATAGTGTTACCCAGTAGCAACCCTGCCATATAATGGAATGTACATATTTCATTCAAACATTGACGGCTTAAATGTAATCCGCACCACAACTTAGGGCCGAAGCTTCGCCACTCCTTCTCCCATTCCTAAAAGGCCTATCACCTGATTCCACCTGACCATTGTCCAGGAACGTTCCTAGTGACGCCGCTCATCATACTGTCCACAGATCAGGGCCACTGACAATGGCAACGACTCGAAGAAGTCCAACCAACGACTGGGCATCGAGGTCCTGCCCAGACCAGGGGTCAGCCACCTCAAGCCGCGCTTTGCCCAGAAGGTCTACAGTGAGAGCGTCACGGAGACCGACCCCCCTGGACTGCGGATCCTGGTCATCACGGCAGAAGCTGAGGATAGTGCCAAGCTCATCTACTCCATTGAAGGTCAGTTGTCCAAGTGTTTGGGTGTACACTGGTCAGTTGTCTAAGTGTTTGGGTGTACACTGGTCAGTTGTCTAAGTGTTTGGATGTACACTGGTCAGTTGTCCAAGTGTTTGGATGTACACTGGTCAGTTGCCCAAGTGTTGGATGTACACTGGTCAGTTGTCAAAGTGTTTAGATGTACACTGGTCAGTTGTCCAAGTGTTTGGATGTACACTGGTCAGTTGTCCAAGTGTTTGGATGTACACTGGTCAGTTGTCCAAGTGTTTGGATGTACACTGGTCATTTGTCCAAGTGTCTGCATGTACACTGGTCAGTTGTGCAAGTGTCTGGATGTACATTGGTCAGTTGTCCAAGTGTTGGATGTATATTGCTGTCGTTTAACCCCCCCTCACACACACACTTACCCGTTACTCCAAGAAAAGATGATCTACCTGAAAATAAACCCAAGAATTATATTGAATGTTTTACCTGCATAAATGTCCAACGATGTGGTATGTTTGTGGAATTAATGTTGGACGTATCTGAAATAGATTCCCGATTATTATTATTATTTTTTTGAACAATGAAAACGTGCTTCATTATTTTATATTTTATTTGTGCAAACGTAACATCATAAATTTTTATGAAACAAGAAGGTCAACACATTAAAATATCTTTTCTTATTGCATTCTCATGGACTTATCCTACTCCATATTCTTGCATTAAAATGTTCCTCACCATCACTTGTGGTGTCACCAGTGCTCGTGGTGTCTACTCGTAGTGTCACCAGTACTCGTGGTGCCTCCAGTACTCGTGGTACATCCAGTACTCATGGTACATCCAGTACTCGTGGTGCCTCCAGTACTCGTGGTACATCCAGTACTCGTGGTACATCCAGTACTCGTGGTACATCCAGTACTCATGGTACATTCAGTACTCGTGGTGCCTCCAGTACTCGTACATCCAGTACTCGTGGTACATCCAGTACTCGTGGTACATCCAGTACTCGTGGTACATCCAGTACTCGTGGTGCCTCCAGTACTCGTGGTACATCAGTACTCGTGGTGCCTCCAGTACTCGTGGTACATCAGTACTCGTGGTGCCTCCAGTACTCGTTGTGCCTCCAGTACTCGTTGTGCCTCCAGTACTCGTGGTACATCCATTACTCGTGGTACATCCATTACTCGTGGTACATCCATTACTCGTTGTGCCTCCAGTACTCGTGGTACATCCAGTACTCGTGGTGCCTCCAGTACTCGTGGTACATCCAGTACTCGTGGTACATCCAGTACTCGTTGTGCCTCCAGTACTCGTGGTACATCCAGTACTCGTGGTACATCCAGTACTCGTGGTACATCCAGTACTCGTGGTACATCCAGTACTCGTGGTACATCCAGTACTCGTGGTACATCCAGTACTCGTGGTACATCCAGTACTCATGGTACATCCAGTACTCGTTGTGCCTCCAGTACTCATGGTACATCCAGTACTCGTGGTACATCCAGTACTCGTGGTGCCTCCAGTACTCGTGGTGCCTCCAGTACTCGTGGTACATCCAGTACTCGTGGTACATCCAGTACTCATGGTGCCTGCAGTACTCGTGGTGCCTCCAGTACTCGTGGTGCCTGCAGTACTCGTGGTACATCCAGTACTCGTGGTGCCTGCAGTACTCGTGGTACATCCAGTACTCGTGGTGCCTGCAGTACTCGTGGTGCCTCCAGTACTCGTGGTGCCTCCAGTACTCGTGGTACATCCAGTACTCGTGGTGCCTCCAGTACTCGTGGTGCCTGCAGTACTCGTGGTGCCTGCAGTACTCGTGGTGCCTGCAGAACTCGTTGTGCCTCCAGTATTCGTGGTGCCTCCAGTATTCGTGGTGCCTCCAGTACTCGTGGAGCCCCGAGCGGGAACTCCCCACTTTACAACTTGCCTGGCTCAAGAGTTCTGTCTTTCAAACATTCCAGGAATTTTACCGCCCCCTCCCCCTCAATGAGATCAATCAATGGGCGGTGGTCGGAGAGAAATCGAATACGCGAACACGTTTAGACATGCACTCATCTCTCTCTCTTTCTCTCTATTTCTCTCTCTCTCTCTCCCTCCTTCCCGACCTCAATCTCTTAATGTTAATTCCTAAATAACCTCGAACTACTCAAATCTGTTACCATAGAAGATTTCTTTGTCCCGTTCATCTCTATATCTACATCACCCAATGACCAGATACGGCAGCCGTACGTTTTTATCAAAATGTTGTGTGGCAAAATCCTTAATAAACTGTATTCAACACTAACAATTGTAGGAAAAAAATAGAAACATCGAGAAGGGGGGAGAGAGAGGGAGAGAGAGAGCGAGAGAGAGAGAGAGAGACAGACAGAAAGAAAGAAAGAAAGAAAGAAAGAAAGAAAGAAAGAAAGAAAGAAAAAAAGAAAGAAAGAAAGAAAGGGGAGAGATGGGGAAGCAAGAGGCGCCCGGGAGGTGGGGCTGAATGTATAGAACATGTACCAAAAAAAGCTTCTAAAGAGAAACCAAAAGCCGCTTCCGGTGAAAGTGGTTATTTGAGAATAGATTTGAGGTTTTATTTCTTAAAATGCATATTTGCCCTGTGTGGGGGCAGGGAGGTGGCTCCTGGGAATGAGAAAGGCAGGCAAGTTGGCTGCCATTAGTTAAATGTCTTCCTTTTGAACAGACCTCTCGGCATCACCAAGGTTTCTGCGGTAAGAACGTGCCAGGCCCTACACTTGCACATCCGTTGCCATGGCAACCAACATGTCCATCTCCGTAAGAGATTCCCCCTCACCCCACCCCCCGTCTCCTAGAGAAGAAAAAGAAAACTATTTTTTTAAAACCCCGTTGTTGTCAGTATTGATTTGAAGCCGTGTCCATTTCATTACACGTTTCATCTCTGTATTCCAAATAAACAACATTTTCACTACATGTATACATAGGCCTTGTCACAACATGGCGGACATCTATTGATAGAAATATCGGAGATTTTCAAGGGGGGGGTATTTTATTTTAAGATAAGAGTCAATATGTAAAAGTAGGTATAGTGAGAAGACAATATCATATCAGAAATTCGTTAATATTTCGTTAATTTAAGACTGCTTATTGGACTTGAACAAGAAATAAAAACTTATTGGTAATTTTACCACGCTAATAAATTAGAGGACACATTGATTCTTCTGAATATATGCTTAAATACATTGTTACACTAAAATGTTTGTATAAAAATAGTAACATTACACAATGATGTATGACGTTTTCCGGTCTGAGAAAGGACAAAGCCTGTTGCCAACTGAGTTTAAATCAAGGGCAGACAAGCCACAGCATATTTATAGATTCTAGCGATAGATTGACGTTTATCTTCACAGCCGGCCATCAACTTTGAGAAAAAATAAATAAAAAATGAACCGTTGGGATGAGGCAACAGGTCTCTGAATGTGTTCTCGGAACTGACGAGAGTTGTGAGTCCCCGGGCCCTCGCTTAGTTTAGACGGGCCCGACTTAGCAAATCTAAACATTTGCATTAGCCACGGATCTTTGTTGATCTAATTCTCTATTTATATCCGACAGTAGATGTGTACAATTTTTTTTTTTAACAGTTCTGAAATGTGTATTTCCGGTAATGTCAGGTTTTGGCGGCCATCTCTGATGACCTTGAAGAATTGCAATATTGTTTCGTTTCTAATTAGCTTTAGTGTTATGTTTAATTTTTGGAAGGGAAATAAAGAAAGATGTCTATGGTTGGCATAACTTTAATTTCAAACTCTTCATTATAATTAAATTGTTATGTAATTTAAAAGATATTATTACATTTTAATAGTTTAAAATTCATAAAAAAATTGGAATTCAATTTTTTTTTTAAATCGAAGCTCTTATTATAGGGAGGCAATTTTTAAAACAATTTTTGAACAAATCAAACGAAAAAACAAATAAAAACAAGTTTTGGTAAAATCTTTGTATAATAAATTTAAAATTAAAATGCATTAAACATTTTCAAGCAATTGTGTATGTGTGTTTATAATTACTATTTCCCCGCAGTTAAATTAAGGGCATGTATTAAAATAAAAAGGGGAGGGGGGCACGATAGGGGCTTAAGTTAAAGTTTACATTCTATTGTTGGTTGTTGTTATGCATGGGCGAAATTGACCTTCTCATCACATACATTGATCTTGTCCCACTTATCACTTATATTGATCTTGTCCCACTTATCACATATATTGATCTTGTCCCACTTACCACATAAATTGATTCTTGTCCCACTTATCACATAAATTGATTCTTGTCTCACTTATCACATATATTGATCTTGTCCCACTTATCACTTATATTGATCTTGTCCCACTTATCACATATATTGATCTTGTCCCACTTACCACATAAATTGATTCTTGTCCCACTTATCACATATATTGATCTTGTCCCACTTACCACATAAATTGATTCTTTTCCCACTTACCACATAAATTGATTCTTTTCCCACTTATCACATAAATTGAACTTGTCCCACTTATAACATAAATTGATTCTTGTCCCACCTATCACATAAATTAATATTGTCCCACTTATCACATATATTGTTCTTGTCCCACTTATCCCACGAAATATCCTACCTCCCGGGAGATATCATCCATAGAAATAGCACTCATGTGAGTCTTTTCGGGGGGGGGGGGGTATTTTTAAAATCCGTTGATTATAGAACAGTGCTCATCTCATCTTATTGCGAATATTTTTGTGGCTGGGGGTGGGCGGGTGGTAAGTAGAGTTTTAGCACCCTACCCTTAAGCCACAAAGGAATACGCCTCTGATTACATGACATTCTCTGTGTAATCCCTTGATTATAGGTGTTGATTGTCATCGTCTTGCAATCTTTTTTAACTTTATCTTTTTTTATTGTTGTACTACCTGGCGTTACCTCCCCTACTGACGCAAAGAAATAAACAACAAAACCGGAAGTGAATCACATGACTACCGGCCTGGTGTCACAGTCATGTCAGAACCGTATCCGGGTCACCTGTCACAACATCAATTCTGGCTGTTTTAACCCTTGTGACGTACCTTCCCGTGTAAGAAACCCTTCTACTGATGTACCCCCCTCTCCCCCCGGGGCGCAAGGTGATGCTATTGTTCTAAAGACATATACATTGGTCAAAGGGTGGTGAAGTTTTGTTTTGGTGTGTCCCAGAATGATCAATGTTGTATTTGATGATTTTAAACATTGTTTACGTACACGTAGACCAGACTAGATGAAGACATGACGATTTTAAACATTGTTTACGTACACGTAGACCAGACTAGATGAAGACATGACGATTTGAAACTTTCAGGGGTTCTCATCTCACAAGCCGTGGCCACCGATACCTCTGTGTTAAAACTTTACCCGTTCAAACGTGTGCTGAATTAAGTATAAAATTAAGTAATGGTAGCTTTACGGCTACGTAATATATCGGACATCCCTCCCCCCTCCACATCTGGTACTAGCTAACAGGTTTTACTGATTGAGTTGAGTTTTCATCGTTAAAAGGGATAAAACAACATTATGTTGTGGTAATTTTTAATTTTATAATGTAAATGATAGAGCCATTTCCCGCCATGATGTTAAGTTCACCATATTGAAACCGTAGTTATACAATCAGAGATGCTAATGCCGCCATAGTCTATACCATCAGAGATGCTAATACCACCGTAGTCTATACCATCAGAGATGCTAATACCACCGTAGTCTATACCATCAGAGATGCTAATACCACCGTAGTCTATACCATTAGAGATGCTAATACCGCCGTAGTCTATACCATTAGAGATGCTAATACCGCCGTAGTCTATACCATCAGAGATGCTAATATCGCCATAGTCTATACCATCAGAGATGCTAATATCGCCATAGTCTATACCATCAGAGATGCTAATATCTCATTAGCAAGAATATGTTTTTGTTGATGTCATTTGCACACTTAATTAAATGTCGCTAGCACACTCGCTTAGGTCGTTAGTGTGCTAATTAAATGTCATTAGCACTCACAGGTGGAGCAAGCGACTGGTCGTTAAAATGAAGTCACCTTTTAAAAAAAGATTGGTAAAGATATAATACCAATTTACCTTGTAACGTTTGCGCTGGGGACTGCTATATCCTAGTGGAATATTGGGGGGGGGATGCGTTTTAGACAGCAGTGATGAAGACAGCTGTGTCTTTAAGGAGGGAATAAACGGGAACACGTGTGTCCTAGAGTAGAGGACAGGTGTGTCCTAAATAAATGGGAACAAGTGTGTCCTAGAGTAGAGGACAGGTGTGTCCTAAATAAACGGGAACAAGTGTGTCCTAGAGTAGAGGACAGGTGTGTCCTAAATACCGGGAACAAGTGTGTCCTAGAGTAGAGGACAGGTTTGTCCTAAATAAATGGGAAAAAGTGTGTCCTAGAGTAGAGGACAGGTGTGTCCTAAATAAACGGGAACAAGTGTGTCCTAGAGTAGAGGACAGGTGTGTCCTAAATACCGGGAACAAGTGTGTCCTAGAGTAGAGGACATGTGTGTCCTAAATAAACGGGAACAAGTGTGTCCTATAGAAGAAGGGAGGCGGCTGTTTCGTGTCATAGATGAGCTTGAGATGACACAAGAGATGTCTACATGGCGCCATATTTGATGCCTTCATGGCGCCATATTTCCCCGACTTTGAGGGGAATTCAATGTGTAACTTGGGAGCTACGCGTTAAAATACTCAAAAACTATCTCTCCATCCCCCCCCCCGCTAACTCCTTCACTGAACTTATTTAACAATATTATAGCCCCGTTAGTCTTGGTACACTGTGGTCATTCAGAGATTCCATGACGGAATGTCTTTATAGCTCCCAATTTAAAGCTGGTTTTAAAGCTTGAAAATCTTGAAATATTTTTTAAAATCATTTTCTCTGCCCCGAAAGTTAACAGAATTATTTGTTTGGAAGCGAGGCTCATCTTCTGGGGGGGGGGGGATTCCTGCCATATATATTTTATTATTTGTAGTCGTCATCACAACGGTTCTAAATTTGCTAACGTCAATATACACAAGTAAAGATCTGTGCCGAGATCTAAAATTAGATGCTTTGTAAACATTGCGGATTTTTTAAAAACAACTTTCGAAAAGTTTGATTAAATTCTGAACCTTTATGCTGCCTAACTAACGTGAGAACCTTTGTGCTCCCTAACGCGAGAAGCACTGATGTCATTCACATTAAAGTGTTGTTGCCACGCGACCAAGTAACTGTTATACTTCTGGTTGTAAATTATTTCCCTTTTTTAAATGTTAAAGTTTAATTTACCAGAAATGTTCATGAATGCGAATGCTGAAAAAATCTGGCATGGCGTAAATCAACCTGCCACATAGTCACGCGCCTGCAGTATATATCTTTCTTTAAATTTACTACATGTTAAAAGTTACTGGGGAATACGGGACTTCATAAGAAAATTCTGGCTTAAGAAATAAATGTTTTTCTCACCTGAAAAGGATTAAAGACATTTTTAAAATTCCCCACTCGTGTTCTCTCAGGTAAATATGTCTGTCTTGAGGAAGGTAAGTGTTCTGGTGTTACTACGGCATCTGTAATGTGATCATAGGCAGCTTTAGCTGGACAAATGTGACCATAGGCAGCTTTAGCTGGACAAATGTGACCATAGGCAGCTTTAGCTGGACAAATGTGACCATAGGCAGCTTTAGCTGGACAAATGGGACCATAGGCAATTTTAGCTTGACAAATGTGACCATAGGCAGCTTTAGCTGGACAAATGTGACCATAGGCTGCTTTAGCTGGACAAATGTGACCATAGGCAGCTTTAGCTGGACAAATGTGACCATAGGCAGCTTTAGCTGGACAAATGGGACCATAGGCAGCTTTAGCGGGACAAATGAGACCACAGTTAATAAAACGGATACATTTTTTACACCCATTTAGAGCTTTTAGCTTAATATTAACCAAACTTTATTTCCGGCTATTGGACAGCCGTTTTGTGTGACGTGTCGAAATTTCTGTCTCTAGAAGTTTCTGTTTACAGGCAATATTAAACATCAATTCACGAGCTCGTTAAATTTTCGGGGGATTTTGTCCCTCGACCGAATGGTGATTAGATTTGATTCCACCATTTCATTTATTACAATTAATAACATTAGAACAGTTCTTAGAGATTGGTAGAATATTGCCTTGGCCATTGACATTGGTAGACTGTTGTCTTGGCCATTGACATTGGTAGACTGTTGTCTTGGCCATTGACATTGGTAGACTGTTGTCTTGGCCATAGACATTGGTAGAATGTTTTCTTGGCCATTGACATTGGTAGACTGTAGTCTTGGCCATTGACATTGGTAGAATGTTGGCTTTGGCCATAGACATTGGTAGGCTGTTGTTTTGGCCATAGACATTTAGATGTTCAATGATATTGCTTTGATAGCCTTCCATCGCTCAAATCACTTTCCCATAAATTAAAATTATGCGCCCCCACCGACTTTCACTTGTTGCGCCGCCGATGTCGTCATCATTACAACTTATGATGTGCAGCGTCATCTCATCTGCTGTGACGTCACCACCTGCTAAAACCATTTCCCGCAGCATCTGGCGGACATTACCCGAACAGTTTGAAACATCGTTATGGCGGCAACTGAGATATCGGCTCACAGGTTTATACATCACGACGTCCTAGGTCTAATATTAATAGCCATGCGTGACGAGACAGGTGGGCTTTGGGGTGGGGGTGGGGGGAGAACACAGGAAATTAATAAGAGAAGCCAACCCCATTAACGGTCCTCGCAGGGATGGGATGAAGGTGCAATTAGGCCTGGTGGTCCCAGATGGCTAGTTGGGGGGTGTTTTCCCCCCTTTTTGGTCTGGTGGTCACACGCGCGAGCTACATCATTCTTACATTCCGCCGTCGTCTCGAAAGTTCGGCCTTTTTTTCATGGGTTTCCTTCACATATTGGCTCTGTGTATATCGATAGTTGGTAGAAACGCTGAGGCTCATCTAGGGAGGATAGCACAGTTTCTTCCTAGAATAAAAGCTGAAGTAATAACCTTCCTCTTTGACCTACTTCGAGCGATGACTTTTCTTTTATACTTCTGTTTTCTTTTGAATTAAAAAAAATAGAAAAAGCAAAAAACACTTTAAACGGAAAAGACATTATCAGACGAAGATAGCAAACGACACGCGCCATTACCCGCCATGATTTCCTGACTTACTTCCTGTGGTGACCAGACCTCCTCCAAACAGCATATTCTGATAGTCACATTTACCTCAGAAATTGGCGTCTAACTACTTCATTTTGTTTGCTAATATTTGAAGAACGGTTCTCAAATTAGTCTTGGAAAACTTGGTTGGGGCCAGGAGCAGGTCACTCTAATGATCTATGTTTGCACAAATATCTGTTTGGTATTTTATAATGTCGAGATGGATCTCATCTCAGTTCAAAATGAAACAGTTTTGTCCCCGGGAAGTGGGGCATTGTTTAATGACTTTTTGTCAGTAATGATTGAGATCCCTTGGTTTTTTCTCATGTAGATATGAACCATCGCTGGTCATGTTCCCAGACGAGTAAATAATTCGTAAACCTATTTTCATGGTTAATAGACAGAACAGAGAAGCCAACCCGAGTGTTACTACTGAGATGACTTTTGGAATGTCAAGTGCTCATTTGGTTGTCATTCCTCGTGCATTGACCCCTGGGACGGTCACGTGTCTTAGCTTAGCTGGGGATTTCAACAACAAAAAATTTATCAAAATCTATTTACGAAGAAAATAAATTTAATCGGGAAACAAGAAATATTAAATTGTTATAAGGAATTTTCCCAGGAGGTTAATGTTTTTAAAGCCACACCCACCTGCAATGTTTCGAACCGCTGCTTCATTGTTGTGTACTCTGACAGGTAGCTTAGAGGTAAGTTCCTCTGAGCGGTTCGACATTTGTTTTTACTGGTTGCGGTACTAAAGCGAGTGGCGAACTTATCGTCTTGGAATGTGCGCTCTTAATGCAAGGCGGGTAGGGGGGGGCGAGACGGATGGCCTGGAGATTTTCTGTTGTAGCAGGAATAAATATTAGCAAGTTACAGATTTTGGAAAGTTTTTTTTTTCTCTCTTCTAGAAACAAATTGTTAGCTTGGAAAGATCGGCTGGGCAGAGAAAGAGTTTTGTTTGTTTTTGCTTTTGTTTTTTTATTTTTATTTCTTTCTAGTAACACCTTTTGGCTTGACCGCACTACGGGAACTACTGTTAGTAAGACCTTTTGGCTTGACCACACTATGGGAACTACTGTTAGTAAGACCTTTTGGCTTGACCACACTATGGGAACTACTGTTAGTAACACCTTTTGGCTTGACCGCACTACAGCACCAACATCACCCCTCCACATCTAATTTTGGAGTAACCCATCCTGGAGTTAGCTGGAAGTGGGGGGGGGGGGGTTAGACTCTTATGAGGCCGTAAACATTAAAACTACGCCCGACCTCCGAGCCCCCCATCCCCTCTCTATCACAAGTCTATAACAAAAACATCAGACCACTCTGGTTATCAGACAACCAATACGTCACTATCAGACAACTCCTAGCACCGGTGCCACCGTTTGACAAGAGTTAAAACCCTTGCTTCTATTTTAACTCGCATCACAAGATAGATGCGTGTAATGATTTAGTTGTCGTATATCAGACAGCATAGCGGCATTCATTAAGTACACAGTACTTGACTGACAGCAGACAGCATTGCAGTGTGTCATTAAGTACTCAGTACTTGACAGTGTAACGTGGGTTACCCACCTATATGCTTAAATTTTCTTGAAAACTAGTTGTAATTCACGAAATAATTATTTGGTGGAAACGTAAAAAATAATAAGAATAATAAAAAAATCATGTTAAGCCTGGTCCCTATTGGAATTCAGGACGTGTTAGCGCATTTTCGTATTATGTATCAGTACTTATGTTAGATATCAGAATTATGTAGTTATCAGTAATTGTGTTTAGATTTTAGACATATTTTTATGAATTTTCTTGTGTAATGAATATACCTGACATTTTTTTTATTTAAAAGTCATTTCTTTACATTTAAAAAAAAAATATTTTCTCTTTAATCTAACTACAAGTCACCACAAATGATGACGTAAAACTCTCTAAACTTTTACACATATTCTAATGACGTCAACTAAAAAAAAACAACTAATTCTTTTGCACCCTTTCGCACCACTCTTCAATGCTTGAAGAATTATGCATTCGACTTCCGGCAATGGCGGCCGTTCCCTGCGCTAGTGTTACCTCTCGATTCGAAATATTTTTTGGTAGTTTTAACGGGGTTTTTTAACGGATCGAGTAACTGAGTGTTGATGCACAAATGGCAGGTCAGGACATACAAAAAACATATATACCTCATGGGTCTAGGACTTATGGATGCTGAGATCAAGGGTGATGACGGACGGACGGACAAAACGGGTGCAATAGCGCATTCGACTTCTCGAAAATGCGCTAAAAATTAATAAAATCCGATAAACTTTTATTCAGAGCAAGTGTATTTTTATTAAAAATCTCTTCTTGTAATATATTTGGTATTACAGATAGTATAATAGAACCAGTGTAGTCTGGTATTACAGATAGTATAATAGAACCAGTGTAGTCTGGTATTACAGATAGTAGAATAGAACCAGTGTAGTCTGGTATTACAGATAGTAGAATAGAACCAGTGTAGTATGGTATTACAGATAGTAGAATAGAACCAGTGTAGTCTGGTATTACAGATAGTAGAATAGAACCAGTGTAGTCTGGTATTACAGATAGTAGAATGGAACCAGTTTAGTCTATTGTTACAGATAGTGGAATAGAACCAGTGTAGTCTGGTATTACAGATAGTAGAATAGAACCAGTGTAGTCTGGTATTACAGATAGTAGAATAGAACCAGTGTAGTCTGGTATTACAGATAGTAGAATAGAACCAGTTTAGTCTTGTATTACAGATAGTAGAATAGAACCAGTTTAGTCTTGTATTACAGATAGTAAAATAGAACCAGTTTAGTCTGGTATTACAGATAGAATAGAACCAGTGTAGTCTGGTATTACAGATAGTCGAATAGAACCAGTGTAGTCTGGTATTACAGATAGTCGAATAGAACCAGTGTAGTCTGGTATTACAGATAGTCGAATAGATCAGTTTAGTCTGGTATTACAGATATAATAGAACCAGTGTAGTCTGGTATCACAGATATAATAGAACCAGTGTAGTCTGGTATTACAGATAGTAGAATAGAACCAGTGTAGTCTGGTATTACAGATAGTAGAATAGAACCAGTTTAGTCTTGTGTTACTAACAGGACAACACCAGCTCTGGGCTCATGGATGCACGTCTGCACGTCTTATATTCTCTAGCGTTGCATGCAATAATTATCAAACGTGCCGGACGATCTGGAGTGAGGTTTTGTTGGAGGTTCTAACAATAAACATAATTTGATATTTCTTGTATCGTCTTTTATAGCTCAAGGCTGAACATTCTGAGCTTTCCATCCCCACCCCCGCCTACCTCCAACCCCCGCCTGCC
>MUZC01000185.1:569894-624543 GCA_002072015.1 Radix auricularia | reverse complement strand
ACTAGGTTCATTTTCTTAATACTTTTTCTTAGGGCTGCGGATTTTAACGATACATTTCTCGATTAATCGTTAACAATTTTTAACGATAACATTTTTTGAACGATTAATTAATCAACCCACCACTTATAAATGTAATGGAAGTCAAAAAGAAAAATATTTCGGTCGATAAATATAAACTAATTTCCGGACGATTACACGAACATTTTGGTTTTAAACGATTGACTGACGTGAATGTTTAAAATGTTGATACATTTTTTCGTGTCCATTGAGAGAAGTCGTTCGCTTTCCATGCAATGTTCCATTTAAGTGTAAGCTTCGTAAGTCCGTGTGCAAAGTTGGAAAAAAAAAACAACTCGTGTGCAAAGTTGCATAACGTCCATTTTTGTGCAATATTTTACAAAATTCGCTGCGTGGTGATTCTAAACCCCTGCGTGGCGTCGGTCAGATTTCTGCGCAGCCGCGATGCTTAAAGAAAACATTGCTACCATGGTTCTAACACTTCCCTTACATATCACCTGCAAACCAAACATCCACTACAGTAGCAGAAACTTGAGCTGAGACAAACTAAAGCTATGTGAATGATTGTTACAGCTCGGCTGGTTATAGTGTCAATAAGACCCGCTCATCACTTCAACCAACTAATGTCAATACACTTGTCTTCGTTGTTGGTTAAAAATGTCATATAATTTACTACATCGCGTATACTTAACGGAACCTTTTTTGGCAGTAAATGGCACTGTGTTGAGTGTAAGATACAAGTTTAATTCTGCAAGAAAGAATTTTGTGTCAATCAAACAAATACCTCATACCCACATTACCCGCCAAAGGTCTTCACCTGTTACGTCGTATTCGCCGTAACAATGGTGAAAAGTTATGCGAGCCCTTGTAATTTTTTTTTCCGAACTGACCAAAACGAGGCACGCTGTCAAAAGGCCACGTGTACAAGTCGAGTCTAGCGATGAGCTCGAGGTGGACGCACAAGTCCGTCACCGGGCCGGGGTAATCCCTGGGGTAAATAGGTATATCAAGATGAGCCGCGCCATTAGCCGGGGTAATCCCTGGGGTAAATAGGTATATCAAGATGAGCCGCGCCATTAGCCGGGGTATACAAACTAATACAAACCAGATGGTTGAGCTTGGCTCTCGCGGCCCGCTACAGCTGCGACTCGCGCGGTAATTGGGACTCGACGCGGGGCTCGTTTTGACATGGGTCTGAGCATTTACCCGAGTGGGTGCCACCAGATATAATTAGGATTTGAATGTTTCTAGTGTTTGGAAAGCCATCAGATTTTGGGTGGAACAGTCTAAAAATAACCCCATTTCTCCCCACCTAAATATCGATAAGTTTAAATACCCAAGATTTTGAGTTTTTACCTTTTTTTTCTTTTTAAATTAAAATTTAATTAACTTTTCTGTGTTAAAGATATTTGGAATATTAAAGTAGAAAACAATATTTATGTGAACATGGATTTAACTATTTTCGGCTCCAAACTCTTGCGTCTAGACGCTGGCCATTTGTGCATCTGGGTCTGTCTTTCCCTCGAAGTTTTCTCGTTATAATTTATTTCCAATAATTTTTTGATTAATGCATTTTCTGTTGGTTTGTTTGTTCTACTGATAGCATGTATCTCGCGACGTATGTTCTATTTAAACACGTGACTCTAAGAATGAAATCGTACATTGTTCTCTGCCATGTCTTCCAGTTTTTTGGAACACGTGACACTAGGGGTATGAGTTCCTCGGTGTATATTTTCCCCTAGCGTATGATTGGTCAATGACGTGTTTGCCCCCGTGTTTCATTGGCCAATGGCGTGTTTATCCTAGCGTATGATTGGTCAATGACGCGTTTACCCCCGTGTATGATTAGTCAATGACGTGTTTACCCTAGCGTATGATTGATCAATGACGTGTTTACCCCCGTGTATGATTGATCAATGACGTGCTCACCCCCGTGTATGATTGATCAATGACGTGTTTACCCTAGCGTATGATTGATCAATGACGTGTTTACCCTAGCGTATGATTGATCAATGACGTGCTCACCCCCGTGTATGATTGATCAATGACGTGTTTACCCTAGCGTATGATTGATCAATGGCGTATTTACCCCCGTGTATGATTAGTCAATTACTTGTTTACCCTAGCGTATGATTGATCAATGACGTGTTTACCCGAGTGTATGATTGGTCAATGACGTGTTTACCCTAGTGTATGATTGGTCAATGACGTGTTTACCCTAGTGTATGATTGGTCAATGACGTGTTCACCCCCGTGTATTATTGGTCAATGACGTGTTCACCCCCGTGTATGATTGGTCAATGACGTGTTCACCCCCGTGTATTATTGGTCAGTGACGTGTTTACCCCCGTGTATGATTGATCAATGACGTGTTTACCCGAGTGTATGATTGGTCAATGACGTGTTTACCCTAGTGTATGATTGGTCAATGACGTGTTTACCCTAGTGTATGATTGGTCAATGACGTGTTCACTCCCGTGTATTATTGGTCAATGACGTGTTCACCCCCGTGTATTATTGGTCAATGACGTGTTTACCCTAGTGTATGATTGGTCAATGACGTGTTCACCCCCGTGTATGATTGGTCAATGACGTGTTTGCCCCCGTGTATGATTGGTCAATGACGTGTTTACCCCCGTGTATTATTGGTCAATGACGTGTTTTCTACTAAATGTCCTAACGAGTGTGGTCATCTGACGTCCAAAATAAGAGGGGGCCCTGCCAGTGAATTAAGCCCTGAGCCGATGGACCGCCTACAGTGGTGGGGTGTCCAGTGAAGCTGGCTGTTCACTTGTCTGACCTGAATGCTCCTCTAATTACAGTGGTAGCCCCCGGACAGATCCTCCCGTCGATGCTCGATGTCCAGCTCTAATAACATGGTGTCCGAAGGTCGGGGTCAGTGCCATTGATGAGCAACAAGAAGACAACCAGACAGACCATCAGACTGACCATCAGACTGACCATCAGACTGACCATCAGACTGACCATCTCGTCTTGTGTACTTCCTGTTCGACTCTATTTAATTCCTCCCATCTGCCCCCGCCCCCGTCCTCAATGACGACTTTTAGATGAATATAATCATTAATCTAGAGGCCATTTCTTTTACTCAAGCTTATGAGGGCATTGACCTCACAGAAACTCTTAAAACATTTGAGAAACGTGTTGTTCAGTCCTCTACTCTTTCCTCCTTATCTCGTAGTCTCTTTCTCATTTCTTTCGTTTAAAAAAAAAGTAATTGAAGTATTTTACAAGCAGATATAAGCATAGAGTTTAAATATAGCCCCACTCCTAGAACACACTCTCATACCGTATACATAGGGTTACGACCGCTCTATCGAGCAATAGATATATATATAGATATATGTATATTAAATTAGGTTATATAATTATATTATTTATAGATGTGTTTACTTTCCTCTCTTTTCCTTGTCCATGTTCCCTTACAATAAAAGAAGAAAAAAGGAGATTTGTTGAGTGGGGGNTGGGTTGGGGGATATGTTTAAAGTAAGTAATTGTGTTGTACTTACAGCAGTCAGACATGAATATGTTAGCGGGTGGGTGCAGGTTGGGGTGGGGGGTAGATGGCGCCCGGGGAGGGGGTGGAGTAAACAAACGTCTTGCAATTGTGCGGGGTCGGTAACATTGGACACGAAGTCATGAAGGTCCTTGGCCTCACAACATATCAATATAACACTGGACACGAAGGTCCTTAGCCTCACAACATGTCAATATAACACTGGACACGAAGGTCCTTAGCCTAACAACATATCAATATAACACTGGACACAAAGGTCCTTAGCCTCACAACATATCAATATAACACTGGACACAAAGGTCCTTAGCCTCACAACATATCAATATAACATTGGACACGAAGGTCCTTAGCCTCACAACAACATATCAATAATCAAAACAGGGGCAAGGGATGCCACTCCAACAGGACGAGACAAGTTGTTTCCCCTGATTGAATCCGCTTAGAGGTCCATCAGCAACGGACCTATCTAAATACGAACCTGAAGTTTGTACGGCGGGCTGTCGACCCCGACACGCGTGTCGACTCCACCAAGCATGTGTGTTTACAGTTCGAGCAAACACTTTTCCCAACTCATGTAAAGATGTTTTCATATTTACCAAACAACTTTCGTCATGTTTGGACTAAAGCTACCATTTCCAAACAATATTTGCACGTGAGGCTCTCCAGGGGTCAGAAGTAGGTAAGTGGGCAAATGCCTGGTCCGGTGAGGTCTTAGTACTTTGGGGTGTAGATGGGAGACGGATTGTTGTGCGGAGTGGTGGGGGTCAAACAGTAACTAGCGTAATGAAAGAGTTTAGTTTATGTATCTCATGTACTCTGATAGGGCTTATCGGGAACTGAGGGCTACCAGTAACTGAGGGCTACCGGGAACTGATAACATAGCCACTGTGAGGGCTTCACTGACAATGTTGAAATGTGTAGCTGGAGAGGTAGCTCTTAAAGCGGGAGAGGTAGCCATTTTGACAATGAGAGGTAGCTAATATGCGGGAGCTGAGTTCCATCAGTTGTCAGTTTACAAAAATTAAACCATTCACAAAAGACTTTGCAGCCGAACTTCACCTGTGTCTGACATCTGATATAACATTGACCTCACTGCTATCAAGCACCTCCATAGAGTGATGACTGCCGGAGTGCTTTGTTAAATCTTGCACCGACCGTTAGTGCACTGTAATCCACCGACCGTTAGGGCATTGTAATCCACCGGCCGTTAGGGCACTGTAATCCACCGGCCGTTAGGGCACTGTAATCCACCGGCCGTTAGGGCACTGTAATCCACCGGTCGTTAGGGCACTGTAATCCACCAGCCGTTAGGGCACTCTAATCCACCGACCGTTAGGGCACTGTCATCCACCGGCCGTTAGGGCACTGTAATCCACCGACCGTTAGGGCACAGTAATCCACCGACCGTTAGGGCACTATAATCCACCATCGTGCGCCTAACCCCACCCCCAACTCGACCATTCACACACTTTCTCGGAACATAAGAAGACGGGTTTTTCGTTCCAATTTGAGCCCCGGTCCCGTCATACCTCCGCCGTTTGTTTCCCATTGCCCACCAACCAAAGGCCACGTCGGTGTAATTTGTACAACTTCATCTCAGATAGTACTTAATGGAGTACAGCTTTACACGTGTCTCGCGTATGATGTAGTCAGGTTTCCTAACCTTTTGTTTTTGGGCGGTTGGGGGGTGGGGGTGGTAATAAATAACCTTTGGCTCTTGTCGAACTAAGACATTAAACTGCCAGGTTAGAAATATGCCGTTGTTGTTTTTGTTGTTGATGTTGCCGCAGTTGCTCACGTTTTAATATCTAAATCTAAAATGATAAAAGGCCAGGTGGGGTATATCTCATTGCCATACCAGAGCCTTAGATGGCCTAGAAGTTGAGAACCCCCTGGTTTCCATCCCTAAACTTTTCTCTTCCGGGTTACCCCCCCGGAGATGGCATGTTCGCCATACTGAATTGTTTTCACTGTCTTGACGTTACCATGGCAACAGATGCGCCAACAGACTTGTGGTCACAATGGTGACGTCACAGTTAGACCCGACATTAGGCTGCACTGTTGGGATCCGGGGGGGTTCCCGGCAGCGGTAGCGACCCCCACCTTGTGTAATAGACTCCCCAGTGTACCGGAAGTCATTACTTGGCACCCCCACGGCGCATTTATAAACTCCTGGATTGTCAGCCTGAAGAAATAGACTGTCAGAGAATTTCAAAGTCTTCCGTGGCTTTGTTTTTGAAATAACCTTGTATAGATTTGGGGGGGAGGCTGAAGTTGTATAAGGAGTATGGAGCGGAAACCTCAGAAGTTGTATAGAGAGGGGGGAGTGCGAGGGGAAAGCCTCAAAGTGTCAACAAAGACAGGGGAATATTTAACCATAAACATAGCCTTGCAGACATGGACGCGTATCTCAACTCATTATAATTCTTGAAGGAAATCTTTTTTCAAGTTGATTTTTATTGAAATTACGTTTTCGTTTTGCTCAATGAACTTTGTTAAGACCCAGAGGCATCACTAGAGTTGGTGTCACCCCGTAACCACTTACCTAATGACCTCCTCATACCTGATGGTGTCACCCCGTAACCACTTACCTAATGACCTCCTCATACCTCCTCATACCTGATGGTGTCACCCCGTAACCACTTACCTAATGACCTCCTCATACCTGATGGTGTCACCCCGTAACCACTTACCCCAATGACCTCCTCATACCTGATGGTGTCACCCCGTAACCACTTACCCCAATGATCTCGTCCGAGTCCGTCAGGGCCGAATAACGGGAACATATGAAACTTTACATCTTGGTGTCATCCTTTCTATTGCGATCCGCACCCCCCCCCCCAGTCACGCCTCTGTGAAGACCAGAGTTTTTATCATGTAAATTTTATGTTATTTTGTACACTCGACTGTGTGAAATTCAGCCATAATCCTGGCTTATTGTCTTCTTTTGTTCTTGACCCTTGAAACTAATAGACTCAGGTTAGTTGTTGATTTTTAAAAAAAAAATTGAAAGATGAAGTAATTATTACGATAAAAAAATCAACATCAGAATGGCAAACATCGGTTTTATTACACTCACACCCCACCAAGATAGCAATATAAATTGAACATTTATGTGAAAAAATACATTTTAGACACAATTTTTGTATATTATTATTATTTGAGTCCATTGTCTCATAGAAAAAACCCTACGTGGTCGCAGCAACCATTGGTTTGGAAACCACGGCCTTAGAAGATATCATCCTGATAGTAAAGATGAGTACCGTACTTATTCTAGAAATGACGCTCTTCTTTCTCGGTGCGTCGTAATTTACACAGCTTTTTTTTGTTTTTGTTATTGAATATTTCAACCGACATTCGTGTTTCCACCCGCGTTTCACTTTTCTCCCCATCTTAACCTCCGCCTTTGGTACTCCATTAGCGTTACAATCATTTTACGACGCGAGCCCTCCAAGTTACCGCCAACTCCCCATTAAAATCCCTGGTTTACGGTTGACTCTTCCCTTCGTTCACTCACAGTAAATGACTCGATCGATCCGGTGGCTGCGTTCCCAGAAGTCGAGGTGACTGAACTTCGTCGTCATCTTTCTCTTAGGTTATTAAAAGAAAAGGAAAACGTCGATGCCATTGTCTCATAATCCAGCCGACCTTCACCTTCCACCTCCCCGCAGGGCGCCAATGGAACGTGGCCGATTGGCCTGCATAGCTGTGGCCCTCGCCGAGAGCTCGCGAGGCAAAGATTTGATGAGTGCCTATGTTTAAGATTCGATTCGAGACGGTTCTCGCCTCATAGAACACATCCGGGCTGTTGTCTTAGTGCCAGAAGTTAACGTCTGCTCGTTTCTTGGGGCCGGTGGTGTTATGAACAGTCGTCGTGGCGGGATTTTGTTAGGTGGGGTGGGGTTGTTTTGGAGTTTAAGCAAGACGATAGCCCACAACAGAGGAAAATGGTAGTTACATTGTGCGCTGTTATGTACAAGAGGAAACTGGAAGTAACTTTGTGCGCTGTAAACAGCATAACCGAAGAAGGTCACCAGTGGTCAGAAGGCCGGTTTGGAAGGGGTGGCGCATTTCGGACACTTTTGGCGCCACCTGTTGGCTAAATCTCCATCACTTACAACAGGTCGTCTGCCGTGCACCACTGTAAGACAAGTTTAGACTTACTGAGTTATTCTCACGTTCACATGTAGCGCCATTGCCTCAAGTCTCAGCCTTTATTAATTTATTTTAATTGCTAGATGTGAAATGACTATCCTATATGGTCTAAATTATTAGTAAAATCCTTTGAAATAATCTCCAGCAAAAAGTTCCTAGCGTAAGTCAGCTAATCTCGTTGTTGGTAAGCAATGAACAGAACATGTTATTTGGAGTTGCTCCCCTTTAGAAATGAACGAATGCATATATTTCGTTTGCAGTATAAAAAATGTGGCCTTAATAACACGATAAAATTTTGAATACTGCCGCCATTTTTGTGACCTGTATTTAAACAGTGAAGCAGTATAGAGGGTATGTTTTAGTAGCTGTTGCTTTCAAAATGTCTGCCACCCCCACCTACTCCACCCCGGCAGCCATCTACAACTTTTTTAAACCCATCACCTGTTATACAAGAACTTATTAAACTAACCCTTGAAAATGTTGTTTTGCGTGTTTATGTATGTGTGCATACCCCTAAACTCTAATACGATGACAGGAAATATAAACAAGTTAGTTTTGTGACACTGACTATTGGACTTGGTTCACTTACTGGACTGATTGGACGACCAGCTGGTTGGCATCATGTGACTGGATGACCAACTGGGTGACGTCATGTGACTTGACGGACTGGGTGACGTCATGTGACTGGATGACCGACTGGGTGACGTCATGTGACTTGACGACGGACTGGATGACGTCATGTGAATTGATGACCGACTGGGTGACGTCATGTGACTTTACTCGGAGACGTGTGGTTTTACCCGCCAAACTTCCTTCCGCACTGTGGCGCTGGTTGTCACGTCTGTAACGGAAACAGCCTGTCAGCCTGTCCGTGTGTTCGTCTGTCTGACTGTGGCTTTGGAAACCAGAAGACAAGATCTGCGTAATTTGAGTTGTCGTTGAGAAATGGATTTTTGAAAATATTATTTTGAGTCTCCAGGGAGACATTTGGGGAAAATAAGATTTTGTTTCTTCATTTGACGGTGTAAAAAAAAATATTTTTTTTTTTGCTTGGTTACTGAATAATTTGTAACTCTAAGACAGATTGTAGTAAAGTTGGGATGTGTGTTTAGTTAGATTAGGGATCTACCGATGTATCGACCAGCCATTTTTAGGGTATCAGCAGTATCGGTAGGTTGTATAGGTCCCGATATTGACGTGACCGATATTTCATAATAAATAATGAGTAACATTTCGACCTCAAAAAATTCAGAGAAAAAATATATTATCATTTTTATTTAGAATCTGTAAAAAATTATAATTAGATGTCCATTACTGCACGGAAGATCGAGGTTATTATTTTATACTTGAGTTTTTAAAAATAGTGTTTAGTTATAGTTTTTGCATTAGAGGCCGTCCATAAATGACGTCACGCGATTTCGGCCGATTTTTACCTTCCTCCCCCGTCGTCACGCTTTGTCAAAAAAACTTACACCCCCCTCCAATATGACGTCACAAAGCTTTGACACCCCCCACCTTCCGCACCAAAAGCATCCTTTATTGTTTATATCTGCCACGTACAACACGCGATGGATCGAATTTTATTTATAAATTAATTTAAAATTATAAATTTAAGACTTAAAATCAGGTAGTTAGTTAAAAATGTATTACATAAAAGAACATTAATGTTTATTTCCAAATGTATATTAGTTAAATCAAGTATACACATTGTATTAGTCTCTGAGTATGCGCGCGCGTGTGTGTACGTGTGTCTGTCTATGGTTGTGCCAGTCTTTCTAATAACGCCAACCTGTTTTGGGGCTAGTGGACAGTTACTCCATCCATAACAGGGCATAACGTGAAAGGATGGTCAGCCTTGTTTGGAGACCAGATGAAGGGTTGGTCAGTCTTATTTGGAAACCAGATGAAGGGTTGGTCAGTCTTGTTTGGAAACCAGATGAAGGGTTGGTCAGTCTTGTTTGGAGACCAGATGAAGGGTTGGTCAGTCTTACCTTGAGACCAGATGAAGGGTTGGTCAGTCTTACCTTGAGACCAGATGAAGGGTTGGTCAGTCTTGTTTGGAGACCAGATGAATTTGGTCAGTTCAGTATTGCCTTGAGACCAGATGAAGGGTTGGTCAGTCTTACCTTGAGACCAGATGAAGGGTTGGTCAGTCTTGTCTGGAGACCAGATGTCCCAGAAATACATTTCGCGCCTCCCGCGCAACTGTAAATAATATCATTTGTCTATAAAATTGTACACCTCTGCGGAGCCTCGTGCGCCCCCCACTATTTGACAACCACTGCCTTAACCTAATCACCTCAAGATTTCGTAACATCGCAATCTTTTTTTTTTTTTTGTACAGTCATACATTTATAAAACTTGTGTTTATCAAGTGCCCTATGTCTGTTTCTGCCCCCCCCCCACCAACCCCCAAATTTTGTCTGAAGACTTGATGACGTGTAGCAGACGATACAAGCAAGTGTTTCAATCATTTTTAAAAAAAAAACAGGAGTCTAGCTAACTTCCGGAAGCAATATAATACCTCGAATTTTACTTACTAATCTCTTCCACTTCCGGTGGACAACGCATCACAAACATGGCCGCTGTACAACTGCTCTATTGATGAGTTTTGTTGTTTTCCTATCATCCACTGCCACAACCCTCCAGTGTTTTCACAGACACGGTACATTTGGGCGGGGGGTGGGGGCAGCATGCAACTTATAGGGGCGTCTGATTTTTTGGACAAAAAAAAAAGAAAATGTTCGGTTATGGAAGCTGGCGATGAGGCCAAAGAGGCAGACCCGAGTCCTACATGGGCTGTAGCGCCACAGGGGGGTGGGTGGTTGGAACAACGGTTTTCTGTTGATTCACTGGTCTAAAATCTGTGCTATTATTTCTAATAGCCGGCTTAGTAAAATGTTGGCCCATTCTAACACAATCTGTTTTGTTTTTTAAAAATGTTTTAAAAACCAACATTAAAGGCATGTGTTTATAATAATTTTAGCGAAATGTTGAAGAATTGCATATATGTGAACTCCACTTGAACATATCTACAACCATATTTATACGTGAAACTTTGAAACTCGACCAGATTTTTTAGTTTATTTTAAAAAAATAATTAAATTTATAAATCTATGTAGATGTATAGTTCAATTTGAAATGTTAATTTTTAAAAATTAATTTGTTTTAGGACGCCTTTTAAATTGAATTTGAATAAACGACCTTCTTTAACCGTATCAATTCCCCCTATATGTATGTAATAGCATTGTAATAGTACTAACCAGTTTACCACGCAATTGTTTTGGCATGGCTACAGTGGCAGTATAAAACTCCACCAATATGATGTGTGGCACTGTCGGAATGACTTACTTCTGCTTTGATGTGATGTTCCGGAATGACTTACTTCTGCTTTGATGTCACGGTCAACGTATTTACGGTGCTATCAATAGCGGGCTGCTGACGAGGGCTAGACAAATTTATGTTGTACCTTGATCCAACTGAGGCTGCTCACATGTCTCAGGTGCCTAATATTTCCTGAAACTTACAACTTACAGACCAAAACCATGGCCTGGCACGCCAAACTCATGGCGTGACACGCCGATCTCATGGCCTGACACGCCAAGCTAATGACCTGACACACCAAACTCATGTCCTGACACACCAAACTCATGGCCTGACACGCCAAACTCATGGCCTGACACACCAAACTCATGGCCTGACACACCAAACTCATGGTTCGACACACCAAACTCATGGTGTGAAACACCAAGCTAATGACTTTAGTGTTCCTGTTAGTAAAGCATTTGACCTTTTTCTATCTAAGGGACATAACTACTAGTAGAAACTACAAATTTTAATAAAATAACAATTACCTTACGATTCTAGCCCCCCCTCCCCGGCTCATTTGCCCCGCCCTCCCTCCCCACCTCCCTCCCCNTAGAATTAGATTAAACTGTCAAGGGGAATCACCCTCTTCGCGCGTACAAATCAAAGGTGATAGATGGTATTACCTCCCATTCACAAACCGCCGTTTTTCTAATTGAGCTGTACTAATCATTTACTGCTATCTCGGGCCGCTAGAGCACGTGTGATTGTTTATAATGTAATGGTTGTCTAGCCTGGGGCCAGAGTTTCTAGCATTCTACAATACTACCGTAGAGTAGTGCATGGCGCCGTACTCACCACATGAACAAGTACACTGCCATGATTAAGTTAACTAACAGAGAAATATTCATTGAACAAATACCGTTGTTATAGTTTCTTTTCTTCAAAGAAATTATAAATTAATAATAGTTTTTAGTATCGATTTTAATTTTATTATTTTTATTTACAAATTTGAAATAATAACAATAACAATAATAGGATGTCTTGTAGATAATAATAATATAAAAAATAATAATAATAAAAGAATGTCTTTTAGAATATGGCTTTTATTTATCCTCCCTTTTAAACTCTTTTTAAATGGAGAAATATGGGCTGGGTGGCGGGGAAAAAAAACATGATGTTTTTATTTTGTTATTTCCCATGTCAGTATGTAATGGTCTCGTGGAGTCAAACGCAGATACCGGTAAGCTCCCCTTGGTGCGCTTTCTGGGCTGCCCGTCATATTGACTCAAGCATGATAGAAGCTAGAAACATTACCGACTCTATATTTAGTTGACTACGTGACTCTGGGTCAGACTCCACATATTTAGCTCTATATTTAGTTGACCCTAGGACTGTGGCCATCGACAAGTTGAGTACTATGGGGCCGTCCATAAATGACGTCACGCGATTTTGGCCGATTTTTTACCCCCTCCCCCCTACGTCACGCGTCGTCACAAAATCGTAGACCCCCCCTCCAAAAGTACGTCACAAAACTTTGACCCCCCCCCCCCTTTTAAAAAAAAAATTCACAAAATGCACTTTATTTTCTATTTGAAAATAAGTATGTTAAAGTATGTTTCAAATCACTTTTTGACATTTTGGTATTTACTAAGTGTAGGTCTACATTGTAATATAGTAACACGCTTGAAGCTATGTAAAAGGCATTAAATAAATTGTAAGCCAGTGATTCTCAAACTTTTTCGTATCAGTAGACCGACAAGCTATTTCACCAGGTACCATTGCATTCTTTTCCCGTTTTGACATGATTTTCTCTGTACTGATTTGATAGCAAAAATGAGCCCCTACACAGCCTAAAGCCATATAAGAATAAGTATGAATTTCGCTTGTTTTATATATTACATTTTAAAAAAAATATTTAGTTGCCAAGGCATAGCAAGACAGCTAACGAACAATGCAGCGGTAATGTCAAAAACCATTTGATGTGATTAACCTTCGCGATTAAGCTCGCGAATGTGACTATTGATATTACAAGGATCGTTGCATTGTTGATAGAATATATAGATACAAGACAATTCCTCGAATTGATTTCGATCTTCTACTGACAGTTTTCCTGCTAAGTATATGCACATTAAAGGCATTTGATCTAAAATTATTTGATCATTTTTAGACACTTGTCCTGTTTGTAAAACTCTCCAGTTGCAGTTTCTGGGGGGGGGGGTAACCGACAAAAAAAGTTAGCAGACTACTGCCGTGAGTGAACGAAACAACGCTGCGGTTATATCACAAACGCTTTGATGACAACATCAAATGACGTAGGGTAACAATTTCGTATGTTCTCTTGTGGGTTTTCAAACTTAAGAAATATAATTATATTTAATGTTCTTGTCTTGATAACTTACGCCAACCGGCGTCTGATGGCTTATCGACCGGCACTTTGAAAAGCACTGAATTTTTTAAAAAAGTTATTAAATAAATTTTAAGTGACCAAATGTTTCAGTGGAAGTTTTATTTAAAGTTACCCTTTCGATGTGACGTCACATTTCTTCAACCCCCTCCCTCCCCCACGTCACGCATCGTCACAAAAGTGAGACCCCCCTCCCCCCTAGGTGCGTGAGGTCATTTATGGACGGTCCCTATATGGTAGTGGTGGGCACAGAATCCCTGGAACTTACACTTAACACAAACCACCAATTTTACATTTAATTCTTCTAGCTTTAACTCAAATTTGTTTTATACATTATACATGTATGGTTTTATTTTGAAAAAAAAATATTTCAAGACTATTAGTTTGTGCTATTATTTAAGGCTGTACACCATAACTGTACTCATGTACTGTACCTGCTGTACAACATAACTCTACGCATGTACTATACCATATGTACCCCATAACTGTACCACGTATTGTACCAGCTGTACCCCATGACTTTACATACTTACTGTACCAGCTGTACCCCATAACTGTACTCACGTACTGTACCTGCTGTACCCCATAACTGTACTCACGTACTGTACCAGCTGTACTCCATGACTTTACATACTTACTGTACCAGCTGTACCCCATAACTGTACCACGTACTGTACCTGCTGTACTCCATGACTTTACATACTTACTGTACCAGCTGTACCCCATAACTGTACCAGATGTACCCCATATCTGTACTCACGTATTGTACCAGATGTACACCATGTACATTTACTCTGTTCCCGTTCAAACATCTTTCCTCGCATTTCCACACCTCCCCCTTTTTTTTCTCTCCCGAGCACATCTCAACACCACATGCTCGTAATTCTCAACGCTTCCACATACAGATCGCTCACTATGTGTAATACGGTAATACTTATCAATACTTAAGGGTAAACAAATTATATACAAGTAAAGCTCTTGTTCGGCGTTATCTCTTTAATTATTTCTATAAATTTGTTTTCTATTTTTTGTGTGTTCAATAAACCTTTAGTAAAATAGACGTAATATAATTAATATATTTTTTACACGGTCAAATTAAAATCCCATTTAATTTTTAATTTTTTTTTTAAAACCCGTATAAAACAAAGTATTTGACTAAAAATATAAATCCTTTATATACGTGACATAAATAAACGTATTTTCATTATAATACGTATCAGAGACAATCCAAAAATCCAAATTCTGGTTATATAAAGGATTTATAGTTTCAAGAAAGCTACTACAGTCTGTCTGCTAAATTTCAACACGATTTGATCACGGGAAAAGGGTTATAAAAATATGCTTAACATAGTGCGCACCGCGAGACAGATTAGCTATTAATAGCATTTACATTTTCAGACCGGGAATATATTTTTAAAATGTATCGTCAATATAATACGCACCGCACCGCGCGACAGGAATATATTAAAAATGTCGTTCAATATAATACGCACCGCAACACTCTTGCACAAAAATTAACATGCTACATAGTGATAAATAGAGATAATCTAACAATTCATTCATTTAATTACAGTACATTCGATCGATCTGAAATTTTGATATATCATCTTTATCATCGGCACGAGTCTGCGTGCAAAATTTCACCTCGCTAGCATACGTGGAAGTGGGTTAAAAATCGATCCAAAGCTTTTTCGGCAATCAAGGCATAATGCAGTCAAGCACACGCCGCGAGCTAATGTAAAGGATTTAAAAACATCAAAAAAAACAATTTATTATTTATATGATCTAATTACGTCTTAAATGTGACCAAAGAAAATTAATGAATGGTGTATGGGTAAGCCTAAAAATGACGCATCAGAACAAGGAATGTTTCGGCAAAAAGTCTTCGTCAGCAAAGAAACAAAAAGAAGTCCACAAATAAACTAAAACTGTTATAAGGTGTGTATTCATGTTATAAGGTGTGTATTCATGTTATAAGGTGTGTATTCATATTATAAGGTGTGTATTCATGTTATAAGGTGTGTATTCATGTTATAAGGTGTGTATTCATGTTATAAGGTGTGTATTCATGTTATAAGGTGTGTATTCCAAGCAAACATCAACCAGAAATACCAGCTCGCTATAATGTGTTCCCACACGTACCCATTTTATTTATCACCGTCTTTAGATAATATGTACGGGGGCCAGCCCTTTCCAGTCCAAATAACTATGCAGGACAACCTAATGACCACTCAGTGCAACTGTCAGGTCAAAAGTTTGCCTCAACCAGACACTTTTATCGGCTTAAAGCCTTAAAGCCTCTGTCTCAAGTGTGAGGAATGTAAGAGAAATTTGAAAACATACGCAGGTTTTCTTTTAAACTAACTTTTATTGTTCCTTTTTTTCTCTCTTTCCCCAGGTGGCAATGAAGACGACAAATTCACCATACAACCTGACCACGGGTCAGTCTTCCTGGCCGGCAGGGTGGACTGGGAAAGGAAGGCCAGCTACAACCTGACGGTCGCGGTCACTGATGGCCACAGTTGGGACTATGCCAACGTGAGTGTTACAGCAGCTCTTTTAGTTGTCGGTGCTACCAGAAACACTGGCTTGCTTTTTGTGGGATTACCAGAAACACTGGCTTTGCTGTTTGTGGGACTACCAGAAACACTGGCTTGCTTTTTGTGGGACTACCAGAAACACTGGCTTGCTTTTTGTGGGACTACCAGAAACACTGGCTTGCTGTTTGTGGGACTACCAGAAACACTGGCTTGCTTTTTGTGGGATTACCAGAAACACTGGCTTTGCTGTTTGTGGGACTACCAGAAACACTGGCTTTGCTGTTTGTGGGACTACCAGAAACACTATCTTTGCTGTTTGTGGGACTACCAGAAACACTGGCTTTACTGTTTGTGGGACTACCAGAAACACTGGCTTTGCTGTTTGTGGGACTACCAGAAACACTGGCTTTGCTGTTTGTGGGACTACCAGAAACACTGGCTTTGCCGTTTGTGGGACTACCAGAAACACTGGCTTTGTTGTTTGTGGGACTACCAGAAACACTGGCTTTGCTGTTTGTGGGACTACCAGAAACACTGGCTTTGTTGTTTTAGGGACAGTTGTCTTTGTTCTGGGCCACTCTCCTTCTGAGTAGTTTCACAATGAATGAATGTCTCTTTGTCTGGCTACGGAATGTTGGTTGGGGGGGGGAGGGCGCTAAATGACTTATGTTAACGAGTAGGCCCAATTTTTATGAGTAGACCCAGTCATTTTTAACAGAAATAAACTTATCACCACATAGAAACAGTTCTATGCATTTTAGGATATTATGTGCCACATATGAAAATTGGCTACTGCACAATGCCGTGCGGGTTATATTACTTGCCTTTACATTATGAGAGTGTGCATGCTACCACATAAAATTTCTGGCATATAATAGTTCGTAAGGAGCATGGTAGAACTTAGTACCTCATATAATAATGGGAACCATACGAGGTAGATAATTACGTATAAACAAAGGGAGAATAGTTTTCTGACACTTTTTGCAATTTACAAATAATATTTCGAGTCCAATAGACCATGGAACTATCTGAGGCGTGTTGTTTGAGGACCTCTGCATGGTTAAGGACCCCTGTATGTTTGAGGGCCTCTGTATTTTTGAGGACCACTGTATGTTTGAGGACCTCTGTATGGTTGAGGACCTCTGTATATTTGAGGACCTGTGTATGTTTGAGGACCTCTGTATGTTTGAGGACCTCTGTATGTTTGAAGACCTATGTTAGACAGGAATCTACCAATGAAAACACCAATTACCGAACCAACATGGTTTCAGGTTTGTGGTTTTGTTTTGGAAATTCAATATCAATGATTATCAACTAGGGCTGCGGAAATTAACGATTAATTTCTCGATTAATCGGTAAAAAGTTTTATTGATTAAAATTATTTTATTCGATAAAATAGCAATTAAAATTAAAGAACATATTTTAAACAATTTTTTCGATTTATAAATATATTTTTTTCACATTCAAACTTCTCCATTTTAAAAAAGATTTACAAAGTGTAAACTTTAAAATAAGCAGTTTTTATAAGGAAAATGATATAAGAAAAACTTTGTTTTTACTTAATCAAAAATAAGCAAATTTAAATTAATGAAATTAAATTGAACTACTTACATTCAAATATATCTCCTAAAAATGTTATTATTTTTTTATTAAATACTTAAGTTATGGGCATTTTATGAAATTTTCTGTTTAAAGATGTCATACATCTTATTTTCAGCTTTAATCAAAATTATCGATTAATTATTCGGTAATTTTTCAAAAATTAATGATTAAATTTAAATTAATCGATAACAGCCCTATTATCAACCATTCGTTTTAATTTTCTAACGTTAACCTCTATTTCTTAAACTATTAATTTTTTAATAATTAATCGACCCGTCACTTGCAAATGTATTGGAAGTCAAACAGTATTAAAAAAATGGCGGCCGGTATGTACACAAACAAATTTCCTGACGATTACGCGAACATTTTTTGTATTGAAACTATTGACTGGAGGGAATGTTCAAAATGTTGATAAAGTTTATTGTTATTCATGGTGAGAAAACTGATGAATTAATGCTTTACAAAATGGAGATAAAAGTTCCTTAGTACGTTAACCCCTCTACAAGTGCGTTTAATAAATGATACTTATGACGCCTAAAATTTTAATTTTTGGCTTTAATCGAAATTAACTATTAATTAATAGTTATTTTATTTAAAGTTAAATTAATCGTTTACAGCCCTAGTTTAAAGCTGGAATTTTTTTAAAAATATTTTAAAAAAAACAAGAACAACGGTTCTCAAGATGAAAATATAATTCACATGTCAATGTCCCCAAAAGTGTTTCATCATTTCTATTCGACTCATTTCCTGGGCAAGGAGCCACTTCGCGGTTTCCTAATTCAAGTGTGGTTACTGTCTCTAAGCGCACTATTGCCAACAAGGTCTGACCTCCTTGTCGGGGACTTCACCCGACCTTTTCTCGGATAGCTCCTTGACCTTTTCCGGTGCCAGATGTCAGTTTCCGGTATTCGCTCATCAGTCTGACCCCTTCCCTTCGTCTACCGTGATCGTTAAATCCTTGTGTTGATCGCTGCCCCCCCCCCACCTCCTCCCCCCTACCCCAGCCCAACAGACCGATGGCCGTGTTTCTCGTCAGATTCTGAAGGTCCTGCTTACAAGAGCTAGAACTCGTCGATACTAAAGTACAAGAGAATGTTGTTAGTGTCATCATTGTCGTCCATTTACAGAGACCTGATGACATGTCATACAGCATCATCACGGGGCATTTAATGACATATTAGCCATAACTTTTATGTGAATTTGACAACACATTTTGTAAGACATGATTTTCGATGTCACTGGACACGTACAACCACATCTTGGTACACCATCTCAACACAACAAAATCTTGGTACAACACCTAATGCAACCACATGTTGGTATAACATCTCAATGCAACCACATCTTGGTACAACATCTCAACACAACAAAATCTTGCTACAACATCTCAATACAACAAAATCTTGGTACAACATCTCAATACAGCAAAATCTTGGTACAGCATCTCAATATAACATCTCAATACAACAGAATCTTTGTACAACATCTCAATATAACATCTCAATACAACAAAATCTTTGTACATCTCAATATAACATCTCAACACAACAAAATCTTGGTACAGCATCTCAACACAACAAAATCTTGGTACAGCATCTCAACACAACAAAATCTTGGTACAGCATCTCAATACAAGAAAATCTTGGTACAGCATCTCAATACAACAAAATCTGTGTACAACATCTCAATACAACAAAATGTTGGTACATCATCTCAATACAACAAAATGTTGGTACATCTTCTCAATACAACAAAATTTCAATAATCTTTCAATAATGACTCAGTTCAATAATCAATCATAGACAGGAAAGGTCAATAGATCAAAATATTAGTCCCCCCCCCAACCCACCGCCTATAAAATATTAGCCTATTATAAAAATAAATATTGTAAGCATCGAATTTCTAAGAGATTTATTTTTACTCCAAGACGGGCGGGGTCTGTATCAGTGGGTCATGCTTCTGGCCAGAAGCCCAGCTAGCAAAGCCAAGTACACGAATAACATAACATGTAACTATTGATGTTTTTGAGTGAGCTACAGTTTGCCCACTTCTGGTGGTAGCACAAAACACTTAATGGGCAGTAGTTTGCCCACTTCTGATGGTAACATAGAACACTTAATGGGCAGCAGTTTGCCCACTTCTGATGGTAGCACAGAACACTTAATGGGCAGTAGTTTGCCCACTTCTGATGGTAGCACAGAACACTTAATGGGCAGTAGTTTGCCCACTTCTGATGGTAGCATAGAACACTTAATGGGCAGCAGTTTGCCCACTTCTGATGGTAGCACAGAACACTTAATGGGCAGCAGTTTGCCCACTTCTGATGGTAGCATAGAACACTTAATGGGCAGCAGTTTGCCCACTTCTGGTAGTAGCACAAAACACTTAATGGGCAGCAGTTTGCCCACTTCTGATGGTAGCACAAAACCTTATGGGCAATAGTTAGCCCACCTCTGCTCTATAGTATTAATAAAAAATAATGGCACTATTTGAAATGTGTTTCCTATGTATACAAGTTATCAGTTACTGGGTAAGTTATAAAAACTCTGAACTTGTACATCTTCAAACACAGATTCTCATCAATGTCATCGACATCAACGACAACGAGCCCGTGTTCACGCACAAGCTCTACAAGGGGAACGTCTCGGAGAATGCAGAGTTGGGGACCTTTGTCCTGAGAGTCTCGGCCACTGACCTAGATAAGGACAGTCGTCTGATGTACACCATTGTGTCTGCTGCTTCTACCAGGAGTCTGGACAAGTTTGCCATTGGGACAAAAGATGGTAAGGAGGGGTTGGGGTGGGGGGAGTCTTGACAGGTGTTTTCGGGTTTGCAGAACTGAATTTTGGCATCCAGCAAAATGTGAAGTTTTTTTTTTTGAGAACATGCTGGTGATTAACATTCTATGATTTGATCTCTCATGTCTCCAAGGTGACTCACATTTCACTAACATTTACCAGGTGATCCAATCTGGTATCACTTCTACCTTACACTTTACAGGTGATAATAATCATTTCTGACCCTCATCCCAGACAATGCCCAGGTTTTTATAATATTGTCTGACTTTCTATTCAAAATTCCATTGTGCTATTAGGCAAACTGAAGTCTTTTCCTATCCACGTTTTAATCGGTTCCAACTTTTCACTATTTCCCCAGGAGTCATTGTTGCTGCCGAGTCGCTGGACCGAGAGGATCTGTCAAGACACCTGCTGACTGTCATGGTGCGTGACCAAGGGGCACAAGCCAAGCGAAGCTTCGCCAGAGTTGAGATCAACGTCCTTGATCATAATGACCACACGCCTCGCTTCCTGTCCGAAGTGACCAGGGGTCAGGTTTATGAGTCGGCGGCCATCGGCACATCTGTGGTCCAAGTGATGGCCGTGGATGGGGACAAGGGACTCAACGCAGAGCTGACCTATGCCATCCTCTCAGGTAATGACCCGTTAGTGCACACCACTGACCTCAGCGACCACAGCTGACTGTTGACCTATTTTAAATTACAATTAATTAAGTGAAATCATTCTTTGGTCAACTGGTCAGTTAGTCTGTCAAATTCATCAACAGTTTAAAATAAAACCCAGATAAAATTCCTGATATCTGCACTCAATGAGATTCTTTGAAGATGTATAAAAATGGGTTTGTTGCACAACATTTTCTTATGATTAAAATTTTGGTGAACTATTTTTAAGATATGAACAAAATTCAGGGCATAAAAAAGGGGTATGAAAATAAACATGGGGCGGGGGTTGGATCCTGAGAAGGGGGATTTACAGTTTGTTCACAAGTCACTTTCGCTTTCATCACCTCTGCTGTTGTTTGTAGTGACAGTCCTGGCGTCCACATTATATGTGTGTGTGTGGAGGGTGGGGGGGGTATCTGAGATAATTGACTAAACAAAAACTAAATGATAAAATCTTTTCTCGTCACCAGGAAATGCTGATAGCACCTTTGTCATTGACGAGCACCTGGGCATCATCTCAGTGGCCAAAGAGCTGGATCGCCGTGCCCACTCCAACTTTGAAATGATTGTATCGGCCATGGACCGAGGTGACCCCCAGCTGACCAGCAGTACTAAGGTCACCATCACCGTCACCGTATCCACTAATTCCTCACCAAAATTTTCCCTCAGGGAATATGCGGTGGAGCTGCAGGAGAACCTGCCGCCTGGCACCGTGGTGACCTCGCTGGTCACCGAAAGCCTGTCCACCGTCGTGTACACCATCACGGACGGGGATGAAGGTGGCTACTTTAACATCAACCCCAACTCGGGCGTTGTCTTCACAATGAAGCCCATTGACTACGAACTGAACCAGTTCTTCAACCTGACCATCACTGCCACAAACATCGTCTCCGCATCTCAGTCCATCAACGTCATCGTCCATATTGTTGACGTCAATGACAACGCGCCAGTTTTCCTCAGCTCTGTTTATGCTGGAAACATCAGCGAGACGGCCCTAATCGGGTCGATGGTATTGGATTCCTTGAGGGCACCTCTTGTTGTTCAAGCCTCCGATGCCGACTCTAACAGCAATGCCAGATTGTATTATGAGATTCTTGACCAGGAAGCACTTCGGTACTTTGCGATCGATCCCAACACCGGAGCTATCCGAACCGTGGCGTCGCTGGACTACGAATCCAAACCCATCTTTAGCTTCTCAATTTACGTCAGTGACATGGGGAACCCCCAGCTTCAGGCCCAGCAGACGGCAAACGTTGTCGTTTTTCTATCAGACGTCAATGACAACGCCCCAAAGTTTACCCAGCATGCCTATCAAGCCCTTGTAGTACTTCCTACCTACTATGATGTCACGGTCATTCAGGTCCAGGCTTCCGACCCCGACACTGTCTTTGACAAGCCCCTGGCTTACGGCATTGCTGGCGGCAACGAGGAGGGAATCTTTGGGTTAGATTCTCAGACTGGAGTGGTCACTGTAAAAAAAGACACGCTGACCAGAGACAGGTATGAACTGACCATCCACGCAACAGACGGGAAGTTCACCACAGCTGTACGGGTCTTCATAACTGTCCAGCAAGCAGGAGCATCACCACTGAGATTTACTAAAGAGAGGTAATAAATGCAAAAGCTGAAATCTTAATACAACAGAAGTATATGTAATGAATAGGTTAGTGATATTACTATCGCTAAACAAAACAAATTTTATTAATCAAAAATTGCTAAATACTTCAATAAAATTTCAGAACTCTCTCAAAATCAGGTTGTTTTTTTATCTCAGTTTACAACATTTCAATAACAATTGTTCTATTTTCTTTTCTTCAATATTTCCCGTTATCAGTATCAAAAGTTATTTACTGAGTTTATATCAGTCATTTATCTTTTCATTGAATAAACTTTCTTGGTACAGTTGTTGAGACGTCACCTGCCTTTATTTTCCCTGTGTAATTTTTGTCCAAAGAAATTCGCTTAAGCTACATCAAAATAATTTTTTTTTGTCTCTGTTCAGTTACACGGCCAGCGTTGTGGAGAACAGTGCCAAACAGGTCAATCTGATCATCATACAACCTTTAGGGCTGGACGTTGGGACACATCTGACCTTCACTCTACTCAACAACCGGGACTACTTTTCTGTTGGTCAGACCTCTGGGGTTCTGTCCACCATGGGCTTGGAGTTTGACCGAGAGAAAAAAGACAATTACACAGTTGTGATAAAGGTATGGGCTTGTCTGTGTTGCCATGTGTTCCTCTAATGTGCTCTTGTGAACACTTATGATCATTTGTAGTTCATATTTGTTCCCCTGTTTTCTTTTGATCATGGTTAGCTCCAATGTGTTCTTTCAATGTGTTCTTTCAATGTGTTCTTTCAATGTGTTCTTTCAATGTGTTCTTTCAATGTGTTCTTTCAATGTGTTCTTTCATTGTGTTCTTTCAATGTGTTCTTTCATTGTGTTCTTTCAATGTGTTCTTTCAATGTGTTTCTCTAAGAATGTGCTACTCCTCTTCACAGTTCCTCGTCATGTCTATGACATAACAGTTACTCATGATGGCTAAATTATTTTTTAAAATATTTCCACAATTTAATGCAATGTGAATTAATTACAGTAACTAGCAACTTTCTAATTGGGTTTATTTTATAAATAATTTTCAACTTTAAAATGCATTAGAAAATTATTTCTGTGAATGTAGGAGTTTATTTTAACAGATATTATTTGGTGGCAACTTTCAAAACCTCCTTTCTTGCCAAGAAATCATTGAAATAAATAAACATTAAGCTCTGTTTGCAGTTGTTAAAAGAATGAAACCGTTTTTCAAAGAATGTAACTGTAGTTGAAATAATGTTACTGAATAAATTAGGTAGAATGTCGACTGAGGTTTATGTTATGATGTCATCCATGGCAGGTGCAAGACAGCAAAGCCAAAGAGCTGTCGGCTCACGTGGTTGTCCTAGTGACGGTGGAAGATGAGAATGACAATCCGCCAATGTTTGTCAACCTGCCGTACCACTGTACCGTGTCGGGGGACGCCAAGAGTGGTGAAGTTGTTCAAATTGTAAGTTTTTGGTTGTTCATTGAACATAGATCATTTGATATTGACATCTTAGGGATTTTAAACTGTTCTTCAACGTTTCCCATCATTAGTTACCATCTGTTTAAATATTCTATTGAAATGAAAATGCTGATTTGGGATCTTGCTGCATCACCAGGTGAGAGCTGTTGACCCAGATATTGGGTTGAATGCTGAACTAAGGTACATCCTGGCAGACTCATATGGTGAGAAGTTTGCTATCAATCCTTACACTCGAGAGATCATTGTCAAAAGTTTGGATAAAAAGGACCAAAACAAAGAGATAACATTGAAGGTTGTTGCTGAAGATAAAGGTAAACAAAATATTTTCAGCAGTTATTGATTTCATACAATTTAATTACTGAATAATAACAGGTTTTTTTGGTGTTTTTTAAAAAAAGTTTCTGATAAAACTTTTTTTCAAAATCTATTTATTAAGAAAAATTAACCAAAATATTTACTTTTATGTTTTAACTTTAAGTTTACAATCTGGTGTTTGCACAGGTTCCCCGTCATTAACAGCAGTGGCTGCAATTCATGTACACATCACTGACAGTTTCAGTCCGCTGTTCGAACAGCCTGTCTATGAGGTCAGTGTACAGGAGAATGCTGCGCCTCACACTCCTGTCATGGCTGTCAAAGCCATCTCTCCCCATGGGCAGAAACTCATTTACTCTATCAGCAGGGGAGACAAGTATGGAGATTTCGCTTTGGATTTCAATACAGGTAAAGATATTTTTGAAAGTGTTAAACTCCCCATCTATGAAAAAAGTGTACCAGCTCTTGTTTCAAAATTGGTTGCTTTGGATTGGGAACTGAATTCCGCTTGCTCCACTAGGGTTTTAAGGCTAACATACATCTATTTAGATTGAATCTATCTAGATTGTATGTTTTATTGAATTTTTTTTCAAATGGTTGAATGAAGGATTTAATTTAAAAATTTAAAAAATGCATGACACTTTTAAAAAATGAAATTCTTGCCCCACTACTGACCATCAGCCAAATATTTTGATCAGACTATCCAAGATGTTATGTCATTTTTTGCTAAAGCACATTTGAAAAATATTCATGTTGCTCATTAAATTTCCCAAAATAATTATTTAATATTCAATGTTCAATATTTAAGTAATAAACTTATAAAAGAGACCTCAACCAAGTGTTTATGTAACTGACACCAATGTGCTTCAAGTTATCTATTCAACATATTTATTAATATCACATATCACTTCATGTTTAATTGACCATAAACTAATAAAAAACAACAACCATGTAAAGGAAGAAAACAAAACACAAGTATATTTTATTTGAAAGTAGATATAGCTGTACTCAATTCCGTGTAACATTTTCAAAATTAAAAATAATAAAATATATGTTCTCTCTGGCCAAGCTGCTTCTCTAAATTTGATGTTTAACACAAATGTGTCTAGTACGTCTGTGGCAGCAGTGTGTGCTATGTATGCTATATAACTGCTCCACTAAAAATCTTTTGGTCTCCTACAGTTTTTTTTTATATTGTTTTCTTTGCTTTTTTGCTGATTAGATTGATTTACTTAGATAAACAATTGTATTTTCCTCATTGTTTTCATTTTTTTAAAAATATTTACAATTTTTTTCACTGAAAAAAAAAGATTCCAAACTTTTCCAATTCTAATATTCCCAAAATTGACTTTTACAAACGATACTCTCAAACACTTGTTTAGACATGGAAACACTGGGTCCTTGTAAGTATGATATTGTCACCTATAACCTTTTATATTATTGTTTCTTTCTTTGTTTTAATGAGTCCCCAAGTTTCCCACTGTTTAGAATGTTCAACACAAATAATGCACATATTTCAATGGCTGCCTATTTGGTCTTAGTCTTTTATATTGTCTTAATTACAATAAAAGAACTCAACTTAATTGACATTGAGTCTGAGATGTCCTAACAATGCATAGGACTAACTGATATTTGTTTTGAAATGTTTTCTAATACATACATATATAAGTATTGTTTTCTAATTTATTTTTATATCTGAGAGTTGCATGAGAAGAATGTTAATCTGTGTTAAAAATTATGTTTATTGAACTAAGTTCACTTGTCTAACAACGTTGTATTTCCCTGGTTCTCCATCATTACAAAAAGAAGCAAGCCATTTTAGTCTGGGTTAATTTAAGAGTTTTTGAAAAATTATAATTTAATTTTTAAAATTAAAATTAAGGAAAAAAGTAAATTTAAATTAATTAAAAGATATTTATATTATTTAATTGTCCCTGTTGCTTCTTCCAATAAAAAACCAACATATCTAATACCTAGTGAGGCTGTAAGCTTTTTTCTCTTGACCAGTTTAGTTTCAGATTGTCATTGATGGGCCCAAGTGCTAACCTAAGGAAAGAAATATATAATGAATTATTTGCAGAAAAAATAAAAATTACTACCAAATACTTAAAATTGCTGTCAAGTTTATCCACAGAAAACACTTAAGTTAAAAGATTTTGGAAATTTAAAGGAATTAAATGTGAGCTTTTGAAATTTATAGTAGTTGCATCCATTAAACCTGTGCTTTATCTACAATCTATTTTCTTACCTTTTTTTATTCCAGAAATATTTTTTTCTGGAGATGTCTGTGCTACAACAAAATTATGAATTTTGAATGAATAAATCATCAAATAAATTGTAGCATAAAATTTAAAAAGATTTCAGAATAGTAAAAGTATCTTCTACTTTTCATCTGTTTTTACATCAAGTCTTAAATTATCAGATTTAATGCTCAAGATATGTCATATTCAGGGTTTTTTTTTTCTTTAAAATTTAGTCTTTCCTGAATTCACTTTGTGTGAAATATTTGTTTTTTTAAATTGCAACAAAAAACAACAAAAAACATTAGTAACGGGAGAGGGATCTATTCGTTTCATTAATTCTTCCTTTCAGTAAATTTTTTTCAAAATCCAGCCCAATAGATATTTTTTCATTTAAAAACAAAGTTTATTGATTCCAAACTATATCTTTTAATAATTTGTTAAATTGTTTGTTTGTTGTTGTTTTTTTTTTTGTTTTTTTTTTACAATTTGAACTCATTTCAATTTTATAAAAAATGTGAAAATGTAATTGGGAATATGAAACAAACTTAGCATTTTTATTTTGAATGCCATGGCCTTGAAATGCATGTATGTTATTGATTACTTAAATTGTCTTTGTTTCAGTTTAAAGTATTATATTTATTCTTTCCTGATGGAGATCCACCAGTCATTTAGCTTATCTGTAAGGTCTAAACATCTGCTTGATTATTGTAGTCAAGTCATTCGTCCATGTTTGAAATAAGCAGTAGAATGAAATGGTGTCAGAAAATGAATCTTGAGTAAATTAGTGACATACATACTCAGCCTCTAATAGAAAGTTTTGTGTTCCCATAAAATTTTAGTCACTTATCAGCTGCATTTTTTTTTAAGGAAAAGAAACAATTTTTTAAAGTAAATTGTTAACAAAAATTATAATTTTTAAATGAATGTATGCTACTTTTTACAAAATGTTTAACCAATCATAAATGTTTATAAAATGCTTAAATTAATTGAAATGTTTTGGGGTTTTTTAGACTGAAATAAATATTAGTTCTTATTGGGGCTGCGGAAATAGAAGATTATTTAATCCATTAATTGATAAAAATTTTAATTGATTAAAATTAATTTGATCAATTAAAATTTGATTAAAATTTTGATAAAATATTTTTTTCCCAATTTATAAATAATATATATTTTTTTAACTTACATACTTTTCCTTTGTATTATTATTACTTATTTAGACTGCATATGTAAAACAAAAATGTTTTTCTTCCTTATTTCTTGCATAGCAGAACAAATTTGCTGTGTTAGGTCAGAAAATTTGGGAGCCTTGGAATTACCACGACTTAATGGATGTCGTGAAATAATGAATCGGGACTTAACGGGATCTATTTATGTGTTATAAAAATATAATTAATAGAAATAAATTAATTACATTTTTTCTTTATTAATTGGACAAATTTTTAAAAATAAGTTACAGCCCTAGTTCTTAAATATAGAGATTCTCAATAAATACTCTCAGTAATGTATCAATCCTATCCTTAATAAACTCATGAAAATCTTCAACAAAATATTCACTCCTACTAACGATTTATAATACAATGACAAGTTCTGTTTTTAAATTTATCCAATGAAATATCTTAGAACAAGTTGAGCTGATGCATTGATTTACATTAAAAAACAACAACTTGATTTATCTTCTGCAGGCTACTTGTCTGTGGTGGGTCACTTGGACTTCGAAGACACAAGTTTTTACTCTCTGACAATTAGAGCCACCGACATCTTCACGGGCAGCTATGCAGAGGCAACAATTAACATTAGCGTTGAGGTTGTGGACCTTTTCAACTGGTTATTTTAAAAATGAAATCCTCTTTATTTTTAACGAAACTAAATTTACAAAATTATTTCTAGAATGTTTCTTGATATTTTTCATTTTATTTCAATTTAAAATAACTTGTGTTTCATTTAGCAGTGAATGGTCAGAATGTATATTACTTTTATATTTAATTTTATTATCAAATTATTACTGTGAACTGAAATAGTTTAAATGTTATCTAATGTGTCCACCATTACTGCCCCCATCCAGGATGTCAATGACAACGCTCCAGTGTTCGGAAGTCTGACCTACACTCACACCCTGTCTGAGTCGTCTGGCACAGGCTCATGCATTCTTGCCGTCAACGCAACTGACGCAGACAGCGGGGCCAATGCCCTGATTCACTTTGACCTTGCCCCCGTTGCACCGGTTAGCAAAGACTCAGAAAACTTCCTTATGAACACAGAAACAGGGGAGATCATCCTTAAGAAGGCACTGGACCATGAGAAACAGAAAGAATTCCTCATGTTAGCTGTGGCCAGGGACAATGGGATGCCAGTACTGAGTTCCATGGCACTCGTCACAATCAAAGTAAAACTCTAGGATTCAATTATAAAAATTGTATCACTCATTCCACACGATGGACCGATGTGATTGTTTGATTATCATGGTTTATGTCTGGTCTTGCATTTAAAATTTCTTTTAAAGTAATAAATGTTGATAGGATAGTGTAAGTAAAATAAACAGATGGATTATAGCATATATTTAAGATGATAATGTACTCATTTTAAAAAAGAAACTAAATGACTTGTGGAATTGAAAGCCATATAATGGGAATTCAAATGTAATTCATTTCCAGGTACTCGATCTCAATGACAACCCTCCAGTGTTTACCCAGCCCTCGTATGATTGCTACGTCAGTGACTCTGCCACCAGAGGACAGCTGGTGTTCAAGGTTGTGGCCTTTGACCCCGATGAGTCTGATGCTGACAATCTGATGTACAGCATTGTCGGGGGCAACGACAGATTCTCTTTCAGCATCAACCCCAACTCAGGAATTATTTCCTTGTCCGAGCAGCGTGTTCCCGCTCTTGGAGCCGCACACATCCTCAACGTGTCGGTCAGCGACGGCGTGTACACCAGCTTCACCCGAGTGACGGTGGATGTACGCAACGTCAACCGCTACACTCCAGTGTTTGGGAAAGACGTGTACAATGGGGTGGTGTCAGAGCTCAACGGTGGGGGGGTGGACATTGTGACAGCCACAGCCGTGGACGGTGACAGGGGCAATTACGGCATGTTGACCTACTCCATCATCAATGACCAGGTGGCCAAGATATTCAGTATAGACGCTGACTCAGGTAAGTGCTGCTTTCTATCACACATCTCAGGTAAACATCCAATATCTTGCACACTGTAAGAAGTGGGGAATGTTATCAAAGTCCAAACAAAAATATTTGGTGGGATTTTTTTTTTTGGTTATCTTTAAAATTAAAGAATTTTAAGGACTTTTTTAAAGGTAAATAAATATATACAATGCATTGGTAAATATGTTGAAAGTTAATCAGTTTAGAAGACACAGAGTAATCACTGTTTAAACTTAATATCTGATTGTACTGCCATTGAAAACTTGTCAACCTTTGTGGAGATAATGATCACATACTTAATTGAAGGTTCTCATAATTATAACAAATTTTATTTTTTTGAAGGTTCTCATAATTTTGACAAATTTTTTTTTTGCAGGTGAAATTTCCACCAAACAGAGGCTGGACAGAGAAGAAAAAAGTGTTTACAATTTCACAGTTTCAGCCACTGACAACGGGGGGAAGATGGGTTTTGCGACAGTCGTCATTCGTGTGAGGGATGAAAATGACAATGTACCCAAGTTTATAATGGAGGAATACAAGGCCAACATTCCCCAGAATGCATCAGTGGGCAGTTTTGTTCTGACGGTAAGTGAGCTATGATTTTTTAAAATTATTTTTTTTAAATTAATTTTTTTTTTAATCATTGTGAGAAATGTATTGATACCTTTTTTTGGAATCTAAAAAAGCAACCAAAAAAATGTTATCACCATTAAAAAAATTTAAAAACAAAAAATTAAAATACAGAAGCTTTGTGTCAAGAACGTTGTTTGTATTTTTAAACTTTCTTTCTTCTTGCATTGTGTTTTTGTGTCTGTTCTGCATCAGTAGTTAGTTGTCATGTCAGCACATGACTTTTCCGTCCAAAAATACAGTATTCTTATTGTCAAACTTTTTTTTTCTTACAGCATGCCTGATTGTTTGAATGCCTTTTTAAAAACATTTTTTTGTGCTTCATTTGCCAGGTGAGAGCTGAAGATCTTGATGAGGGGAACAATGCCAAATTTTTGTACTCATTTTACCAAGAAAACAACACAACAATGGCCAGATATTTTGATTTGAACGCTTACTCTGGAACTATTACAACG
Source organism: Radix auricularia (assembly GCA_002072015.1). NCBI lineage: Eukaryota > Metazoa > Mollusca > Gastropoda > Lymnaeidae > Radix > Radix auricularia. The sequence goes on along the minus strand of MUZC01000185.1, from coordinate 593,655 downwards.
AAAATGTCTCTCAGTGATAAAGGTCAACGGAAATTTTCAACTCATTAATTTTGTGTCCCCCCCCCCACCCTCCCCCCGGCGATTATGGTTGTAATTCAAAATAATGTTTATCTCCAAACTTTCCTCAAACACATTTCATTGACAAGAAAAAATTTATGTAAAAATTATTTGAAGAGTTGTTTATTTAACCTTGCATAGCTCTGTTGTCCATGCAGTTAACTTTATGATCTCAGATATCTTTGTTGTTCATACAGTTAACTATATAATCTTATATAACTTTGTTGTCCATACAGTTAACTATATAATCTTATATAACTTTGTTGTTCATACAGTTAACTATATGATCTTATATATCTTTGTTGTCCATGCAGTTAACTATATAATCTCAGATATCTTTGTTGTCCATGCAGTTAACTTTATGATCTTATATATCTTTGTTGTCCATACAGTTAACTTTATGATCTTATATATCTTTGTTGTTCATACAGTTAACTTTATGATCTTATATATCTTTGTTGTCCATACAGTTAACTTTATGATCTTATATATCTTTGTTGTCCATGCAGTTAACTATAAGATCTTATATATCTTTGTTGTCCATGCAGTTAACTATAAGATCTTATATATCTTTGTTGTCCATACAGTTAACTATATAATCTCATATATCTTTGTTGTCCATGCAGTTAACTATAAGATCTTATATATCTTTGTTGTCCATACAGTTAACTATATGATTTTATATAACTTTGTTGTTCATACAGTTAACTATATAATCTCATATATCTTTGTTTTTCCTTACAGTTAACGAAGTGTTCCAGTTCTTTGTGAAGGTGGTTGATCAAGGGGAGCCACCATTGGAAAGCCTCGTTTCTGTAGAAATCCTAGTGATGGGTTCAGAGGATAAACCTCCTGTGTTCCCAGAAAGCAGTGGACTGTTCTTTGTATATGAAAATGAACAGGTGTGAAATCGTGTAAATCTTCTAGTTCATATAATAGTCAATGGGATTCACATATTTTTACCACTTTAAAATTGGATTAGTTTTATCATGTATAAAGGCATGTTTTCTGTTTACGATGTAGTCAAAATTGATAATCATGCTTTTTTTTTATCAATCTACTTTTGTTTCACATTTTGCGGTTGGATTCATTTAAACATTCTCATCTAAGTTTTGTAACAACGTTATTTAGCCATCACAATAAATGTCAATTTGAATCATTTCCCAATGGCTCAGGTCGGGACAGTGATAACCACCTTCAAGGCCAGGAGTAGCATGCCCTTGACCTACACCTTGGTGTCTGGCCACACCAATAGTACCAACCGTCCAATGACATTCAGTCTGGACACCTTAGGTCAGCTCCGCCTGGTGCGTCCCCTGGACAGAGAAACAACTCCCTCGTATACATTTAACGTACGAGCTCAGTCCACAACGTCTCCATCTCTGGTCAATTACATGGAAGTAAATATCAAGGTACGTATGATGTCTGGTCAATTACATGGAAGTAAACATCAAGGTACGTATGATGTCTGGTCAATTACATGGAAGTAAATATCAAGGTACGTACGATGTCTGGTCAATTACATGGAAGTAAATATCAAGGTACGTACGATGTCTGGTCAATTACATGGAAGTAAACATCAAGGTACGTACGATGTCTGGTCAATTACATGGAAGTAAATATCAAGGTACGTACAATGTCTGGTCAATTACATGGAAGTAAACATCAAGGTACGTACTATTTCTGGTCAATTACATGGAAGTAAACATCAACGTACGTACAATTTCTGGTCAATTACATGGAAGTAAATATCAAGGATACTTACAATTTCTTTGTGCTAAAATGTATCATCACTTCAAATGGAGGAAAGTTTTTATTTAATTTAAATGCCATAATGATGGGAAAATGATTGAATAAGTTAATATCTAATATCTTATTAATATCTAATATCTTAGATATACAGACGCTCCTTCTATGCAGAAGATAATTGCGTCCACAGACCATGAGAGATGATCTGTTGGCAAGTGATGCAGCGGTCACAGGCCACGGCTATAGGGGTTCCACGCATTACCCCAGCCGCCTAACTATTGTCTAGTTAGGTACCCATTCGGAGCTGGGTGACTCGGGGACTCCTCAGGCCGCGAGAACAAATCATCACCTTCGTGAGGATTTGAACCCGTGACCATCGGTATGAAAGTCGAGAGCGCTACCTCTCGACCACCACGTCCCAAGTTTGAGTTACTTTTGTATGATAATGAAGTGAAGTCTATAAATATGATGAAAACTCTTAATTTCACAGATGTATAGATTTGAATCAAATAATTTCAGTTTTATTAACCACATGTATAACCAGAGCCCTAGATTAAAAATCATCTACGTATATATCACACAAACAAGAACAAGTAGTGTGCACATAAGCTTGACGAATGACCCTCGCTGGGGTTGACCAATCACAGTTTATGGTTGGCAAGCTAAGTTTATGCAGGTTGGGGGGGGCAGGTAGCTAACCAAAATGTGCATGTCTTGAGACCAACAATGTGTCGCCGGTTACGGGTCGTATCTAGTTAGTTTGATTTCTTGAACTAAAATTTTACAAGCTGTTGTGTAAATCTTTTTTTTGTCCTTTTATATACAGATTTCAGATTTTAATGACAACCCACCCGTTTTCTCCTGCAACCCTTACATGGCAACCATTCCTGAGAATGCTGACCCACAGCAACCCATCATTCAGCTGCATGCCACCGACCTTGACCTTGAGGTCAAGCCCGTCAAATACTACTTCGGCCCCAACATGACTGACATCGCCAACCTGTTCTCTATTGACCCCGAGACCGGCTGGATTTTTTTGTTGACCCAGCTTGACCGCGAGGTTCAGAGCCAGTACAACCTGACGGTCATTGCTGTGGACACTCCCCCCAGCACTGGACGTAAACCTGGGGACAGTGTGGCCCTGACCTCAAGCACCAGTGTCGTTATCTTTGTCACAGACACAAACGACAACCCTCCCAAATTTGACAGAGACGAATATTCTTCTGCTGTGAATGAGGGAGCATTGCCTGGGACTGTGCTGGTCACTCTGCTGACCAAAGATGCAGATATCGGAGCCAATTCAGAAGTGACTTACTTTATCACACAGGGCGATCAGCTTGGCCAGTTTGAGGTCAGATTCTTTGAGGTTTAATTTGTAAATATAAAATAAAGGAATTTATGTTTTTGGGTACCAGAAAATATCGTATTGGACTTTATTATGTGAGTCATTAAAAGTTTTTTTTAAAAATTAACCCATATCAGAAGAGATCAGCAGAACAGATAAATGAAGATACGGGTTTGGTGGGGGAAGGTTGGACTCATAGAGTGTGTTTGTTGACCTTACTGTAAATGCATAGAAGACATAGTAGCCATTAGCTGGTTATGGTCTCATTATTTCTGTGCTATTTCTCCTAATTCTAACTCAGATTCGCAAGAGCGGTGAACTGTTGGTGAAAAAAGCTTTAGACAGAGAAATGTTGTCGCAGTACAGACTGAGGGTCGCTGCCACTGATGGTGCCTATGTCACCTACACAACTGTCACCATTGACATCCTTGATGACAATGACAATGCCCCTACTTGTGACCAGGTAAATTAATATGCTATGATTAAAATTGAAAACCAGATGACGTATGAACTTAGATTCTTAAAACATGTAAAGATATGAAATAAATGTTCAACTATTTTTTTTTAAAGAAATATTATTTTTTGTCATTAAATTAATATTTTTAACACGTGTTCCCTTAAATCTTTACAATTATTGCCTGCAGTTTTGAATATAAACTTATCTTGAAGCTGTCATTATTACATACAAAGCATTTGGAACATTTATTAGAGAGGGTCCCCTTATCTGTTCATGTCCATGGTTCAATGTTTATCCCCAACAGCCCATTCATCAAGTTGTAGTTAATGAAGACATCGCCGTGGGTAAGGCTATCACACACATCAGAGTCAAAGATGCCGACGAGCCAGGAACGATTCACTCAAGGATCGCCTTCAGCTTACAGGGGGAGGGTGTAGAACTCTTCAGTATTGAGAAAGACACAGGTACGGATTCATTTATAGAAAATAATATTAAATGGAAAGTTTAAATAGCGCTTTATCCCAGTAAGGAACTATGCTCACAGTACTTTACATGAAGATAACAACATATATGTATATATATGTATTAAATAAACATTCATATCATAACAACCACATAAATGACAGGAAGTTACACATAAGCTATGTTAATCATTAAAAGAAATACTTTTTCATTAATTTTGACAAGATGTGTCTTAAGTGAAGCAATGTGTCTTAAGTGAAGAGATGTGTATTAAGTGAAGACATGTGTCTTAAATGCTGTCTTGATGGACTTGGTAGATTTTGTACACAATTTTACTCTTAGTAAATTTAGTCCTTGGAATTTTGAGGTTCTTAGTTTTCAGGGGTATATTAGTTTGTTTGGGAGCACAGTACAAAATTCATTCATTTTCTTGAATGTTCATTGAGTTCTTAACAAATATCATGTTTATCGCAGTTCATTTTATTTTATTTATAAATTTTTTTTTTTAAGAATCTGTAGAAGTTAACGACTTTTCCCACAGGTCTCATCAGAACAGCAGGACAACTTGATCGTGAAACAAAATCTGAGTTTCGACTGACGGCTGTGGCCACAGACGGCGGAGGTCTCAGCTGCAGCACTTCCGTTCTGGTGTATCTCAAGGACGTCAACGACAACCCGCCAGTCTTCTCCCAGGGCAGTCTCCGAGAGACGTACAACATTCGGGAGGATGCCAAGATTCACACGCTGCTCACCAGAGTTGTGGCCCAGGACGCAGACACTGGTGAGAGAGAATCTGCTTTCAAATGCAAACTTTTTGGCGGTTTCAGATTACACTTTTTTAATGAATGTTGGCATCAAGGATGTATTTTACTTCTAAAAAATTCTTCTGCTTACTTATTTCTCTCAATTTAGACAAAACAATATCCAAAATATTTTTTAAAATTTTATGTCAGGGATAATTGATTTTTTGGTTGTCTTTTTTTAAAATTAAAATTACAGTTTTTTCCCATGAGTGGCAATCTTTTGTGTACTTTTAATTGTGGAACAATTTATGTTACAGGCAGCAACAGTCAAATAATGTACAGGTTGTCCCCCGATACTCGGAGTGTTTTCAGCATAGATTCCGAGAGTGGCATCATTAGTTTAGTGGCTGATCTTGACAGAGAGAGCAACCCTGCCTACAACCTGACTGTCATTGCCTACAACCCAGTGAGTTTTAGTGAACACATGACTTACTCCCCTTGAGTGTTTTATTTTTAACTTGTTCCTCCTTGTGGGATTTTGATGTTGTAGCCAATTCATTAACTCTTAAAGTCGCAAAGCGTCGTAATGCGTCTCTTCCCGCTATCCCTAAAGCGTCGTAATGCGTCCCTAGATACAAATCTCGTTAGAAATGAGATCTCGGAAAGTAAAAACTCTTCAATGCTTGAAAAACTATGTATTTGACTTCCGGCAATGGCGGCCGATGCCGGCACTAGTGTTATCGCTCGATTCGAGATGTTTTTCGGTAGTTTTAACGTTTTTTTTTTCGAAGATACGTTTTTGTTATACTTTATTACTAAAATAATAGTACTAAACTACAGGTAAATATTGTTTCAAACTCAGTACGGTCTTTTGGATGCGTAAAATAGCCATTCTTAGCCTTAAAAATGAAGTCAGTATGACAATAATATTATAAATGGATTTTACGCAAATTTTTTAATTTCATAACCGGTTGATCGTAATACGGGAAATCCTTACGGGACTGAGGCGGAAGTTTTCCAAAAACCTTATGGCACTTTAAGAGTTAATATAAATATTTTAGGGCTGCGGAAATTAAAAATTTATCTCTCGATTAATCGGTTAGAATTTTGATCGATTAAAATTATTTTAATCTATTAAATAGTGATTAAAATTATAGAAAATGTTTTTTTTTAAATTTCGATTTATTAATAAATAATTAATTGTTAATGATTAATAATTGTTTTGTTTTTTTACGTATAAACTTCTCCATTTTAAAAAAAAAATTTCTAAAGTGTAAACTTTAAAATAAGCTGCTTTATAAAGAAAATGATATAAAAAATTAAACTTTGTTTTTACGCAGCTAACGACAACAAAATGTAAATTCATTGATATTATATTGAACTACTTATATTTAATTATTATCTCCTACAAATTTATATTTTTTATTATATACCTAAAAGGGCATAAACTGTAAAGGAAAACAACAGTAAAAAAGTGATTATGGGGGTCTTAGAAAAAAAATCATAACTTTTGAACCACTTAGGATAAAAAGATGATCTTTATTTTTTTGTTAATCACCAAACAATTTCCATACAGCTGTATTACTTTTATATTTCAAAAATTAATTTGAAATTTTCATTCAAGCGCCTAAACTTTAATGCCTTATTTAAATTATTTTTATTGCTAACTATCTTTTAAAATAAATATATAACTGATTTTTGTTTTTAATTTTAAAGTTAAATATTAAATTAAATTAAAACTTGTAATATGTTAAAGTTAAATACAATTTAAGATTCTTTTTTAAGCATATTTTAAAAAAATAATAATTGAAATAAGTTTTCAAATATAATTTTTTTACAACGCATCAGACCTTTATGTAACATGCCTTGAAATAACACTTGAGAAATTAGACTTATCAATATTTTATATTGTTAATATGCAGTTTTTCCCATTGTATGCATAACTTTGATTTCATTTGTTTGTGTTGCTTTTAAAAAACAAAATTTAGTTCAAAATATTTTTTTTTAAATTTCTTTAAGACTGGGGAAATAAGGCAATAAAACAAAAAATGTCAATGGCCTGTTTTTTAAAATTCACTTGAAATTTTTGGTTCGATTATGTCATATATCTTTATTTTTAGATTTAATCAAAATTATTGATTAATTAATTGGTAATTTTTCAAAAGTTAACAATTAAATTTAACTCTTAAAGTGCTATAAGGTTTTTGGAAAACTTCCGCCTCAGTCCCGTAAGGATTTCCCGTATTTCGATCAACCGGTTATGAAATTAAAAAATTTGCGTAAAATCCATTTATAATATTATTGTCATACTGACTTCATTTTTAAGGCTAAGAATGGTTATTTTACGCATCCAAAAGACCGTACTGAGTTTGAAACAATATTTACCTGTAGTTTAGTACTATTATTTTAGTAATAAAGTATAACGAAAACGTATCTTCGAAAAAAAACCCGTTAAAACTACCGAAAAACATCGCCAATCGAGCGATAACACTAGTGCCGGCAACGGCCACCATTGCCGGAAGTCAAATACATCGCTTTTCAAGCATTGAAGAGTTTTTACTTTCCGAGATCTCATTTCTAACGAGATTTGTATCTAGGGACGCATTACGACGCTTTAGGGATAGCGGGAAGAGATGCATTACGACGCTTTGCGACTTTAAGAGTTAAATTAATTGATAACAGCCCTAAAATATTTGTTGACATTTGTTCCCAGAGCCATCCAGACCTTTGGTCTGAGACAACCCTTGTGGTGACAGTGTTGGATGTCAATGACAACCCGCCGCAGTTTGAACGCTCCAGCTACTTTGCCACAATCCAGGAATCCGCCCGTGTGGGGGCAGTGGTAGAGAAGGTCAAGGCCACAAGCCTTGATGTTGGCATTAACGCAGACATTACATACTCCATAGCTGCTGGAAATGAACAGGGGAAATTTAAGATTGATCCTTACAAAGGTAATAGGCCAATAAGAGAACTGAAAGACTTGGAAACATGTGTATTGTTTTAACCAACCTTAAATGATGATCTTCTGACAACGACACTGTTAATTATTCTTGCCATGGTTGAAAAAACCTATTTATATTATTAATAAGCAATAATTAATCAATTATATTTTTAAACTTATATCGAAAAGTGTATTGTTTTCTAAAAATTTCCAGGAATACTGACTGTTGCCGAGCCTCTAGACCATGAAGTGTCCAGGGAGTATTTCATAACTGTCCTGGCAACTGATCGTGGCACGCCTCCTCTCGACAACACTGCCATCATTATCATCAACATCACAGATATTAATGACAACCAGCCTCGTTTCAGCCAAGATGCGTACACTGTGCATGTCTTAGAAAGTGTTGCTCCTGGCACAGAAATCTTTAAGGTAAATCTATTGACAAGAATAATAATTAATTTGACTAAAATTTGTTTAAAAGCTATGGTTATTAACTCTTAAAGTCGCAAAGCGTCGTAATGCGTCTCTTCCCGCTATCCCTAAAGCGTCGTAATGCGTCCCTAGATACAAATCTCGTTAGAAATGAGATCTCGGCAAGTAAAAACTCTTCAATGCTTGAAAAACGGTGTATTTGACTTCCGGCAATGGCGGCCGATGCCGGCACTAGTGTTATCGCTCGATTCGAGATGTTTTTCGGTAGTTTTAACGGGTTTTTTTTCGAAGATACGTTTTTGTTATACTTTATTACTAAAATAATAGTACTAAACTACAGGTAAATATTGTTTCAAACTCAGTACGGTCTTTTGGATGCGTAAAATAGCCATTCTTAGCCTTAAAAATGAAGTCAGTATGACAATAATATTATAAATGGATTTTACGCAAATTTTTAAATTTCATAACCGGTTGATCGTAATACGGGAAATCCTTACGGGACTGAGGAGGAAGTTTTCCAAAAACCTTATGGCACTTTAAGAGTTAACGTAATATGTTGGATTCATTAAAAATTCAGAACTTTTGTCAATTTTCTTTCATGAGAAATGCATTAATTTTAATTTTGAAAAAGCAACATGTTATTGGAGAAAAATAATTGGATCATTTCCAGATTGATGGTTCTAATTTTCTAATTAATTTGTTTGTTTCTCATCCAGGTGATTGCCACAGATAGTGACAGCCCACCTAATGCTGTAATCACCTACAACATAATGGATGGAAATGTAAATAATCAGTTTTTGATTGATCCAAGGGATGGAACTCTTCAGATATATTCACCTTTAGATAGGGAAAAAGTAAGTCAAAGTGGCCGTTTTCTTACAAAATTTTAAAAAATCCTGGAATGATGCGTATTTTTTAATTTTTTGAGTTATCCATTTATTTTATTGTATTGTATTTTATTGTGTTGTTGTTTTATATTGGGTTTTTAAAATTTTCAGACAAGTAGCTATTCACTGGTCATTCAAGCACATGACTCAGGACTCCCCATGTTGTTCAGTTCAGCTGTGGTCAGTATCATTGTGGACGATGCCAATGACAATCCTCCTACGTTTGTTCAAGAATCTTACAAAGGATTAGTGCAGGTAACAAATTGTCTAGTTTTATGTTTTCATCACCCTTTCATTTCTTTATGCAAATTTATTGGTCTAACTCTCATTCACCTATGCTGGTCGTATAAATTAAAATACAGACACAAGTGAATATGTACACTTTAAAAAAAATTATTTATATGTAAAAAAAAAAATTATTAATATGTAACATCAAGTTTTACTGATTATATTTCTCTTGGTAAAAAATGGTATAAAATGATTAAGCCCTCTATCAACACATATCAAATTGTGAAAACATTCTATTTGAATATATACACTGCAGCTTAAGGACAATGTGCTAGTAGAAAGTTAAGCTTATTTTCAAACTAAAGTGGTTTTCATAACAATTTGCTAGTAGAAAGTTAAGCTTATTTTCAAACTAAAGTGGTTTTCATAACAATGTGCTAGTTGAAAGTTAAGCTTATTTTCACACTAAAGTGGTTTTCATAACAATTTGCTAGTTGAAAGTTAAGCTTATTTTCACACTAAAGTGGTTTGCATAACAATTTGCTAGTTGAAAGTTAAGCTTATTTTCACACTAAAGTGGTTTTCATAACAATTTGCTAGTTGAAAGTTAAGCTTATTTTCAAACTAAAGTGGTTTTCATAACAATTTGCTAGTTGAAAGTTAAGCTTATTTTCAAACTAAAGGGTTTTCATAACAATGTACAACAATGATCTGGTAAGAAATAAACTTAGTGAATAAAATTGCTCTCTTATTAGGGTTAATGACAAAGAATTATAATGCTGATTTGATTCCATTACCCAATAAGAATTTTTGTATTACATATTCCCAAACCATTGTAGAAAGCCAGTTTGGCCTATGTAAGTATGAGTCTCTACAACTGATCCTATCAAAAAAACTAACACATTTGCCTGCAGCTAAACTCCTGTTTGGTTCACCCTCAAATTTCAGTCAAATAATGATAAGAAACATTTAAAGAGCCAATTGGATGAAAAATTATATGATAAATTTTTGAGTGTTTGTAAATCTCATAACCAATGCATGTTTCATTGTTATCACAGTCTGAATCACTAAGAAATAGTTCATTTAAATAAAATCAAGTTTTTGGCACAAGATTGTGATATGAAAGGTCCATGAATGTTGTCTGTCAGTTTTGTGGAACATATTTATTATAATCACTGTAAATGGCATGTATCTTTGATTTTATTTTCATCATTTTCTTTCTTTCTCCCTTTTTACTCATTTTTTTTTCAGTCTTGTAAATTAGAGCAATATATTTTATCATATGAAAATATCAAAACTTTTCGACTTAATATTTTTTACAGTCCATTTTGGTCTTATACCCATATAATCCCTACACTTTTTTTTTATTTCATTTTTTTTCCACTCATTTGTTCATTAATGTTTGTGACTTGAACATGATAGTAAATTCATTATGAATTTTATGTTAAGTTTTCATACAATCATGTTTTACTTAATTAAACCGCATCAGTATTTTTATGTCATAGTGTTTTCAACTCTGCTAGAGCTGCAGGACTCAAAAATGTTGTTTTTTTCTCTAGGAGGGTCGTCGTACAGGCATAGAGGTTGTCACAGTGAGTGTGGTTGATGCTGATCTGCCAGAAAACGGTCCACCCTTCTCATTTGAGATTGTTGAAGGCAACGACAACGGCGAGTTTCATGTTGACAATTCAGGGATGATTAGCACGGCTGGCAAACTGGCTAAGAAAGTCCAGGAGAAGTCAGTTGACATTATTTTAAAACTCTTTCTTCTCATTATAGTTTTTTTTACACTACGATTAAATTTTTTTAAAAATTTTGTTCGGTATTCAAACTTAAACTCATGTGTTATAAATTATAGAAAGAAGTAGAAAATAAATTCATTTAATTTGCATAGTTTCTTAACTTCATCTATAAATCTTAAGATGATATTTTTGTGTATAATAATTTGATAATATTTCTGTTTTTTATTCTCAGATATTTACTCAAAGTGCGAGCTTTTGACAGTGGAAAACCACCACTCTATTCAGATATTGTAGTTGAGGTGGAAGTTGTCAATGACAGCTTGTATCCACCTGAGGTGAAGAACCTGTCCATCAATATTCGCTCATGTATGAACAGCTTCCCTGGCGGGGTCATAGGTCGAGTCGAAGCCAGGGACAGAGATCCTTATGACAAGACAATATTCACCATCGTCTCCCCCAACAGTCACCTGTTTGACATTCATCGTTTTGACGGCAGATTGATAGCACTGACAAGTCTGGATGCTGGTGAATACGTGGTCAACGTCAGTGTGTCTGACGGCAAGTTCACAGCATACGGTAAAGTGGACGTTGTTGTTCTCTGCACCTCTAAAGAAATGCTGGACAATGCACTGACCATTCAGTTTGAGAATATGATCGTGGAGCAGTTCTACGCCAACTTCAGGTTAGACTTCCTGCGTGTCCTCAAACAGGAACTGGACGTCAGGAGCAGTGATATTGAAATAATTAATGTCCAACCATCGGCCGAGACGCTGACCAACAGAAAACCTGACACATTCCTTCCACGGGGATCAAGAAACAGGAGAAACACAGGCAACAACAATCTTGACGTCCTGTTTACTGTCAGGAAGTCAGCCGACAAGTTCTACAACAAAAAGGCCTTAAAGAAAAAGATGGAGAAAATCAGGGGCCGGATTGAAACTGTGCTGGGGGCCAGAATTGTAGACATTTTCACAGACTTGTGCCCCAAGGATTTCTGTAAGATCGGGACCTGTGTCGGGAAAGTGCATTTTGACGAGAGCACTCTGGAGCCTATTATGGTGGACGGAGCAAGTTTTGTTTCTGCCAGACATCGATACACAGAGCAGTGCGTTTGCCTGGAAGGTAGGAATTGTAACATTACCCATTTATAGCATAACCAATCATAAGTTTACTGAGATAAACAATCACAGGTTTATCGACATAACAGAAAAACGGAAAAGGTATTTTATATTTAAGGTGTTTTTCATGTCCGTCATTGTTGTCCTCCCAGGTGACTGTGCTGAGCAAGTGTGTGGGGACAAAACATGCACCGCAAACAAAATCTGCCAGAGAAATGTGTTTGGGGACTTCTCTTGCCAGTGTCCTGAGGGGAGGACGGGAGAGCTGTGTGAGAATGCTGTGCCTCTCTGTAGTGGAAGCAGCTGTCCTATAGGTGAGACTCAACAACAGAAAGACCTTTAGTTGTGTCACTATTAGGTCATTTTCTTTCATCTCAACTGAGAGCAAAACTTTATAATCCTTTAAGCGCAAGCAAAATTTTAATTATGTTTGCATGGCTATTGAACTCTTCCTTTTTCTCCAGAACGACCCATGACTTTTGCTGGGAAAAGCTACGCCAAATGGAAATTACTCCACACTACAAAGAAACGATTCTCCTTGAGATTAAGGATACGCACCAGGCAAAACTCTGCAGTTCTTATGCATGCCAAGGGAAAAGTTGATTACAGCATTTTAAAGGTAAACTACGTTTACATGTACACAATGTTCCTTAGATTTCTTTAGAATCATTATGTCATCCTTAGGTTTCTTAAAGTGTACACCTTCTTTCTAAGATTTTAAAGTGTACGCCTTCTTTCTTAGATTTTAAAGTGTACGCCTTCTTTCTTAGATTAAATTTATTTCCAAGCATTAAGTCATTGAGAAAGAAAGTCATGTCTATACTATATATACTATACCATGTCTATACTATATATACTATACCATGTCTATACTATATATACTATACCCCATGTCTGTACTATATATACATTCTACCATGTCTGTACTATATATACTATACCATGTCTGTACTATGTATACTATACCATGTCTGTACTATATATAAACAATATATACTATACCATGTCTGTACTATATATACTATACCATGTCTATACTATTTATAAAAAATATATACTATACCATGTCTGTACTATATAGACTATACCATGTCTAAACTTTAATTGTCTGTAGACAACAGTTTTTCTTGAAATAAGAATTTTCTTTTCTTACCAAAAGATTGAGAGAGGCAGCTTGGTCTATAAATTTGACTGTGGTAGCGGAGAGGGCCAAGTTCGAATCCCAGTTCACTTAAGCGATGGTCAGTGGCACATGATCCAGCTGGAAAGAAATGGCCGGGAAGCTGAGCTGGTGCTGGACTCTGCGTACACGGCCATGGGCGTGGCCCCAGGCGTACATGCCATCCTCAATGTGGAGTCTGAGGAAATTTACTTCGGCTCCAAGGTGGACGTCTTCCCTAATGGCTACAAGGACATTAGCCAAGGATTTGAGGTAAACATAAGCTGTCAACAGTAGTGAAAGACTCAACAATAGTGAAAGATGTACCCCATACATTAATGCCATCTACAATAGTGAAAGATGTACCCCATACATTAATGCCATCAACAATAGTGAAAGATGTACCCCATACATTAATGCCATCTACAATAGTGAAAGATGTATTCCATACAATAATGCCATCAACAATAGTGAAAGATGTATTCCATACATTAATGCCATCTACAATAGTGAAAGACGTATTCCATACATTAATGCCATCAAAAACAGTGAAAGACTTATCCCATACATTAACTCTAAAGTTCCTCGTTAAGCTGAGACTGGTTCCAACATTTAATTTCTTGTTGTCCTTCTTCGACATCTTACAGCCCTACGATCAAATCATTGTCTTTTATTTCTTTAATATCAAGTAATTAATCTTTTGTGGGGGAGGAGTTGCATTTAATATTTTATAAATTTAATAGAAAATAAAACATTTTTTACAATGAATGCTGTTAAGGTCAGTCTGACCATAAGTGATTGTTTTAAAAAAAAAATTGTACTGACCTGGGATTTCATAAACATCCTCCATTACTTCAGGGCTGCATGGAGGACATCAGAGTGTTTGACATTCCGCTCCCGTTTACCGGTAACAACGAGATGGCACAAGTTGTTGACTTTGAGTTGGTGGAATTCCATTGTCAAGATTATCCTGTCAAGTTTGTGCCAGGGGGAAGTAAGTTCCATGTCATTGGTCAAGTTTGTGCTTGGGGGGGGGGAAGTAAGTTCAATGTCTTTTAGTGTTGTCTGTGTTTTACAAATTAAAAAATGTGATGTCTTTCCACCAAAAAATTGTTGCATGTTTCTTTGTGTTTACCAGATAATTTTAGCTCTATAGTCGGCATTTATTATTTCTAAAGTGTTATATTGAGCCAGAGATCTTGATTTGAATTTCATAAAATTCCAATTCCTGAAAGAATCAATTATATTCTTCTTGTAAAGTTTGAAAATCTCGCTTAGGATGGACACTTCAAACACGTACAATCAAAGGGAGATAACTTGTGTGTCATGATGACCAATTTTCCCTTGTAACGTGTTGATGTTGTGAACTGCCCACGGTGGTGTTTTTGGTGATCAATCGTGTTAGTGTTTTTGGTTAGTCGGAGTCGGTGCAAAAGCGTGCAAAAGGGAGTTGTTATTGTTAACTTCAATTAGAATGTGTGTAGAAGCTTAGAGAGTTTTTGTGTACAGTGTTTTTGTAGCAAGGAGGGATCCATTAAAGTGTTTTTTGTAAGCAGTGTTGAGTTATTTCTTATGTAATAGGAATTTTATGAATCTTGGAACAAGCGGTCCTGATATAAATATTAGAACACTTGTGACATTGTGTTAGTAAAATTACATTCAAATTTTTTGTTTCACTAATTCCTGATATTCAGATAGATTTTTAGAAATTGCCTTTGACTTGTTTAGATGCCTGCAGCAGCAATCCATGTCTAAATGGAGGTCAGTGCAAATTCTCCGGGCTTAACTCCCATGTCTGTATATGTCGTGGTCGATACAAGGGAGCTAAGTGCGAGATTGATCCTGATCCCTGCCAAGGGAAACCTTGCAGCAACGAAGGTGAGTAAAACAAAAGTAAAAAGTCATATTCAGATCAAATGTAGATTCAGTCAGATTTTTACAAAATCAGTTTTCTTTAATAAGATAAGCCACTGATTTTTTAACGAAGTGATTATTCGCACGGTTTTCCCGTGCATATAATTTATAAAATTATTCGCACGGGGGGTCGGGTCTGGTTGTCGCGCATGCGTACTCCCAGCGGCTGATAACAAAATAATAGCCAATTTCACTCGATTTAGGCTAAATTGTGCAGTTATATGTTAATAGTACTAATATTTATATGTTTATAGTACTAATAATAGTTACAATTTAATGATTGATGCCTAATCAATGATAATTGGATATAACTTTGAATAATCGCATAAACTTTTAAGTTTCTCTAGACTAATGGATAGTCAGCTAAAGAGTTAGTGAGTGTTATTATTGGTTAGCGGATCGAATCCTGATACAGTCTTTTGTTTTTTCTTCTTTTCTGTTGTTGTTTATTGTGTGTTGGTTTTTGTTTTACAACCACAGTGACGATGCTTGCAAACACTCAAACAGGCTTTTTTTTTCCAGGGACAATTTTTTTTATATCCCATGAGTAAGTCACTGTTACTACAAGTGTTACTACTGAACTGAAATTACTAGTTACTGTTATTGTTATGCTTATACTCATACTCAGTTCAGTCTTACTTACACTTACAGTACAGAACAGAGTACGGACTCTCACTTTTTAATTTTTTTAAAATGATGCTTTACCATCATAAATTCTTTCACTTTAATTAATAAAATGATTGATTATAAATCATTAATAATTAAGTAGCGAACGGCGGTATGCAGGTCCGCTCAGACTCAAATACTATTACTATCAATATCAGTGACAGCAAAATTAGTTTACCGTGCAAAAAATGATAATGTTTGATATTTTTTGTTCAAAATCTCATAATCATTGTCATCTTCATAATTTGTAGCCATTGGTCATTGACTCATTGAGTCACAGTCACAGTGACACTGTCTGTCAATGGGTCAGTAACTAAATATTGTCGAAATTTATATTTGTTTTATTTGCGCAGGCTATTAGGTCTAATAATATTTATTTGTCTCAATTAAACAACAATTAAATCAATTAACAGTAGACAGTGTCCTAAAACTTAAATATCAACTATACTAATACTTTACATTATCTTTATTATTACAATTACACTTTGTAGTTAGTAAGTGTAGATTAGCATTTCAAAACCGTGCGAATAATTATCGGCACAGTCGAACCTTGCGAATAATTTTCAAAATTATCGGCACGGTTATGACGTCAAAACTGTGCGAATAACGCTTGCCATTTTTTAATCATTTCAAATTAGCTGAAATAATAATTTCAAAAATTTACGTATTG
Source organism: Radix auricularia (assembly GCA_002072015.1). Classification (NCBI taxonomy): domain Eukaryota; kingdom Metazoa; phylum Mollusca; class Gastropoda; family Lymnaeidae; genus Radix; species Radix auricularia. Next base: position 577,085 of record MUZC01000185.1, on the reverse strand, counting down.
ATAGCTCCACAAATTTGTAATTTTCAAAATTTTGCTGTTTCTAATTTTTAGCCAATATTTGATAACATTTGATATTTGAAATGAACTTTCTGCTGCTCTTAGTTGACCTTCAATAAATATAATTTTCATGTCGATATCTTCAATGATAATATTTAAAGTATACTTCTATAGCTCACCTACAACAAATATCAATCTACTATTTCTGGTTCATTTCTACTTTCAAACAACCAGGTCGATGCGAGCTCGACTCAGAGGCCCCAAACAGTTACTTCTGCCACTGCAGCAACAAACTGCTTGGCGCCAGATGCTCCTACGGCAAGTTTTGTCTGCCGAACCCATGTAAGCAAGGCGGAACATGTGTGGAGGGACCCACGGCTCCACTCTGTGACTGTGCTCCGGGCTTTCAAGGTACAGCAACACTGATCTTAAGATAAGACAAGATAAGATAAGATAAGATAGCAAAGAAAATCTGTTTGTTGGCATTATTCAAAGTTTTAATTGTGAACATTTTTTCTTTTTATAGTTAGATACACTTATAAATAGTGAAATAATATTTTTGTAAAAAACCAGATAATAATTTTAATTATCCATTTTTTTCTGTTTGATTCTTGCTTGATGTTTGACTTTGTTTTATTCTGATGTAGGGTTATACTGTGACAAACAAATGGACCCTTGTGAGTCGTTGCCATGCCAACATGGAGGGATGTGTCACAGCCAAATGGGCGGAGGCTATTTCTGCAACTGCACAGCTGAACACAGCGGGAAGAACTGTGAGGTCATCGAACCTTCTATCCCTCTAATAGCAGACGACAACATGGTGGCATCAAACACAACACTTCAGTTTGGACTTGTGGGTGAGTGGTTCACAAATTTACACCTTCAGTTTGACAGAGAATAAATAGAAATTGCAACTTTTGAAAGATGACCTTAACAAAAATAACAGCAAAATGATTCTACCAATTTATTCAAATCTTTAAAAATGTCATATGACAGCTTTGTATTTTAATCTTGAAGCAGAGTCTAATTATAAAAATAAACAGTAGGACCATCTTATAAAATTTTTACAAAAGTGGCTTTTCTAGATCTAAAGAAAATTGGATGGTTTCAGCTGTAAAATGTATAACTTTAAACTTGGTTTCCTGTCGTGCGTCCAGGTGCTGCTCTTGTGCTATTCATCCTGGTGACTGTCATAGTGGTTCTTCTCATCCGTCAAAGACGTCGAAGAGAGAGGAGGCGTAACCGACGCAACACTCCATGTAGCATGCCAGACAGCGGTAGCGAGAGCCTGCTCAGTAACATTCAGGACAAAAGATGCAAGCTGAGCAACCCTGACCTTTCAAAACCCATCCCTTCTATGCCCTCCCAACCGCCAATCAAAGTTGTTCCCCCCGTTCCACCCCCTGTCCCCACTCGCCCAGCGTCCTACACGCCCAGCACCCATGATTCCCTGCACATGCTCAACAATTTGGACAGCGCTGGCAACTACGGCAGTGCGGGAGATGACTTAGAGAATACAGGTAGGTAATCTTATCAATAGAACAAATTTGGCCAGGAGTTTTAGCCCTTTGACAAGAACGTTTTCGATAATTTCATACAACTATTTTATTTGTTTTTAAAAAAATACACTTGCATGTATATTAAAAAAATTTACAGAATAACATTTTAGAAAATTATTTAAATCTTCTTTAATTCTATACAAATCCTCATTCAGGTGTGCGCCATGTACCCACATATGATCAGTACCTGGAGGCCTTCAATAACCCAAGTCACACAAACCCCGCCCACTTCATGTTGAGGAAAACACCCCCGCCCCCATCATCCAGAGCTTCCGAATCTGACTCCATCCAGAAAGCTCCGTGGGAGTTTGAATATCCGAACATATTGGAGAACTATATGGAAGGTTGGTGTTGGAAGACATCTTTTACCAGACAACATTTAACAGAAAGTGAATTATTTATTAGATGATATTATCTTAAAGTATTGAAATGCTCAGCTTAAACAGACATTTTTTTTTCAGTACCAATAATGAAACTTTTGGAAGTTCTTACAGATTTAATTTTTTAGGTTCATACAATATAGATGTTATTGACTTTTAACCAAAAAAATCTGTCTTTAAATAAAAACAACTCTCCTTAGCAGACAAAAAGCAGAATGACAAACTGGCCAAACAAATGCCTGGTCTACATTCCCCTCAACCTTCTCCTGCATTGAGCTATACAAGGTCACATGGTCGAGGCCAGGGAACAGACACAAGTTCAGTCAGCAGTTTTCATGTCTCTGAATCTGAAGATGATTTAAATGGTAAGGATGAGCTCCCTTCGATTTTTCATTAAATTTTGACCAAAAAGTTTTTGTTTATATCCTGAACTTTTTATTACACTTAACTTGTTTTATACAGACGTAAACATTTTCATTTTCTCTTTCACCAGAATATTTTTTCCTCTCCTTAAAAGTTTACTAATTTACTGTAAAATTTATTTTACATCTGAAGTTATTATGAGACTTATTTTTAAAAAATCATTTTGTTCAAATAGCTCCATCGCCCTTTTTCATTCAATTTCCACTCAAGAAAATCAACAGCATGCAATAAATTAGTTTTGTCTTTGATAAGCTTCTGTATTAGTTGGGGGAATCCCCTAAAGTTATTTTAGTCCTCAACATTACTCAGCAGTCCTCAACTCAGGGTGGGTGGGTGTGGCTTTCAACTCTGTCCTTTGTGATTTTTTTCGACTTCCTATTGGTACCTCAATAATGTTGAGCAATCCTAAGCTGTATTATGTTATTACTAGTCCTAGAGCTGATTTTGTTAGTGTAGCATTCTCTCATAGAGACTAACATTTTCTGTAGTTTAGATGAGAAAATCAGATTAACCAGGTGTGTGGTCAATTTGCTAGGTGTGTGTCTCTATTATATTTTTTCTATCTTTAATTATTTAACAAAATATTAGTGTTTTTTTTTTTTTTATATGTGTGTCTTACAATTACTTTTTAATTAATAAATGAAAACAAATATAGTTTACCAAGGCATAGCTGTTCCGTTTCCATATCCAACATTGAAAAAAAAAATGTTTCCACAAAGTTTGGGACTCAATATAATTATTTATCTTCGCCACCACCATTTGAGTATAGTTTTTGTTTTCATCTTTCAACACTTGCAGCCAGACGAGGAAAAAGGAAAGGTAGAGGCACCATATCATTGACACTTGTGGCATGAGCACAAACCTCTTCCCTTTCTCATTTATTGTACTCTGTGTGCATTCAGTTCTTTTAACAGCATTATTTATTTATTTATTCTGTCTTGATTACATTTTCTGTGTCAACTTTTAATCTACTCGTATTTTTGTGTGATAACTCAGTCTGCCATTCATTTACATTGTTTTTAAGTGTAATGACGACATCTGTCTCTTGGGTCTCACCTTGTTCAGCTGTGAACCAATCTCTGATATTTTAGAAAGGTGGCTGTTTTACTCATGACCTTTTGCTTACCCCATAGTTGTGACTATTTTACTAGTTTAAATGTAGTTGTGACAATTATACTAGTTTAAATGTAGTTTATTTTATTTTTTTGTCCCCCATAGTTTTATTTTTGGGATGATTTTTGATGTCATTTATTTTGTATTCTCGGCTTGATTACATGAAGAATTAAACTCAGACTAAAAAAAAGCAATTGTATTCATTGTAAGCATACAACACAATCATCCAACACAAACATCCAACACAAGCATCCAACACAAGCACCCAACACATCTTTTAATTTTAGGCCAGCTCCTATCAAATATTTCAAAATAATTTTCATATTCTGTTGATATAGCTTACAGCAGCTGCCTTACTATCAAACATGATCTATTTAAATCATAAACAAAACTTCATGTTTTTATTTGAATATTTGTTTCACTCTGGTTTATATGTAAATTGGCCGCGTAAAAAGAACACCATATTTGGAAGTAGATGCGAGCAGTCAAATAAATTACATTTCCAGGATTTTCAGATATTTTTTTTTTGTGTTCAACAATTTGACTTGAGCTTGAACTAACTGCACATCTCACTCATATCGTCCTCTATTTTAAGGGATTTGTAAGTAATGTCCCAACTTAACTTTATTCTTGATTCAGTGATATCAGTGATTATATTTGAGTCATTAAGAAATTGTCCGTTGTCACTTGCTTTCTTGTGGCCAATTCTATCAATAGCTACAATACTGTGGCGACAATTGTATCAATAACTACAATATTGTGACGACACACCATTTCAGAATGACAAGATTAGTAGATTTATGAAGGTCTTTCGATTTAATTATTTTTCTCTCTCTCTCTCCCTAAAACAGATCAGAGCAGAAACTCCGATTTGTTTTAATTTTGTCAATAGATTTTAACTTGTGTATTGTCCTGTGTGAGTAGTCAATACTTTTCACAGTGGAATGATTTTCATTGACCTAATATATGCCTGCGTATAAATGGAAGTCTTATTTTATGCCTTTATGATATTTAGTTCAAATACCCTATTCATTGAAAAAGAGTTTGTATATAAAGCACATATAAAATATAAACCTTGACAAAAAAAGTTTTTGAAAGATCAAATTCTGAAAAGCATGTTTAAGTGGAAATTTTTAAAATCAATTCTAACTAATTTTTTTTTAACTTGTAAAATAAGATTTTCAGAAATGACAATAAAATGAGATAATCAAATAATAATTTTTTTTGCATGATGCCCATTAAATAAATTGCATCTGAAAAATTATATTAATTTATTTTTAATTTATAATCTGTGATCTTTATTCCATGCATACACATATACATTTAACTTAGTTCAACAATAGTTCCTACATAGTTTAGAAATGACCATATAAATCAACACACACAGAGTAAATGTTTATAAAATTAATTCCTTTAATTTCTCTTGAAACTTGTTACCTTTCAGCATCAGCTGGCATTGATCATAGTAAGGGCTGGGATACATCCCATAATATCTAAGATTTTTGTAAACCTTTTTCTTAAATGAATTCTCCCTGGGCCAGGTTATTTTATTTCAACACTGTGAACAATGGTGTCAAATAGTCTTTACTGGTTTGTTTTTTAAAAAAAATAAAAATTAGACATTATATTGGTGAGTTATACTGTAATATTATTTAAGTTTAATTAAACAGTTTTGTTTCTAGTTTTGTTGCTATGTACACCATTGTTCTATAGTGATATGTCTTTATTGTTGTAACTTTCACAATTATAACACATCTTAATACAACTGTATGGACAAAACACAAAAACTACAGTAGTGTTATAAAACAGATGTGATTGGTCACTTACGACTGTTTTTTCACTGCGGCTTATCTTTAAGTCACTACTAAATCACTCAGTATTTTAAATTAAATATATCTTTAAAATTCCATGCATGCTGTATTTGTTGTTAAATTTAGATAAATTTATAATTAAATAGTATAGGCATAGATTACAGAAAGATGGTATGTTACACAATTAAAAGAATTACATAAGAAATCTAATCTTAGTGATGGATATATTTTTAATTATGTCTGACAAATTGATTTTCTCCATTCAAAAGACTTATCTACTTCACCAGTAATCAGTATCTGAATCTTTCATAACTCACTTAGACAAAATTATTAATTTTTCTCATAAAGTGATTCTGACTAGAAATCTACCATCAGATTGTGTTCAAATAATGTAGCTGGGTTACCTCCCTGTGACTAGTTCAGTAATGATGATCTTTTGCTTAAAATTATATTCCATCATTTAAGCCTTGGGCCATTTAAAAGTAATGAAATATTAATTTCCTTATTACTGGCGCCTGCCTTTAAGTTAAAGAATTAGTTAAGAACAAGATGCTATATTAGGGGCTGTCCATAAATGACATCATGCCCCTAGGGTCTATAAGTGATGTCAAAACATGCTACTTTAAATAAAAGTTCCACTTAAAAGATTTTTCTTACAATTTATTTTATGATGATTTACATTGTGTGTAATTACAGGAGTGTTACTATATTAAAGTGCAACCTTACACTAAATACATACTAAAATCACAATAAAGTGATTTGAAACATGCTCATTTTCAAATAGAAAATATGGCATTTGGGGGGGGGGGGGGTCCAAAGCTTTGTGACGTTATATTGGAGTGAAGGTCTAAGTTTTTGTGATGAGGGAGTGAGTGGGGTTAAGAATAGGCCATAATCGAGTGACCTCATTTATGGACGCCCCCTTATATCATTTATCATCCATATAAAAATTATCTCATCTATGAAATCTCACAGTGTATTTAATTTAACTTATAAATAAACCTTCTTTGCATGATTTTCATTTATTTCTCTTTGATCCTGCATGCATATTTATTTTAATTCCCATTCTAGCTATATAATCTCAAATAAGTACATGTATTGTAAAGATGCCTATCAGTTCTTTTCATGTCAATTGCATTGAGATTTAAAAGCTAATCACCAAGAACAAATTAACCAAAATACAATCTGCGTAAATAAGCCACTGTTAAAATCTACACAAAAATTTGAGTTATTCTGTTTGGCTTTTTAGTAATTCAGTTCGGCTTTTTATTCTTTTTTTTTAAAATATAAACAAGGTATTTATTTTAACAAATAAATGTTAAGTTTTTTATGGAGTCTTTTTTTACCATTAAAATAAACCAATACCTGAAGATATTTTTATAGAAAAACAAATAGTTGAGACCACATGTTATGTTTTCTGCAAGATTTGACTGACACTTTTAAAAAAGATTCTCACTCTATGTGGGGTATCTGTCATTCAAAGAATGAAATCTTAATCTCATTAAATTTTTAAAAATACATTCAATATCTTGTATTATTTTTCAAATTTTGCTTTATGTGGATGGATTTCTCCCAGTTTACTTACGATTTGTTACTTTAAGGATCAAATTGAGAATAAGCGTTTAAATTCAACATATTATATTTGCCTTTTAATTATTTTAAAGAAAATTGTTGACTTGTTTAACACATTTACTGTAAACCTTAATTAGTTTCTGTGTGTCTGTCTCTCTATGTGTATCATCTATCTTTTAGTGATAAAAGGAATCATTAACTTATTATTTAAGGATCATTGACAAATATATCATTGACAAATATAACTCAGTATGGAAAAGACTCATATCCTTGCTCACTTTTTGTTTTCTGGAAAGAGATTGACATTTATGCACTTGAGGGGCGGGGGGGGGGGGG
>MUZC01000185.1:551565-563176 GCA_002072015.1 Radix auricularia | reverse complement strand
TATGTATATATATATGTATATGTATATATATATATATATGTATATATACATAAAACAAGTTAATACTTGTAAACTAATGTCTCTATTTCTTTGTATGCTCCTTTTTCCTATTGGTCTGTTTTGTCTCATCAGAACTTATCTTTTAAAATCTTTACAGAACATGATGGCTCTGTTCATTGATGCCCTAATTTTGCCCAGTTTTCATATTGGCTGAAAGTCAAAATGAACACTAATAAAACTTAACATGAATGTTAAAAAGACTTAAATTGTCTCTTAACTTATGATTAAGGATCAAAAAGCCCAACTACAGCAAATACTGCACACGATGTATCATTTATTTAAACAACACATACTTATCTTATCATAGGCAATAGGTAAACAAAATGAGGGGTAGGACTGCAATCAGGCTTATATAAAATAATGGGAAAGACGTAAACAAGGTATGGGTGAGCCTGACCGGACGTATCAAAACAGCGAACGTTTCGGCAAAAAGCCTTTATCAACGAACATACAAGACACAGAAAAAACGAAAATAAAAATAAAAAAAGAAAAATGAAGGAACTTAGCTGCGGTGGAATCCGAAGTATCCAAAGAAAAAGTGAAACTGAGAGATGACAAAGCGATTATATATAGGAAAGCAGAGAGGGGGCGGGGCAAGCACCTAGGTGGACAAAGAAAAGACCATATTCATCCCATGTGGTGCAATAGTACCGTGACTGTCTATTAATCTGTTTTCAATCTGGACTCTCGTGGGTGTGTTTGTGCACGAGACAATAGCAGTGACTGCCAGGTCCTTGACACCCATATGGTCGCGTCCATTGAAGTGACGGGAGACAGGGCACTGTTTATAGTGCAATAGCTCTCACATTTAAAACAAACACAAATATTTCACTGACATTGACAAAAGATGCATTGAATAAAAAAAATATTTAATCTGCAGCAGCAATGAATTGTGTGAAAGTGAAGTGAAAGATAAATGTGGTGGAGACACACATTCTTAGAAAGAACAACATAATTAATTATTTTAATATAGTTACAACAGACAAACCAAAAATTCATTTTAAGTAAGCAAATAAAAAAGATCAGAAATCGTTAGATATGTACAATATTTACAACAAATTTATGAATCTTGTCTGTGGGTAGTACATCCCTTCAAACTAGCTTTCCAGGGAATATTAAAATATATCACACAACTTAAAATCATCAAATAGTCAAATGAATAATTGCTTGATAAAACAAAGAAAGTATATATGATTGTTATGCAAGATGTTTGTATTTGTGTAAACTTCACTATAAATTATAAACAGTTTATTATTTCCTATTTATAATAGCAATAATTTAAAAAATAAATTAACAGATGCCATAATGAATAAATATTGTGCCATTTTAATGAATGAGATTATATATAGAGAAATTTCAAAAGTTTTTATTTTTCTTACTTTTTTGAGCCGCTCAAATAATTATTTCAATACAAATTATACATCTCACCATTTCTTCAATATTCATTTAGTTCACTGCAGCCAACTCACTTCATTTAATTTAACATTTAAATGTATTCCCTTGAGAATTTTTTTTTTTGGGGGGGAGCAACATTAAGTTATAAAGTTCCAAATAGCAGACAAAACTAAATAGTCTCTCAGAGCTCATATCTATCTGCTTCTTTAGTTTAACCGTCCAAAAAAGTAATAGAGGTCAATAAATGCATTCAAGAATGTAAGATATTCCACCTTTCATTTCAGCCAGTTGTAACTTAACAGGAAAGGTTCAATAATGAGGTCAAAATATTGCTATTAAAATTACATGAAAAATTGTCTAGAACATGAAGTGAAAAAACATTGGGAGGGAGGAACAAATGAGATAAGGTTATCTTAAGTGAAATATTGGACAAATTTTCAATAATATCTTATTGTCAATTGGTAACGTCAAATTAAATGCAGAATTGGGTGATGAAAACAATGACCCTTGAACTTTTGACAAAGACTGACCAAATAATACCGCCATATAACAAGAGCAATGAAATAGAAATGATTAATATTTTACATATTTACAAGGAATTTGTTTCTAAATTCTAACTACATAGACGCGCCATGTTGCCAGTGGTAAATATGACAGCAATTCATACAACAGTGCTACATTGAATGAAGTAGCAGATGGCTCATTTGAAAGTATATTTATTAGATAAAAGCTCATAAGAGATGAATGATTGTTGAATTCTTAAATCAGGCTGTCAATAAAAGCCTTTGGAGTTTTTCTAAGAAAGCCATCATTTAAATAAATATATACAACAGAGCATGCCAACTAAATCTTTTATCATTGTGCTCTACAAGGGACATTTTTTTTACACTCATTTTTTTTGTATGATGTGTGTTGAATTGACAAATTAAATCAATACAATAAAATGTCATTAACGTATGATACGAGTATGCTGGTTATTTAAAAGATACATGATTTGCTTAAACTCCAGATATTTTGTTATGCCTTAATATAAGTCTTGTCATGAAATAGCTCACTCTGGTGATCCACTAAATACCTGGAAATACATAAATACACATCAGACCTTTAATAACAAAGAATATGCCATCAGAAATAAGAAATTTACTTGTAAACGTTCATGTATTTTAATTTTAAGACATGTGTATGTCATTTTTCCTCTATAGTTGAACAAAGATGGTTATACTTCTAATTCCTAAGACATTAATCACATTTACAAGCTTTGTATTAGGATAATATGTTATCTGTATTAACCAGACTTACTGCAAACAGTGATGAATAAACTTAATAATGATCTGTAGCTGAACATCTTTCATGTGCATCTTCTTCAAAAGTTCTGGCAATTTGACTGAAACAAGTGTAAGAACAAAAATTAGTTAAAAGTTTATTAGCTTTAGTCATATATTAGAAGATGTCTGTGACTCTCTTTCTCTGGATCGACGCTACCATCGTTGATTTTAAAAAGTCGCTTCTGACATATCGACGATGTGAGCATCGCATTATTAAAACTGGATTGTTTTGTTTCTTTTCTTAGCTATTAAACTAAAATTAGTTTTAATGTAATGATTTCCCTTGAATAACAAAGTCAAAAAGTCTTTGAAAGTGTTTTCACATCAAAAGAAGCGTCTGAAAGGCTTCTTTTCATTTTCGTTTATTTACAGACATGGATATTCAACCAGCTCATCTGGTTTTCGATCTTATATTATTTTAAATACTACCAAGTTGAACAAGAAAAAAGTTTTGTTTTTAATGATGATTCAGATACTAATTTTAAATTGTTGATGAAACCTACGCCTAATGCTGGTAGTTGTAGTGAAATTGACAATTAAATTGATGTCATCTCATTGATGAACAACAAGCTGCTCCCCCCCCCATCTCAAACGCCTTGATGAACTGATAATATTTACACTACAAATAATAATAAAGACAATTAATAGTCGAATTTGAAACTTTTACCCTAAAATAAACTGCAATTTTATATCAAATTTTTTTTTAAAGTTATAGTTTCAATACATAGTTCCACTGAAAACAGTTAAATTAAAATATTATTTTGTCGTATGGGTGACCATGGATAATGAGCTCTAATGTTATTTTTGTGACTTTGAATGAGGTTTTGTAAAAAAAAAAAAAATTAAAAAATTATGACTTAAAAAAAATAATAATAATTTATTTTCACTAAACCAAAATCATATTATTTTACAAAAATAAAGTCAAGAGTCTATGTTGCCTGAAAACATTATTCTTTTCCCTTTAATTCAATACAAAATATATCATTATCTGTTAAATAATAAAAAAGTTATTTACACTTTAGGATAGAATGGTAGACAAAGACAATTTACCGTGATAGATAATTCCATCAGAATGAGGAAAATAATTCCCGGGAAAAAGAGTTAAGAGTTGATTAATTTATAAAAAACTATTTGAAAAATGACAATTCTACAAGGTGAATGAAACAATCTATACACTTATATTAAACTGCTAACATTCTAACATAACTGCAACAAGGAATCTATGACTCTGCTACTCTCACCAAACATTCTCAACAAGTGCACTGTTCCATAAATGTGTGATGGAGTGATGGGGACGTCTGGAGGCAATAACTGCCATCCTAGGATTCTGTCCATAGCATCTTCTCTGCCTCTGGATGAACCCAGTGTTAAGCTCTCTGTTCCAGCCGCACTGCAAGCGACTTCCTGGCCGTTGGAATGAAAGTGCTCAAACTGAAAACATATATTAACATGATAACCAATGAAATCAATTCCTTTAGTCTAATATTTCAGCTCAAGGTCTTTTCCTGTCCCAGAAATTTACTATTTCCTTAAAAGAAAACCATTGAGGAGTAAAAGACAACTATTTCCAGCATAATTGTTGACAGTAATGTTGTAAAACAATTGATTAGACCCTGAATTTGTTTTGGGCCGGGTCAATTTTAAGGTGTTAAAAAAAACAAGCTTGGACTCACCTGATTGGAGCCAGGCAACTCTAGAGGTGTTGTGTCCAAGTCTGTGTCACTTGTTGGTTCCTGCTTGACAATAACCCCACTTGAGATTTCCACGACATCAAACTGGGCCCTCCTCCGAGTCCTCGAGGCAATAGGGATCATCGGCTCAGCTTGGGCTGCTGTGTTTTTGGATGGGGAATACTCAGAGGATTTTGGACTTTTCTGTTCTGAACCAGACGATGACTGTTTTGATACCTGATGGTCAGGTTTAGGTGTATCATGTAAACTGCGACGAGTGATCCTACGTGGTGGTGGGGATGGTGTGTGTGGGGCTGCCTCAGAGGGCGGTGAAGATGAAAGTGCTGGTGAGGTTGGCCTCAGTGAATTGTTCCGCGTGGCTCGTTCGGGCTTGTGGTTTGAGTTATTGTTTTTAGATTTCATTGTTTTATTATTGACTTCTGCTGATCTGGGAATAGTAACAAAAAAGTTTAAAATAGGGCTGTTATCGATTAAATTAAATTTAATCGTTAACTTTTGAAAAATTACTGATTAATTAATAGATAATTATGTAAAAGCTAAAAATAAAGATGTATGACGTCATTAAACTGAAAATATCAAGGGAAGTAATAAAAACAGGCAATTGATTTTTTTATTGCGTTATTTTTAAAGCTTAGTTAGCAATACAAATAAGTTAAAATAATGTATTAAAGTTTAGGCACTTGGATGAAATTTTCAATTTAATTTTAAAATATAAATGTAATACAGCTATATAGAATTTGTTTGATGATTAACAAAAACAGAAAGATAATCTTTTTATCCCAAGTGGTTCAAAAGTTATGATTTTTTTTCTAAGACCTCATAATCACTTTTTTTACTATGTTGTTTTCCTTTACATTTTGTGCCCTTTTATGGCATTTTTTAAAATGCCCACAACTTAAGTATGTAATTTAATTTAATATAAAAATATAATATTGTTAGAAGATATATTTAAATATAATTAGTTCAATATAATGTGAATGAATTTAAATTTTGTTATTAATTAATTAAAAACAATGGGATTTTATATCATTGTCCTTATAAAACAGATTGTTTTAAAGTTTACACTTAAATAACCCTGTTTTAAATGGAGAAGTTTGTACGTAAAAATAACCAAACTATTATTAATTAATAAATCGATTTTTTAAAAAAACATTTCTTTAATTTTTAATCACTCTTTTATCGATTAAAATAATTTTAATTGATTAAAAAAGTTACCGATTAATCGAGAAATTAATCGGTAATTTCTGCAGCACTAGTTTAAAAGAATTTTTTAAGGTGCAAAACCTTTTCTTATTGAGCTTTTCCAAAAGAATAAACTTGCACAAAAACATGACAATAATTTTGACCCAATTTTAACAAGTTGTACAACTAATCATTTTAGTTTAAGGCTAAATAAATTAGCTTAACTGTGGTATATCTTGTTATCTTTTTAGTCTTAAATGGTATAGATGTTCCCCTTTAACAAGATGTACAACTAATCATTTTAGTTTAAGGCTAAATAAATTAGCTTAACTGTGACATATCTTGTTATCTTTTTAGTCTTAAATGGTATAGATGTTCCCCTTTAACAAGATGTACAACTAATCATTTTAGTTCTAGGCTAAATAAATTAGCTTAACTGTGACATATCTTGTTATCTTTTTAGTCTCAAATGGTATAGATGTTCCCCTATAACAAGTGTTCTTAAAGTCCCATAGCATTTTGTAATAAATTTTTGTTTATTCATGAAGATGTGTAGTGATCAGTATCACTGGTAAGTGCCAAGTATCCCAAGCTCTTAGTGGTGTTTGCACTTTTGAACTGAGTCTTGGTTCTTTGTTAGAATGAATTTCTAAACTGTTTCCAAGATCAAGGGTCACCATGATGTTTGTAGCTGATTAGCCGTTGGTTGGTTATTTTCATCTCACCACTTTTGACCAAACATTCTTTCTAACAATAAAATCACAATATCGCCTTATAGCGTTTCTGAAATTATTCCACCACATTATTCAAATATTAGAGAACAATGTGTTTTTGTCAATACTAAAATCCTGTTTAATTTAAGTCTTAGTAGACAAGAGTGACTATACTATAACTTACATGCCACCTAATTCTGATTAAACAATGTGAGAAAAAAAAATATTCTTCAGTGTTTCTTTGTCTTGAATATCTTATGACAAACACTAAAGTCATTGACTGATTGAAAATGGTTTGATGTGAATATTTCAATTACTATAAAATAAGTATTATCATTATTGCATAAGGTCATTAAATATCTTATGAAAGCAAACTCACAGCTCCTTGTCTTTAGCATGTAGATCAGTCAATTTAATATCCTTCATTGCAGACTCGTACTGTTGCTGCTCTGCTGCATACAGGAGAATTATGGGTAATGTGAAGTCAAAGATGATGCGCAGGCTGTCAACAAACTCCTTACAAAGCGAGACACTTAGTGAACAAGATCAAAATAAACATTATATTCAGTTGGAAACTTCAAGAAAATTAAAAATTAAAATTTTTTTTTTAGAAATTGCCTTCATTTTTTGTGTGCTAATTTCTGATAAACCCAGCAGTTAGTAGCATCTTAATGGAACCAGGTAAAAAGTTGTTAAGTCATCTTTAAACTAGATCAGTGGTTCTTAACCTTTTTGGAAGTACCGAACCCCACCAGTTTCATATGCACATTCACCGAACCCTTCATTATTAGTAGTAATATAGATGCCTTGAGTCGGGTGCTGTCTTGACCTCCCTCCGCCGAACCCCGGCGACTGACTCACCGAACCCCTAGGGTTCGATCGAACCCACGTTAAGAACCACTGAACTAGATGTACACCCAACTGCTGCAGAGCATTTGATCCTAATAAATAGCATCATGTCCATTTTGTAAATCAAACTTCTGAATTCCATCTAAAACAACTGCCTTAGTTTTGTAAAGAGAGAGAAACAAAACATTATATGTGCTTCTACCAAGAAAAGACATTTAAACATTTTGGCAAATGAAGGGTGCCAATAAAAAGTACTACTCACACACAGATGAATAACAAAATTTAAGCAAAAGTATGGCACATGAATACAAATATACTAAACCTTTGCCTAAAATAACAAAGGGAGAATGGGCACAAACCATACATAGTCAATGACTCAGAAGAATGGAAATAAAATAAATTTTACTTCATAGTTTGTGTCAAAAAAACTTTTTTTTTGGAGATAATTGAGACAGAACAATTTTTAAAATACCATGACTCAGGGAGAGTAAAACTTCTGTAGAGTTATCTAAAACAAAACTTCTGTAGAGTTATCTAAAACAAAACTTCTGTAGTGTTATCTAATACAAAACTTCTGTAGAGTGTGATCTAAAACAAACTTCTGTAAAGTGTGAACTAAAACAAAACTTCTGTAAAGTGTGATCTAAAACAAAACTTCTGTAGAGTGTGATCTAAAACAAAACTTCTGTATGTGATTTAAAACCTGACTGTCGCAAGGCCTACTCACCATTTATCTGGGCTACACTTGAGGGTGTGTTTACTGCTACTTGTCCGAGTTTTCTCACGTCCTCCAGATGGGTCACACAAATAATTGACGCAGAAAGTTTTCATGAAACTCTCCAACGTGTCCACAACACAAGGCTTAGCTGGAATTTGTGTTAGCTGAATAAATAAATAAAAAAACTCATGTTAGTTGATTTATTATATAAATTATCTTAGTCCTAATATGGCGCATTGTTGTACTAAGTGAACATTTACAGGCACATTGTTGTACTAAGTGAACATTCATAATAAATGGTAAAATGACACTTAAACATTTTATTCAATTATTATTATTACAAATTTGAAGTTGTGTTATAGCACAATGTACTGTCTTATAGCACAATGTACTGTCTGGTGAAATTAAAACATGGCACCTTGTTTTTCCTGTTGATGAGGAAGTAATCATCTTCTAGTTGCACCCTTAAACTTTCTGGGATCTCAAAATCAACAATACTGGTTTTCTGATAAAGAATGGATATGTAAAAAATCTTTCAGTTTAATCAAATCAACAAGAGGGAAGTCATGGTGTAACATTGTTTACTCAAAT
This sequence comes from Radix auricularia, assembly GCA_002072015.1. Lineage (NCBI taxonomy): Eukaryota > Metazoa > Mollusca > Gastropoda > Lymnaeidae > Radix > Radix auricularia. The sequence goes on along the minus strand of MUZC01000185.1, from coordinate 554,652 downwards.
AACTCGACTCTTTAGTTTGAAATTGAAAATCTTCAAGTCCAATCTTAGTTTGAATATTTTTACTGCATCAAATAAGAGTGTCTTACTTTCCTAACCACAAAAGAAAACATGGGAATGGTAGACTCACCTGTTTTTTCTTTTCCTGGCCTAATTTACCTTTACCAACCTTCTGCAAATATTTTTAGTACAAAATAATTATATTGATTTTTTAAAATAATCTCCTACAATATTTATACATTCTAAAACCTATTATTAGTGAGCAGATTATATGTTCCATACTAAAATGATTCCAAATATTTCATCAATGAAAGCTTTATTTTAAAAATGTTTTTACTATTTTAACAAACAAAATAAAAATTTGTGGCTTACCCTTCCTGAATCAGACTCTTCCTCCGAGTCCTCACTTTCACTAATAACATCAAATTCTGGGGGAGCTCCTCCAAAAGCTTCGTGTAAGATGACATTGATTTTTCTTCTCCTTTGACTATTTTTTCGACTACTGCAAATTAGACCCGAGAGAAAAGTTTACTTTACATTGATTCAATAAACAACAATTCTTTTAACTTAAAACTGTAATAATTGAACATGAAACAATATTACTCAAACATTTCATACTAGTCGCTGCTTCAACTTAACGAGCATGTACAGACCACTTACAACTTTTTGGCAGTTTCTGCCAGCTTGCGCATAAGCTCTCTGTTTTCATCTGTATTTCGCAAGAGATAATGCTCTCCTACTTGCCTGTCCCAGCTGAAGATAAAAAAAAAGTATTTTAATTATTACTAGGGCTGTTATCGATTAACTTAAATTTAATCAGTAAATTTTTTTTTAAATTACCAAATAATTAATCAATAATTTTGATCAAAGCTAAAAATAAGATGTATGACTAGGGTTCAAAGTCACGTAACGTTACGCGTAAGTTACGGTAAATTAGTAATTTTGGAAAATTACGCGTAAATTACGGTAATTTAAAAATGCATATTTGACGGCAAATTTTAGTTTTTTCTGTCGCAATTTGTTGTGTTTAACAGTGATTATTATGATTAATTAATTCTGGTGATTAGTAGTAAGGTTGTTAAGACTGCTCGTTTTTGAGGACCGGCTAACCGTTCAAAAAAAGACAGGTTAATCGGTTAACCGCTCGTCCTTATATCACTTATGTTTTGAGAACTAACAAGAAAATGTTGTCGCCTGGCGTCGTCTGATGGCATCAAAGCCCGTTTCCCCCGCTTGCGTTCAGCTCTTTCCGCATTGCCCTCAATTCAACGCATTTTATTTTTAAAAATCCAAAGAATTAATTAAACGGTGATGGTTAATTGTCTAAATAAGAGGACCGGTTCAATCGTTAGCGAGATATTTTTCATTAGTTTCAAAAACCAACGCCTCGCCCCGTCCGTTGTGACGTCATGTTTACCTCTCTTGTGTGTGATGCCGGTCAGTTCAGTCAAATCGCGCATTAAAATTAATAATAATAATAAAATTATAAAGCTACGGAGTAAACAATGATGATAAAATGGAATTTATTAAAATAACATATTATTTTTCAATCATCAACTCACCAGAATAATTGAATTTTGCGACGCACACATTTCCCCTCACTGTTTATTCTGTTCAAATAGGATTTGAGGCACACTTGCCGTACTATTAATGTGGTAATCAAATGCCTTTGACTAGCAGGAAAACTGTCACTAAAAGACCGTACTCAAATTTGTGGGCCGATTAATCGCCCGGTATCTTTGCTACGTCTTTCAAATACCTATCGTAATATAGGTACATGTACTTCACTAAGCGGCGTGCGCCGATACGTTTTTAGAATGCCTGAAACAGACTATAAACCGGTGATCAGAAAATGCCGATAGGTCACGGGGTCATATGCTTTCATAGCTTTCTTTGTCGTTATAAGAAACTATAATTAATATAAATAGAAACAGCCTCGGCCTTGACCGTTGTTGACATCAAACGCGCACTGTGTTAGCTCTCGTACAGTCTTTTGCCGAGTTCGCACCCGCGGCGGCCGTATTTCGCGGCCCATTGCACCCGTCCCGTGTTGACCGTATTAGACGGTATTACTCAGGTAATGATGGCTGCCGCTGATGCAGTACACGACAAAATACGTGGCCGATGCGGACGACGGGCAAATTAATATGATCGGTAAATTTCAAGTAAAAACATTTGAAAACATTATTAAAAATACACCTACTAGCAATCAGTGAACGTGAGCAACAAAAGGAACATACATTTTCAAGTAATTGGGCATTAATGGCACGCATAATTTTGGTGTAAATTACACGTAATTTTCGAACCCTATGTTTGACATCATTGAACTTAAAAATTTCAAGGGAGGTAACAAAAACAGGTGATTAACATTTTTTAATTTAAATATAAGTTGTTCAATATAAAGTCAATAAATTTAAATTTTGTTATTGTTAATTAAGTATAAACAATGATTAATTTTTTTATCTTTTTCCTTATAAAAACAGCTTATTTTAAAGTTTACACTTTAAAATTTTTTATTTTTTTTTAATGGAGAAGTTTGTACGTTAAAAAGCAAACAATTATTAATTATTTAATAATAAATCAACAATATTTTCTAAAACATTTTCTTCAATTTTAATTGCTACTTTATTGATTTAAGTAATTTTAATCGATAAAACTTTTTACCGATTAATCGAGAAATTAATCGTTAATTTCCTCAGCCCTAATTATTACAAATGAAAATGAAGTAAAGCTTAAAAATGTAATTTTAGACTAACATAACAATTTATTATTTAGCATGTATACTTATTCATTCTATTCAACCAGAATAAATTTTCTAATGTATTTTGCCAGTATATTATTGTTACCTGCTATTCCAACCTTGAAAATGCACCACATACGCAGGCCTTTTTTTACCATTAGCATCTTTCACTTGTCTTTGTTCAACTACCTTTATAACAAAGAGCAAAGTAGTTATAAAAATTTTAATAAATACATAAATTATGCATTCAATTCTAACTTAGAAATTTAGCAGAAAAATAATGGACTATATATACTCATTCTAAAGCCTACATTTTTGGACAAAAACTTGGGGGAAAAGTTGGGGGGGGG
>MUZC01000185.1:527352-551542 GCA_002072015.1 Radix auricularia | reverse complement strand
GGGGGGGGGGGGGGTCGGCTTACGGGCGGGTAGTAGGTGATTTCTGCATTACATTGAATATCGGTGTTGTTATTGTAGATCATCAAGGTCCTTATCTTCAATCTACATTCTACAAGATTCAACTGCTCTACCAGAGGTTATAAAATATTATTAAACATCTGCACTCTCGTTATTTATTCATTTTTGTGAATGTTTTAGTAAGTTGTTTTACAAATTTTGTTTTAAACAACGAATTTTAATGTACATGCTTTTTGCCACTGTTTACCAATGAAATAACAACAAAATATGGGTAACCTTTGCCTAACAAAGAGCACAAACACAAAGATAGGCAGTACAAAAAAGTAGAAGGAAATACAATCCATCTTCTCTGTTATTCAAATCTGTTTGTTCTTCAATCTAATCAAAAGTAAACAATTATAATGACCTATTTAGCTTTTCATTTTGTTTATGCTGTCCTATTGTTTTTTGGGGTCAGCTTACGAGCTGATTAGCCTGGTTACACACTTTTTATACTATTCTCAGTCTGGAGAATAGACTAATCCAGGATTATGGGACTCTTGCACCACATGAGATGAATGTGGTGTTTGCGCTGACCACCTAATCATTTTGCCACACCCACTCTATCCTATCGTATATAAGCTCACACTACTTACTTCTTACTTTGCTTTCATCAACTCTTTGGATTTCACCGCAGCTAAGTTTTTATTTTTCATTTCTTTATATTCGTTTGTTTGTTGAGGAAGGCCCTTTGCCGAAACATTCCCTGTTTTGTTACATCCTGTTAGACTAACTCATAATACTCATACTCATACCCTGTTCATTATCTGTTTTCCATTTCGAAGTGTCTGCTGCTACAACAAAGTAACAGCAGACAACCCGGCGGGATGTTGCTGGTGCTACAACATGTCGTAACGCCAGCAACATCCCTCTGGATTGTCTGCTGTTTCGACATGTCGTAAACAATTTGCTGCATTTCAATTATGCTAATACTAATACTAAACTATAGTTCTCATAATAAAACATCATGATTACTAGGTAAGCCTATTAATGAATTTAAAAGGTTAAAAAAAATATAGATTGATCCATTAAATGAAAAACACTTATAAATTTAAATTTATTTGTTTAAAAATTACAATGAGTGTGCTGATAATTTTTGTTATTATTCTGAAAAGCAGATACGTTGATTAAATTTTAGGAGTCTACCGATATTCATTTTTGCCAAAACGAAGTTTCTGATACTTAAAATTATACTGATATGTTTACAAGTTCTAGATTATGACCTACATAGATGATAAACATTAAGACATATGAATATGACTCTCAACAAAACAAACTGTTCTTTTTAAAAATGTACCCAAATAAATTAGGAACTCCTTTTAAACCCTTCGGCTTTGACTTACAACAATAGTTCTTAATTTTATCCAATAGTTAAATAAATTTTGCACACGGCCAACCTTTCTGAATGAAACAACAAGAACAAAGCAATACGCCAATAGTAATAGTAATATAGTGAAAATGAGGTTGAAGGATGAATGGAATGGTTTCAAGTGACAAGTCTGCACACTGTACATTTTTTTATTCCACACGAAACAAATTATTTTACATTCTTGCGATTGTGCGCGAATCCTTTCTTGAGGATTTTCATTTACGGCTTTACTTTACGGTATGCTAAATTTTAATACTTGGCATTGGCATCATTTACACAAGTATAGTATAGCAAAATCAGCCAACATATTTATAATCAGTAGACCAATATTAAATCTATTTAAATAATTTATTTAAATAAATTTAGATTTTAGAATTAATACACACACAAATAAGCCCGGATCTATTAATGTCGTATTATAATATATATTATATATATTATATGCGTATACAATATACTATATACAATATAAAGAAGAGTTGGCTGAAGCGAAGTATGTCGACCGTGACGCCACGACGCTACCTGTTGCTGTAGAAGAAAGTTCTATAAATTCTAAAAGGATTATAAAAAATGGAAGGTTTTAGGGTTTGGGTTAGATATAGCTTTAGAATTTTCGGAAAAATTGAAGGTTTTAGGGTTTGGTATAGCTGTAGAATTTTAATTTTAAAGCTTTTTAAAGGATGTGCTATAACAACAAAGAAGGCCGCCATGACCGTGACGTCACCGTCGACATACTTCGCTTTTACTGAAGAGTTTGTTAAGATATTATAGCGACTTTGACTTAATTCTTTCCAAGAGTCTACTGCAAAGACTCTTTGAAAGAGTGACTAAGACTAGTCATAGCAGAAGTTGCATATGTTGTAGCGCTAGCAACACCCGTCGAAACGTCTGCTGTTACGACACTCTTGTTACTATTGTTACGACATAACTCTAGCAACATCCTGCCAGATCGTCTGCTGTTACGACATGTCGTAGCACTAGTTTACTGACTAGCGCTACGACATGTCGTAACGCTAGTAACATCCCGCCGGATCGTCTGCTACTACGACAAACTTGTCGCAACGCTAGCAACATCCTTTCCATTTACTTTACTTTTACTGAAGTAAGATTAAGAAGTTTAAGTTAAGTCAGCTTAGGCTTAGTCAAAATGTATTTGTTTCACAATTAGCTCATTCACCTTGGCATCGTATAAAACCCTAGCTTTCGTAGCATCGGGTTCAAAGCAAAGAACTATTTCACCAATAGCATATTCATATCGTATGTGTCGTCCTGCCATCTTTCTAACGGTGGCTCACCGCGAAATCTTTGTAAATTTGCCAGTGTAAACAATAATTTAAGCAAGAAAAGGAAATGTTAGCTTTTACGGTACAAACACCAATGTCGTAATTACACTGTCGTAAATCATAAAGCAAATGTCTTGATTAGCCCACTAAAATCCTAACAAAAATTTTTAAAAATGAAAGAATTCATTAGATTTATTAAAAATATAATTAATTAATGTTTGTATTACTTGCCAAAATTATATTTTAATTAATTGTGATTGTAAATCTGCTAGTTCTATTTTTAGATCATGGAGGGAAAGTGACACGTGAGTAAGGTGTTTACAAACAAATTCAAAACCGTTCATTAACACATTCTTTTAGGATAGGTTTGTAGTTTGTTAAAATAAAGGAAACATTAGATAAAATGTAAAGATCAGAATGCCAAAATCGTTGTTATATCTGGTATTAATCCTTTTACGTATATATTATAATATATCTTATTTTTCTTAGTGAATCTTAATCTTACATTCAAAATCAAACTGTCAGTCAGTGAGTTGAGTCGTTGAGTGAGTCAATAATTAATGAGAATGAGACATTTAGCACAGGCACAGTGTTCAGTCACTGTTGTGTCTATGTTACAGTTACAGCATCATAACTCATTTATCATTAACTAACTGTGAATTGTGTGAGTGTGAGTTAAATTGACGGCAGTGACTATTGAGACGCTAACGCCTTAATTGTCTTAGTCTTAGCCCACAGGTACAGGGTATCAAGACGCTAGCGTCTTGAGTCTTAATAATTAACTTAATATATCAGTGGTCAGTGGTGAAATCGCAATCTCGTTACGTATACGGTTTGCGACACCGGTGGGTGAAAGAGAAACATCTACTAATTTCAAGAAATGGAAATATAAATCAGACTGATACTGATATATTTTAGCAATATGTGAACATTTGGTCTGAATTTAAATGTTCAGAATTTCGTTTGCAATTTGCATTAAAATATAAAACATTATTGCATATCAGTCTTGACTCAGTCAGTTACAAATGCAGTTAGTGCCTCCGCTGATTACATTACTAGTTCTAGGCTTAGTATTATGCAAATTACATTTGTTGTACGTAAGTACGCATTTGAGACCCCCCCCCCCCGTATGCATCCATACGCAAAATGCCATTTTTCAAAGACCCCCCTGCTTGTGTATGGATGGCCCCTTAGACTTAGGCAGCTCTTTTTTTAAATTGTGCTAAAGTTGACAGTTCTCAATTATTTGAAAAAGGCAGTGGATATACAATACTAGTATATTACTACTGGTAGACAGCTACCAATAGTCAATAGCTTGTAGAGAGTAGAGAGATATTGGAACTATGATACTCCGCTTTTATTAATTGAACTCCTACTAGGTAATATTCTGAGTTTGATGTTGAATATGACTAAAAATTTGTGCTATTATTTCAACTGTTAGTGATAGCCCTGACACACACAAATAAGCCCTGAATATGTGCAGAAAGCGGCTGCCCTTGCAACAATTTGAAGGGTTCGCGGGAACCCCAGTGAAAGTGTTCACGAATGGGTTTGCCAACCGGAGAGAAAGAACTGCAGGATATGGTGCGCTCATCCTATACCCAATAGGAGGGCTGCCAAAAGAGGAACTTTCAGGACCCTGTGGGATTATGGCGATGAATTACGACGTGGAGCTTGAAGCTATACACAGGGCCCTGGAAAGTGTGCACCTAACACTGCAAGGGTCGGAACTAGTAGGATTTTACTCGGTCTTGTTCTGTGACTCGAGATCAGCGCTAGAGGTTTTGTGGTCAGAGAAACTTAGTACCCACTTAGTCGATGTCATCTTGGAAGATGTGGGTAAGCTCGAGAGACTTGGTGGTAAGGTAACAGTGCAGTGGATCCCAAGCCACGTGAATGTCGAAGGCAACAAAAAAGCAGACTCCCTGGCAAAAGCTGGAGCAGCCCGACCCCAACCAGAAGTCCCGGTTACCTATCTCTGGGCAAAGACCTGGCTAATGGACCACTTCAGGGAAAAGTGGTACCAGGAGTGGGAAGATAATTCGACGTCCAGGGGGGTATTCGCTAGCATGCCCAGGCCAAGCAGATCAGACCAGTGGTGGGGTCTAAACCGAAGGGACCAGAGTTTAGTGATCCAAATGCGCACTAAGCATTGTCCAACCAACTCTTATTTTAATAGGCTAGACCACAACAGGGACTCGAACTACTGTCATTGCAGCCAAGCCTCTGAGACGGTCACACACTACTGACGTCGTGTCCCTTGCTAGATAAAGCCGGGGAGGTAAGGGCGGCAAAAGAGTCCCACATAAAGACAATGTTGTATGGCACTACTCAGCAGATAGAACAGGTTGCCAAAGTATTAGCCAAGGCCTTAAGAGATTAGATCTCAGGTCATAAGAATATGTGTTTAGTTTAGTGATAGCCATAGGCCACAGTGTTGGCTTTGGTCATTGGTCGAGTTTTATTTTTCACACAATCTAATTTAGTTTACATAGTTATTAACTAGTTATTTTTAAGCTTTTCTATTTTAAATTTTGTATTAGTATTTTTTTTTTAAATGAATAGTTGTGATTATTAGTAATGATTTGTCTTGTCAGCTCTAATTTATTTGTAATAATAATTAATAAGAATGTTAAATCGATTTCATTAGCTTTAGTCCCAGCTTTTAGTTTTGTTTATTCATTTATCATAGATTATAGTATTAGTATAATTGGGCTGTCCATAAATGATTTTGGCCAATTTGTACCCCCGTCTCCCCCTGGTCACAAAAACTTAGACCCCCCTTTCCAATATATGGTATAATAGTAATATTAATAGTAAGGTAAAGCCCTTATAGCATTAGTCACCAGTAGTAACTTGTATAAATATTGAAACTCACTATGTGGGGCTATTTTTCTACATAAGCATACTCCTAAACACTAAACCTCATAATTAAAAATTATAGTATAGATCATTTAAACAAATTTTGAAAATGCAAGACTCAGGTCTATGAGTTTATGAGTGGAATTCCGCTTGGCTGGTGTATAGAGACCCTGTGAATGACAGTCCCAAACCAAGAGTCATGGGCTTTAATCTTCTGTGAATCCAGGGATTTGTTCCTGGGGCTAAGGCCCTTAGTAAGGGTGCCCCTGAGTCAACCCAGCTCCGAATGACGATTGGGTACCTGACTCTCGTTAGGGAAATAAAGGTGGCTTGGCATTGTGCCACAAAATACCCTTATAGCAGTGGCCTGTGTATGCTGCGTCACTTGCCAACAGACATGCATGTTCTTTGTGTTCTTAATAGAATATAGGGCACAAGTATCTTCTGCAATAAAAGGAGCATCAGTAATGAAAAAAAACGGACAAAATTCATTTCCACTTGTACTCCTGTCTCCAAAAATGAGCTGCTTTGAATATAAATTAACAGCGCAAACCAATTAGGCTCAATTAATTGTAGTATGAGCCTACATGGAAAACTTTGTTGGCTTACTTTAATTTTAATAATACTAATACTACTGATATCGATTTATAGTGTAAAGATAAAGAAATATAGCTTTTCATCCTACATTATTTAAAATTATAATAATTGAATATATCTTTTTGTCTGAGAGAACCATAAACACTACACATTTTGAAAAATAATTCTGTGAGAGCAGTACATAATTTTTAAAACTAAAAATTAAGTAAAATATGCATTTTGTGTTATTTCAAATCAAGTGAGTCTGAATAAACATTGTTTTTCTTATAATCGAACATTTCCTGAAAGCCAGAGGCAGCCATCAATAGAGCCACATCTGGCTCGTGAGCCATGGTTTCCGGCCCCTTGTTTAGGATAAAAATAAGGCTCCTAAAGCATAATTGTAACTTATTTTCCTCAGACGCTTTTGGTGTTCTTATAACTTATAAAATTTGATGGTGGAAATATTATAGTAGCGATTTATTATAGGGCACTTTAAAACCTTTTCATCAATGATGAATTGCTTTTTTTACCCCCTGGCAACTTATATATCAAAATTTGTCTCTAATAAACTTTTTTTATCTTATTTGTTACTGAGGCTCCTTCTATACAGAAGATGATTGCTTTAAAAGCTTACATTTTTTATAATGTAAGTGTATTGAGGTGTAAAATTTATATTTGTAACAGTATATAATATAGCTTTGAAGTAACTTAGCTAATATTTGTTTACTTTCAGCATGGAAACACTAAACCAGTCACCAAAAATTGTCCATTCCAAACGTGTTAATTATTTGGAATGGCAGGAATATTTTATGTCCATCGCATTTTTAAGTGCTCAGAGAAGCAAAGATCCCAGGACACAGGTATATAACTATTTCAAATGGTGCTCTCCTATTTTTAATTTAAAATATATATATATATATAATAAATTATCGGTAACATTAATGTTGAAAATAGCAATAGATTTCATGGAATGGTAAATTACATCAGATTTTTGTTAATTGGAGTAAAATCTATAGTGTCAGTTAATTTAAATTATCTTATCTTATATGTTACAGACGCTTCTTCTGTACAGAAGATTATTGCGTCCTTACTCCTACGTATTTCTATGGTTTGTGTTTAAGTCCTGTATTCTTACTAGAGTTTTAAATGATGATAAAGTGTTGGTTTTCCTGGTTTCTTCAGGCAACCCATTCCATGCCCTAATACCAGACGGAAAGAAAGAAAACTTGTATGTGTTTGTTCTTGCATATGGAATAAGAAAGGTGTTTTTATATTTATGTCTATCTGAGGGTTGTATTAAGTTATCTTTGTGTTATATTTCTAAATTAGAATTAATTGCCTTATGTATAATTATTAATTTACTCTTGGTTCTTCTATCCTCTAGTGTTTCAAGGTTTAATGGTGTTACTCTTGTCAGTTCAGTTTTGAATATTCTCCAGTAATGAATCTGGCAGCTCTTTTTTGGATTTGTACTAACTTATCAATATTTTCTTTGGTGGATGGGTCCCATACAGAAGATGCATATTCTAGTATAGGTCTCACCAGGGTGAGGTAGCATTTTAGTTTTATATCTTTGTTACATTTGTAAAAGTTTATTTTTATAAAGCCTAAGGTTTTGTTTGATTTTTTAATAACTTCATTGACATGGGGATTCCAAGATAGTTTCTCATTTATTATGACTCCTAAGTATTTTGCATCTTTAGTTTAGGTTAGTTCTTTTCCAAGAATTAAGTATTTTGAATTTGTTTCTTTTTCTTTGTTACTCTTAGCAGTTGACATTTTTTTGGGTGGAAGGACATACTCCAGTTAGTTTCCCGTTTTATTAATTCATATAAGTCTTTTTGTAAAATTTTTGCTATCTTGTTCTGACTTGATTGTTCTATAGATTATACAATCATCAGCAAATAACCTAACTTTTGTTCCTGTTGAGATATTTGTTAGGTAAATCATTTATATAAATTAAATATAGGGACCTAGGACAGTTCCTTGTGGAACTCCTGAGTTAAATTAAAATAAAAAAAAACAAAAATATATATCAACGGCTTGAATTTTATTTTAAGATTTTTGGGCTAAAAATTACGGTTTGTTATCTAAAGTTTATTTATAATGTCATTTATAGCCACACATACTGCTGCTACATCCGTAAATGAGGGCATTCAAAGATTCCCCTCAAATGTAACATCACAAACTTCTGCTTGCCTCTTCCTCCTATCCATTAAAGACACTCTTTCTCACTCAACTGTCCATAAACTAAAACTTATTTCATATCCCATGTTGGTCCAGCAGCAAACCAAGAGTCATGGGATTTAATCTTCTATGAATGCAGGGATTTGTTCCCAGGGCTAAGGGTGTCCCTGAGTGGACCAGTTCTAAATGGCATCTGACATTTGTCCCAAACCAAGTGTCGTGGGTTTTAATCTTCTGTGAATGCAGGGATTTGTTCCCAGGGCTAAGGGTGTCCCTCAGTCTGACCAGCTCTGAATGTCATCTGACAATAGTCCCAAACAAAGAGTCATGGTCATGGGATTTAATCTTCTGTGAATGCAGGGATTTGTTCCCAGGGGTAAGGGTGTCCCTCAGTCTGACCAGCTCTGAATGGGCACCTGACATTAGTCAGAGAAACTAAGATGGCTGGGCATTGTGTCACACAATCCCCTTATACCCCTGGCCTGTAAACGCTGTGTCACTTGTCAACACACCAGCAAGGTCTGTGTGTTCTTTTAAGCACGTAGGATGAAAGAATCTTCTGCAAAAGGAGAACCTTTTTTTTAAAAAAATCCCTTGAATATCAATAAAGTTAATTTTTTAAAAATGTACCTGTGTCTTAGAAATTTAACTGGTAACAATAGTTCCTAACTAGCACTCCTTTTGTTGTAGAAATCCCAGAAAATGTTATCTAATGCTGTTGTTAATTGTTTGGTGCAGTTAATGCTTGTTGAGATAAAAATATTTTATTTGAACAATTCTTTACCGCACAGGTAGGAGCTTGCATAGTTAATCAAGACAACAAGGTTGTTGGCATAGGTTACAATGGCATGCCCATGGGCTGCCATGATGATAACATGCCTTGGAATAAAGCAGAGGATGACAGTCAAGATAAGTGGCTGCAAAGCAAATCTCCTTACGGTAGAGCATTTTGGAAATTAATTTAGATACTACCTTTATGTTTCACTAATGTGGAATTAATATTTAAATTAGTGAGTTTCCTTCAGCATTAGTTATGGGGTTTTTTTGTTGTTGTTTTTTTGTTTTTTTTGTGTGTGGTGGTTTGGTGTGTATGTAATTCATGTGCATAAACATTCACCATTTTGGAAATAAATATAGCTTCTTGGCTAGTTTTTAAAAAATTCGTTTGATTTCAAAATCTGTTTGTAATTCTTTTCTGAATTCCAACAGATTATGTGGAGCTAATGAAACCAGAACCAATAATATAATTAAAAAACATTTTTTCTTGTAATTTTAACATTTTTTCCCATTCAATTGAAATTCATTGTTTTACTTTTATCATCTCATCTGATTTTCTGTGGCTGAACAATGACAACTACATTTATCTGATCTTATCTTATACAATATATGTAATCAAAACCAATCCATTTGCTAAAATCTCACTAGTTTTTTAAATTCATATTTTATGTTTTCTGTTGCTGTGGAATATTTCTGTAGATTATATAAATAGAAGTAGACATTTAAATTTTCTACAGACATTAAAAAATATTCAGTCCTATAGTATATCATTACATATACACAAAAATTATATTTTGTTTCTCTACTAGTTGCTTAAAACTTTTGAGAAAGAATATAATTATTAAAAACTTTAATGAGATTTTTCTTTCACTGTTTTATGGCACTCAAAATTTAATGTTACATCCCTAACAAGCAATATGGTTATAAACTTCATAATTTTTCTATTTTAAAATGAATTTCAATGGAAAATAAATTCTAAGGTTGTTAAAACTCATAGGTTTTTAGGATTAAATAACTTTTTTTTAAAAAATGGTTATCCACCCGTCAGTGGTAGCGAGGTATTTTTCCTTAAGATTTGAGACCCTACATTAGAATGTATCAAACTTATTACTGTGTGAGGCTCACGTGGTCCAAAAGTGGCCTTTAATGTCACTGTTACTCATGTTCAGCTCAGTCCTTTATATTTAAATGTAACAGTTATTTTAAAATTTGACTAATTGACACCCAAAAATAAACTCTGGGTAATTTATGCCCTATTACAGAGGAGTTGAATTTACGGTTAATCGGTCCAGGTTAAACAGAACCAGTCTTGATCTTAGGACAGGTTAACCGTTAACATGCTTACAAAATTCTAAGTACATGTATATGAATTTTGTGAAATACATTTTTTAAACCAGGTGATTTTGTTTCAGTTTGCCATGCTGAACTGAATGCAGTGCTCAATAAAAACCTGGCTGACATTAAGGGTTGTGTCATCTACGTGGCACTTTTTCCATGCAACATGTGTGCTCAAATCATAATCCAGTCTGGAATTAAGGAAGTTGTGTATTTCTCAGACAAATATCATGATGACGCCAAGTACAAGGCATCTAGGTACTTGTTAGAAACTGCTGGAGTCCAGTACAGGTAAGGTCATTAACAAATAACAATTAAATATACACATGGAGAAGATTTGTTTTATACCCTAAAAACTTAAATACTGACTTTACAGGTACTCTGGTTAAATGTTGTTTTTTTTTAAGTGTAATCTGTTTCAAGATTTGATTTGTTCTATAATCAACATAAGAATGAGTTCTAGTCTGCAAAGAATAATAATTCCAAAGTTAATAATGTTAACAATATACAAGAAAACATTACTAAACACATATGTACAATGGGTAAAATCTTGCAATGTTTCCATTAAGTCTGGTATGGCTCATAAAGTGTCTTTGTGTTGAGGCAGAAATGTCACTAGGGTTGGTGTCACCCCCCTAGTGACACCTCTGTGTTGGGGATATCTGTCTTAATAGCAACTGGCTGGGAAAGTTGCACATATTTATAGTTAGGTTTTTAGATGCATCATACAAGCACATTCTCTACTTCACATTCGGGACATATTATTTTCTATAAGAAATCATAAGGTAGTTATAGAGCCCTAAATATTGAATCTGCCAATAGGTAAATAACAAACATGAAGAAACAAGTGGTGGATGGCAAAATTCTATGTCGATGCAAGATTAGATCAACATCCCGACAGTAACAAATAAAAAAACTAAATCTATATTTCTTCTTTGACTCAACCATTGATTATTCTGCCTCTTACGTGTGTTTAGGAAGTCTCTGTTAATTATTTTCTATTGAATAAGTTACTTCACTGGTTGCTATGGCTCCTGAGGGACTGTAGCTTGGAAGAGAGAAGGCACTAGACATGCTGTGGACTCAACTGTTTCTTTTTGGGAAGTTTGTTCCAGATCCTGATTGTCATTGCCAGGAATGAACAGTTCGTTTACTGTGTTTTTACTGCTTGAAACCAGAGTTACCTGTCTTGGTCTCAACATTTTCTAGTAACGACAGATTGTTGCCTTCCAAAACTTGATGTGCTTTAGTATTTTTTCATGATAATGTTCCTTGCTTGCCACTGCACCTACTCAAAACTATCTATGTTCTTTTGGGTACAAGGGTGCCAATTTTAAAACATGTTATCCAGAAAGAGATATTTGAAGGCTTATAAACTTTTTCTTTCACACTGGCATTGTCGAAGCTTAGTTTTAGCCCTATGGTCTTGTTGGCTTGACATTATTAATATTATCTGAAGTATTTCTTTGAGTTCTGATCCCATGGTACATTGCAGAGGAAACTGGCTCTAGCTTTAGACCACACATTTCTGATCCTGGAGATTGACAGGTTTTGGGACATGGCAGAATAATGAAAGTTCTATAATTATAGTTGGTCCGGGTAAAAGCTGTTGCAGATTATTTGTTGCTCTCCTGTGATGCTTGGGAGGTCATCCTCTTCAGCAGGTCTTTTTATGTATTCTAGATTCCATGATGCACTATATAAATTTGTCCATAATGTTTCCATAATTAGATTCATAATCATTAAAAAAAATTTAAAGTTTGATTTGCAGAAAACCATAAACAATAACATAAAGAGAAAGCTATTTTGACTTATTATTAATTAGTCAGCTGATGCTTATCAAGATTAGTAGCTAAGCATAGCATGGATTTTTTTTTAGTCTAGAATGTTTTAGTATTATCTAATACCCCTATAAATGACACCTCTCACCAAGAGAGTCTGTGAAACCTGACTTCAAAAAATTCTGTGAGAAATGATTATTTACGTATATTTATCATTGTTCAGTTTGTTTTCTTTTGGCTTATTTGTAGGCAGTTTCGACCTCGTCAGAAGAAAATCATAATTGATTTTGAGTCTATCGAGGATACCGCGGGAAATAACTCACTCCTCTCAAGTCTAACCACCTGTGACAACAAAGAGGAGTTTACTACCAACAACAACAACACAGGAATAAAGAGAACATTTTTTGTTGAGGAACGAGCAGAACATGAACAGTTACAGAACCATCTAGATCATGTAGAACAAGTTGCACAGTTTGTCCCAGTGCCCATATATACTCAAAAAGAGGCACTTGAATTAAAATTTGCTATAGTTTCTTTACTTTTGATAGCATTTGTTGCTTTCTTTAGCTGGTACTTATCTGATCCAAAGCTCACCCGTTGAATGTAGTGATACTTGCCAGGGTTTTAAAACATTTTCAATCTAATTAGATTCTGTCCGGGTCATAATATTTTTAAAATTTTAATTAAGAATCTCAAATGAATTTTATAAAATATTTTTTTAATGCTTTGCATAATTGAATAATAGAAAAATGTTAATGGCTGTGAAAACAAACTGCAATCTTGTACACACTGTACGTTAAAGGACATAGTATTTATCTCAGTTAGTTCCATCTTTAACCGCTATGTTGAAATGATCTTTCCTATCAACCTTGCACTAAAAATCTGCATACCCTTCCACATCAACATAATGCAAGATTAAAATCAATGGATTAAGTGATGACTTGCAGAGTGACAAAAAAAAGTACAAAGCTTTTGAATGTACATCAGTAGGGTTTAAAGGTGATTTCAATAAAATTTTCTAATCTCAGTAAAGAAAAATATTGTTTTATTGTATGATAAATTATCCAAAATGTTTGTGTCAATTAACAAAAATATTACCATTTTATTTATATTTTTAATATTGTACTTCTTATTTAAATGCAGCTAAAAAAGGACACAAAACAAACTTTTAATTTCTTGACAATGATGCAAATTACACTATTTTTTAAAAAAGGCATTATAACATACCATCAAAACTATAAGATTTTATAAATGATTGATTATCTTTATAAATAAAGATTGATTTTAAAAAAAGTACAATCTTAAGTGAGAGCTCTTGAAATTTTTTTTTAAAGATGTAATTTAGTTTACCTAATTTTAATTAAATAGTTTTAATTTAAGTTTAAATACGAGTACCATTTTTTAATATTTATATTTTTTAAACTTTTAATTTTATCAAAATTTTATTAGATAAATTGCGCACTCCATTTTGCTAGCCACACAATGCTTTCTTGTTCGTGGTGGCTCAATGAATTTTGTGAATGCTACTTCACTTGCCCTACGGGCCGTTATGGTCTGAAAAGTGGTTATTATTATTACTATTACATTTAATTATATACAAAGGGCATTTTAACTGTGTAGAAAATGTAACTATCTTTGTAAATTTGTACATCAACATATTGTTCTAAATTGAATTTAGTGTTTGGCATAACTCATTTTTTTATTATAGTGATAGTACTTGATAGTACTATAAAATACTGTTGTAAAAAATCTCACCTAGTCAATTAGCATTTTTGACTTGTAACAAAATCTCATTAACAAGTAGAATCTTATTGTTTTTTGTAAATATCAGCTCTTTTTAGAGAGCTGTACATGCCACATGGACTTCCATTTACTCAGGTATTTGACAGTACTCTCTAACTCTATTCAGCAAGAGTGAACTTGATGACAGGATTCTGAGGCCAAGTCTGAAGATCTCTGACTTTCACTGCCAATAGCAGAGGCCTCAAATATTGAAAGCTAATTACCATTGAATCCAACCATTCACAGCTTCGTCTTTTTTTATTTACTGTATGGGTGTTTCTTAAAGACTTTCAAATTCCCAAGTTGTTCCCATGTTGTGTTTTTTTTTTCCCTGTATGGGTGTTTCTTAAAGACTTTCAAATTCCCAAGTTGCTCACATGTTTTATTTCTTTTTTCATCCAGAAATTTGAGCAGGGCCACCAGCTAACTTTTTTGAATGCTGATGATATAACCTATCTTACTTAATACATGTGTCTTTTCCCCATAACACTATCTCTTAAAGTTTATTGTTAAGGCTATGTGTAAAATTGATATTTGAATAAAACCCATTCTTAGAAGCAAATTTTCCTCTTAGATTCTTTGTTTTTATGCAAAATAAAAAACTTGTGTGGAAAGTAGCTCAGCATCCATGTTTTTTCTGTGCACATCGGCAGATATTATATTATCCCTATCAAAATTATTGACCAGCCATAAAAAAACTGCTGCTTGGCGTCTGCCAGATATCTGAGCAGCTTAAATGGAACATTGCTTAGAAGTTAAGTTTTAAGTGGGATAAGGTACAGTCATCAGCACAGCTTCATTCAGGTTGGGCAAACATTACAATTAGTAAAATTGAATTTTGTAAAAATCCAAATAAAATGAATGTATCCTACATGTGAAACAAAGATGAGGGTTTGTTTTACAGACATTCAATTTTTTTAAAAACAAAAATACTTATTTACAGTTTAACTGTAACAGGTAAATTATACTTAAAACAAGTAAAGCTTTTTGCTAAAATTTATTGAAAATAAGGAAAAATACTTTCTAGTGGCTGAAAGTTTTTGCTATTTTATCTTGTCTTTTGTCACTTTCAATTTACTCTAGTGGAGTTTTAATATATTTAGTATAAAGCAATGTTATAATGCTCTGGGCAGACCAAGATTTTGTTTGTGTCTTTCCTCCTGTAGAACATCTATACTATTTGCCTACAATAATAACGTCCCTTAAAAAGAAGGAAAAGTACTGCTCAGACTCAGAGAAGACCCACCCACCCTTNAACCCATGTCCCCCTCATATGGAACTGCTTTTTGAATATTTTTATTGCAATTTAATTTTTGCATTATGTAGAAATTAAGTAAATTATTTATAAATTTGTTAGATTTAAAAATAAATAGGACTGCCTGCATCTAATTTGGTTTGTTTTGAATGAGTTTCTGGTTATGTTTGTAAAAAACGTTTGTCATCATCAAGGTTTGAGGTCAACCTTTAAATTTGTGTACTGGGTTTAATATTGAAAGATCTTTTCAATAGACATAAAATAAAAGTTTAAATAATTAAAGTTTAAAACATTTAATTTTTTTATATGTACAAAACTTGGGTGAGATTGCAATCACGCATTTCATAGTATTTTGATAGCATGTTCGCTATTATTATTAAATGTCCTTCAATAAATAGAAGCTTTTATCTCTGTAATGAGGATATAAATATTGTCCCCTTCAAGGTGGCAATTATACCCACACAAAAAAAATCAGTCACAATCCTAAATTTTATGTGTTTGACTCAAGTTCATCAGACTTTCATACATTGCTCTTGGACTCAAAGACACAAGTGTTTCTTATTAGAGTGGCTTCTTATTGCTATTAAAATGTCAATAAAATATTAGGTAACACTATGAATCTATGACTAGAACAATCTTCTCCAATGTCAACATTAGGTTACACAATAGAATCTATGACTAGAACAATCTTCTCCAATGTCAACATTTGGTTACACTATGAATCTATGACTAGAACAATCTTCTCCAATGTCAACATTTAGTAACACTATGAATCTATGACTAGAACAATCTTCTCCAATGTCAACATTAGGTTACACTATGAATCTATGACTAGAACAATCTTCTCCAATGTTATTCAGATAATGACACAACATTAGTGACAATTTCAATACATGGCTAGAACTTTTAAAATAGAAAGAATAAGTCCTAATAGAAAGAATAAACCCTAAGCTATTTTTAAAATATTTTCTGAGTGGGTAAAGTTCTGCCAAGTACCGGCATGAGAACACTAAAGAACATTCTTAGACCCTTCGCCTTCGTCACGATGCTACACACTAAATCAGTGTTTCTCAACCTTTTGAGATTCAAGGACCACTTGAAAAAAATTGTGTCATTGCCTCGGATCACTATTGTCAATTGGGCTACTGCCGTGCTGGAAAGTTATAAATAATTACAATGTGTATATAACTAGCTACTAGTTAGCGCCCCCCCACCCCAAGGTACGTGACGTCATTTATGGACGACCCCATAATGTCTTCGCATACTAATGCTACTGAACTAAAAAAAAAGAGAGAGAGAGAAGTATGAGAATGTAAAACTGATTCGATGGTAACTTATGAAATTATTCACATTTGACAGTCGCTCCTGTTGGAAAAGTGAAAATTGTGTATGTATTCAATCAATTTTATACGTTCATGCATAACACTTGAGCCAATCAGTTGTTGTTGTTTTGTTTGTTTGTTTGTTTTCTTTTTGGATGGAGGTAAGTCTGCGTTGATTGCGATTAGATTCTGAAAATGAAAATCAGTAATACAACGTTAAAATAAATAAATAAAAGCCTAGAAAACTTTTTTTTTGTTAAAGAAAGTTTCTTATTCTTGCACAATATACTGTATTATTCTGGATGAAAAACCAAGGAGCCAAAATAGAATAAGAACTTGACACTGATGTGCTGGTACACATAATGGGAGTCGAATTTGTGAGCCGCTCATTTTGTAGAAGCAAGAAAAAATATATATACATTTTAAATAGTTGTTTTGAATTGGAAACTTGTCTTAATGAGTTCTACTTCTATTGAATTCCCTCCAATGCGTTGAACAGCTCAAGTTTAGCTGAAAACTTGAGACACATTTAAAAAGTCGTTTCACATCACGCAGAAATATACCATTTATTGGTATTTTTTAAAATTAAAAATGTGGTTCTTTTTAAAGTGTGAATTTTTCGGACCATAAAGCCTCCAAAGACCGTAAGGCCCCCCATAGACCACGTGGCCCATGCAACCTTGACAATAAACTTATTCTAGGTTATATGGGACCCTCACATCACATGGTATGGTTGTGTTGTTACCGCTAGCGTGTTAAAAACCTCACCACACGCATTCTTTCCTTGACCTTTACATACTCTCTTCCTCTTTCTGGTTGATGAATTCCTGGACATAACACTATCTTATCGTCTTATCATATCCTGTACAGACGCCACTTATATGCAGAAGATTATTGCGTCCTACGATTATCCATGATTTATGTCAAGTCTTGCAGTTTCATTAGAGTTTTCAATGTTGGTTAAGTGTTGTTTTCCTGGAGGCATGAAAACAACACGGCAAGCCCTGAAATGGAACCGACAGGGTAAAGGGAAAAGACGCCGTCCAAGAAACACTTGGCTGGTGCCGAGAATTGGAGGCAGAAATCAAGAATTTTGACCATGAGTGGTAGATCCTGGAGAAACTGGCCCAGGATAGAGATGCCTGGAGGTATCTTGTAGGTGGCCTATGTCCAAGGAGGAAGTGCAGACGGTGGATGTCCCTCATGGACGAGAAGGCTCAACAACAAGTGTTGTTTTTCCTGGTTTCCTCAGACAACCGCATGCCAAGTCCGAATTCCGGACGGGAAGAAGTAGAATTTATATGAGTTTGTCTTGCAGGCTGAATAAGAAAATTAATTTCATTTCTATTTAAGAGTTATATTAGGTTATCTTTGTGTTGTATTTCCAAGTTAGAATTAATTGTCTTATGTATATTACTACTTTGCTCTTTTTCTTCTATCCTCAAGTGTTTCAAGTTTTAATGATTTAACTAACGGTGTTATTTGTATCAGTTTTCAAACTTTATGTTCTCCAGTAATGAATCTGGCAGCTCTTTTTTTTTTGTTCTAGTTCATCAATTTTGTGTGTGTGTGGGGGGGGGGGGGGGGGGGGTCCCATACAGGAGACTGCAGCTTATAAGCCTTTAACAAGTGCATTTTTATATTCGAGCTGCTATTAGTTCTTGTTTCTTCGCTGACGAAGGCTTTTGGCCGACACGTTCGGTGGGACGTCTTCTTGCCTAGTATGGAGGGGGGTCACTCATTTGTGACGATGGAAAAGAACTAACCCAAACTAAAGTTGTAAAATACCCAGGAGTCATAATAAATGAGTAACTATCATGGAATCCCATGTCAATGAAGTTATTTTTTAAAATCTAACAAAACCTCAGTTTTTATCAAAAGAAACGTTTACAAATGTAATAAAGATATGCAACTAAAATGCTACCTCACTTTGGTGAGACCTATGCTAGAATTTGCATCTTCTGTATGGGACCCAACTACCAAAGAAAACATTGATAAACTTAAACAAATTTTTAAAAAAGAGCTGCCGGATTCATTACTGGAGAATAATCAAAACTGACAAGAATAACACCATTAGTTAAATTTAAATCATGAAACCTTAAATAACACTAGAGGATAGAAGAAACGAGAGTGAAGTAGAAATTATACATAAAGCGATTAATTCTGATTTAGAAATAGCCTACAACACAAAGTTAACTTAATACAAAGCTCAGATAGACATAAGGATAACAACTCCTTTCTCAGTGGCGTAGCTAGAGTTTCTGCCGGCCGGGGCGGTCTCGAAAATGCCGCTCTTTTAGGGGCCGCCTAAAAATGACATCACACACAGGGAGGGGGAGGAGAGAGGAATAACACATTTGACGTCATTCAAAACTTTAAATAAAATGTCCACTTAAATATTTGAATGCCGACACTTTATTTAATGACTTTTTACGTTGCTTCACGCGTGTTACGATATTAGAGTGCAGCCTTGCACAAGAAACATATTTTAAATGGAAAAAGATTATTTAAAACATGCTCATTATGCTCTTATTGTGGGGGAGGGGAATCTTTGTGACGCAACATTGAAAAAGGTGTCTAAGTTTTATTGACGACGTGTAACGAGGGGGCAGGGGTAAAAAATCAGCAAATTTCGAGTGACGTCATTCATGGATGTCCCCTTCAGTCAATCGTATATTTTATTTTCTAAATTAATAAAGATGAATAAATAATTTTAATTGAAACAAAGTAAAGGTTAGGAACATGTTTACCATTGCATGACCTATTAATGTAAGCAGTAATAAAAGAGGGAGCATAAGATGATATAAATATAAATAGACACATTTATAAAAATACAAGATAATTGTATTTAAAAGGCCTGGAGAATGTTATTGGTGTCGCAGGTCCCAACCCAACCCAAAATGAGGCAAAATATGTTCCAAATGTACACCCAAAAAACATTAACAATTATATGCTTTTATTTTTTGTTTATAAATATATGATTTTTTTATAAACAAAGAAATTGTATACATCAGTTCGTAAACATGTATTATTTATACAATTACTAACTTACCTAACTTTCATAGTAGAAAAATCGATTAATATGTTATCAAAATTTAAATTATTTGTACTATCTTGTTCAATGGACAATATTGAAAGATTTTGTAGTCTTAAATCACTCATTGTGGAACGAAAATAAAAAATTTTCAACTTTAGTTTGGAGAAGCTCCTTTCACAACTATAAACACTGATAGCAATTGTTTAAAAAATATTTTTAGCAAAATTATAATGTTGGGTAAAGAATTTTCCAATCTATACTTTTGAATATATTTCAATAGATCAAGGGAGCCTTTTCCCCCTCAGTTTTTCTAACATAATGTCTCTTCTTGTAGTGCAGGTACAGCCAGGGATGGTCTTAGGCTACTGCAACCTATGCGGTTGCAGTTGGCCCCTCGCTTTCATAGGCCACATTTATCTTAATTTTCACTTACTTTAATTATTAATACCTTAACCCTAACCAAACTGCGGGCCCCACACAATCTTTTTCACATATTATTCTGCAAAGGCCGCTGAAATTGCTAAGACCAGCCCCGTGTACAGCCATAATAACCCGTATCCTTCCTCTCTCACTATCGACTGTTCTTTATCAAAGTAATGGAAAAAAAATTGTTTAATGCTCAAATTCTTCATTGAGTAGATTACTTGGTATTAAACACGTAAATGTTCTTGCAAGGACATGCTACTCATGAGCGCGTTCTTTTATTTTCTTGTATGATTACATCCATGGATAAAATCATTTCTCTTTGTACTTCTTGCTCTAGAGATAGAACCAAGTCTTCTGAATTCCCCCCCCCCAACCTTTTTAAAAAAAAATTATATCTCGTCTTGCAGTTGATATCTCCAACTCTCTGTAACAGCGTTCTGTATTAGCACGACATATCTCAGTTCCATGAAATGGGTTTGCATTGTTGCATTGTTTTTTTTTAAAAATGGATCCCATAAATTGAGATACCAAAAAAAAAAAAAAAAGATTGCATTGACCTGAGTAAAATTTCTTCATCTGATCTCGTTTTACTAGTTACTTCAGACTTCAGATGTCATTTTTTCCAAGACGCTTGAAAGTATGTCTTTTTCGAAATTATTTATGTTATGTGTATGGTTATTAACGGAGAAATTTGAATATTTTCATGTTCTTGCATTAAATCTTAATAATTTTCCATGAAATAGAAGAATTCAAATTATTTACACATTACTTAAATTGGATAAACGTGGATTCTAGCATTTTTATTTAATAACAGTATTTTAATGAAGAACACAAGCTATTTGTGCTGCTATAATACAATAAAAACAAAATAAATTTAATTTTCAATAAGTTACCTTAATAATTTTATGAAAACTGAAACAGTAATATAAATTACTACTATCAAGTTAAACAGTAAACGCAGTATTCGAACCACCATGTTATGTAGGTACTTGTTAGCGCATTAATCTGCGCATGAATTAATTCCACTCAAGAACTTTCGTGGCAATTTTATAAGTACATATTATGCGGCCCAATTGTGATGTGTTTTTTTTGTGTGCAGTTTTCTTTTAAAAGCGCCATCTGTGACGTATATCGCCTAAATTTCCAAACAAATCAATTCCTTTTTTGAGTGATTTTTAAATTTTGAACGGGTTTTCGATACTTATAACCTCTATGTAATCAAACAAATTTTGCATAAACCCGTTAATTAAGACTCAAAATTAAGATTTTTTTTATCACTTTGGTTTTCCCCCTCCAAAGGAAAAAAGAGCGGTTGTAGGAAATGGCTTTACTTTTCAAATTCCCACAAGTGCCGCCCTATGAATGATTGCCGCTCGGGGCGGACCGCCCCTTCCGCCCCCTCCCAGCTACGCCACTGCCCTTTCTTATTCTGTATGCAAGAACAAACACATACAAGTTTTATTTCTTCCCGTCCGGAATTCGGGCGTGACAAAGGGTTGCCTGAAGAAAGTAGGAAAACCACCACTTTATCAGCATTTAAAACACTAATAAGAATGCAGGACTAAACACAAACCATAGATAAGCGTAGGACGCAATTATTGTCTGCATAGAAGGAGCGCCTGTAACAGATAAGATGTGTGACGAGGGGGAGGGGTATTTAAGACATGGGACGTCACAACAAAAACTTGCAACTTTAAATAAAAGTTCCACTTAAATTTGATTGCTTATATTTATTTAATGAATTTTGAATGATAATTTCACACGTGTTACGATAATAGAGTGCAGATTTACACTATATACATATTTTAATGTCAAAAACGTAATTTGCAACATGCAAATTTGCAATTGGAAAATATGGCTTGGGGGGCGGGGGAAGCTTTGTGACGTCATATTGGAGAGAGGGTATAAGTCGGCCAAAATCGTGTGACGTCATTTATGGACTGCCTCTTTTCACATAACTTTTTTTTCGGGGTGAGGGGGTTCTTACTTTATTTCTTGTTTTGGAGATCTTTTTTAAAAATTTATTTATTTAATGTATGCTTAGATGGCAAGGACAACAGACTCTTACTCTTATACTAATAAAATTGAAAAGATCATTGCTGTAGGTTTTTAAAAAGAAAAATTTTAAATTATTTTTTAATGGAAAAGGAATTATTAAAGCTGTAAAGAAAAAAATCTAAACATCAGCAAATAAAATTATGTTATAAATTACCAATTTATATATATATCTTGGTAGAATCAAACAAAACATAAACATTTATCAACATGTATGATTTTAAACTTCAGATTTAAAGAGTGTCATTATAATGAAAGATCAGTCATGTTCTTTAAGTTTGTTATTTTATGATAATGTAATACGATTTTAAACCACAAACATTTTCTCAGGTAAATAACTTAAAATTTAAAATATCAAAGCTGCTCATTATTATAAATTTAGATATTAAACTCCTTATTCACTGTGGCAATTTATTACCGCAGAAATGAAAACAATCTGTTTAAAGATGGTCACGCCCACTTTAAAAATTTAATTCGTACTAGTAGTACTAGTACTAAGTCTAACTATCTAAATCTATAACTATGAGTACCATGACTTTACTTTGTATGAACTTTTTCCGATTTATCCCTGAATTTGAAGTCCATAAGTTAGTGAATTCACAAAAACATTTCCGAAATCCCTCCTTATTGAGTCTCAGTTATAAATAAAATAAGTAATAAAATAAGTTATATTAATTTTAGTGCGGGTTACGGGTTAGGGTTAGGATACTACCACTACTACTACTATTACTACTACTGCTGCTACTACTACTATTACTACTACTACTACTACTACTACTACTACTACTACTACTACTACTACTACTACTACTACTACTACTACCACTACTGATAGTCAAACATATGTCAATATGTCATTTGGGTTAAATAAATTTCTTGAGGTCCCTCATAGTCAAAACTAAAACCCATACCGATCACTATTTTTAAAAGATAAATATGCATAGTCACTGTGACTGATAGTGTAGAGCAATTTAGACTTGTTTTTCTTTTTTTAAATTAAAAAAAAAACTGTATTCAGTAATAGTAATAGTAATAAAATGTGACCTTGTTCTTACCAAGCATTAGCATGCCTAGAATTTTAATTCCCAATGCCCACATCTATGTTTTTTCTTTGCTTGGTAAAGTTAAGGAAAGTAAAGTAAAGTTTGGACAGCTAACTTTTAGCACTTACAACAGAGAGAATGAACAGAAACATCTTGACGATAATATTGCAGCTGAACAATCTACTTTTGATTTTTGCTACTGATGAATATTATTTTAGTTTTACCAACTGCCACAATATTATTTATTTACCATTTAATTCATAATACATTACAAAAATTGAAGTGCAAGCAAATTTTAAATTTAAAGAATTTTAGCGTTATCTTAAATTCTTAAGTAAATTTCACGTACATTTTATTTTTTAATTAAAAAAAAAATGTAATGGTTTATTTTGTGGGCATTAAATTTTCCTTGTGCAGATCATTATTTTCAGTACCAATGTTAGCATAAATTAAAACTGTTTGAAACACTTCTAGTGTTATTGTTAACCATTAAAGCTAACCTAGTTTGATTCTTTGTTAAAAATTTCAATTTTGAACTCGTACATTTAGGATTTCACCAGAAACAAATATGTACTGGTAGCTATATATTTTGTTTATTTATTTGTGAGATTATAGATAATTGCAGAAAAAAAAAAATTCTTGTGTTAACCATCTAGATTAATTTTACATTAGAGAGAAGATTTTAGATGTTTGAAACACAAACAATTCTGGACTCTCTTTTCTCTACTAAATTAAAAGCAACTAAGATGTCCCATGTCACCATTTTAAAATTACTTAAACTTGTGTCATTAATTTCCTGTCAGAAAATGTCAATTATACAAGTTAAAGGAGCTGGAGGGACTGTTGGTGGTGTAGATCGTACTTCATTTGTTGGGGCCAGAACACCTCAAGAGATTCAAGCGATGTTAAAACCTTTGTCGAAACTAGACAAAGACATTTTTGCAAAAATTTTGAAAGGTTTGTTAATCACAAAAATTTTGTTTCAATCCTGAAATATGTTCCTTATACTTTATTTTGAAAAGAAATAATTTTTTTTTTGT
>MUZC01000185.1:511088-526079 GCA_002072015.1 Radix auricularia | reverse complement strand
GGGCACTTTACCCTGGTTTAGAGAGGCTTGAAAAAGAACTACAAGGATTGGGGACAGTTCATTGCTTAATTCTTTTAATAACCTGGCAGGTAATTCATCTGGGCCAGTAGCTTTGTTTATTTTTAAGTTTTTTAGGAGTGAATGTATACCTATCTCATCTACAGTTATGTTACCTATTTCTTCCAATTTATTTAAATTTATTGAAATTTCCTTGTCGCCTGAGGCAGAAAATGATGATGCAAAATATTTGTTAAGGATATTAGCTTTATTTTCATTATCATTATAGGTTTTATTATTTGAGCCTTTTAGTGTGGCTATACCTGAAGGCTCCATTTTTTTTAGATTTGATAAAGAACCATAAGTTTTTATTGGTATCTTTAGTTATCACATTGTTTATATAATTATTTTGGAGGTTACGGCTAAGTTTCTGTGTCAGGTGCTTAATTTTTAAGTATTTTTTGTGTATCCTTTCTAAATTGGTAGCCTTAAATTTCTTAAATAAATTCTCCTTTAGTTTGCAATACTTTTTTAATTTAAAATTGAACCAGCATTTATTAATTCTATTTGAAGTTATTTTTGTTGGAACATTCTGATCCATTATGGTTTTTAGATTTGTTTTTATTTCCTTCCATATTTCTTCTACAGGGCTAACTATGCTGAATTTACTTAGGAAATTTTGTTGGAAATTAGAAGCTGATTGGTGTAATTTTATTAAATTGCATTTATTCCAAAGATATATTGTTCTTCTAGGCATCTTATTTATTTTAGTTTTTATTGTGTTGGTTACCCTAACAATATCATGGTCAGACAGCCCAGGAATTATTGTGCAGTCTACTACTAGTCCTGGTCTGTTTGTTAGGAATAAATCTAGTATTTTGTTTTTCCTAGTTGCTTTTTTTACTATCTGTTCTAGGTTTATGTTGTTTATTGTGTCTAAGAAATGTTCATTAATTTCTTTATTATTTTGGTGGCTATCGATTGTATATTTTTTCCAATTTATATCTGGAATGAATTATAAATTTCAGAATGAATAATGTACTTAAATAGTAAACAAATTAATTTCATTTTTTTTTTAAAAGAGCGACTCTATATTTGTAGCAGCCTTAAAAATTCAGAGCTGGAATTAAAAAAGAAATTTAACTCAAAATCTTAGAAAGTTGATATGAAATAATTCAAGGGTAAACAGGAAGTTGGTGTCAAATATTTCAATGGCTTCCTATTTACACATTTTTTTTTCGGACTATTTGAATTTAGGGCAAACTCAATACACATTTTTGCATTAAATTTTTTTAGGGCTGTGGAAATTAACCATTAATTTCTCTTTTAATAGTTTATTCATTAAAATTTTATAACTATTTTTTAACGATTTAATTGACCCATCACTTACAAATTCTTGGAAGTCACAAAGTAAAAAAGAAGTAATAAAAAATAGCGGCTGATTAATAATAAATTTCCTGACGATTACACAAACATTTTGGTTTTAAAATAATGACTGACGGCAATATTCAAAATATTAATGAAGTTTGCCTACCATGGTTCTAACACTTTGCTTCTTATCAAACCAAATGAAAAGTGTATTAACCTAATGGTAGTAATGGAATCTGACTCAGAGACAGAAAAATGACAAAAGCTCTTCTGATAAATTACAGCATTACAAACTGGAGATGAAAAATTCCTGAATCTATTAACCCTCTACAATGGTGGAAACGTGAACATTGATATCGGATTTTTTAAAAAATGTCATTCCTTGCCAAGACTGTGTTGTGCACACCAGTTATCTCAGTTCCATATGAATGATTGTTCAGCTCGGCTGGACATATTTTCAATTACACCCACTCATCACTTGAGCTAAATAATGTCAACGCACTTATCTTTTTGCATGTTTGGTTAAAACTTGACATATACAGGAGACATTCCAGTGTTATTTAGATTTTTAACTGTAATGTTTAATAAGTGTTACTTAAGACATCATAAATTAAATTTTTTGGCTTTAATAGAAACCAACGATTAATTATTTGTTAATTTTTCAAAAGTTGACTATTAAATTTAAATTCATTTTAACAGCCCTAATTTTTTCTATTAGTCATACCATAAAAAACCAACCACTTTAAGGTAAATTAGTTTTCACCAAGATTTCTGTCTGTGTCTATTCATATTAGCTTGTCTCAAAAGCGAGCAGCTCATTGGAATAAACTTTTGAAAATAAGAATTTTTCATAAGTTTATTCATTAGTGATTTTATTCTGTTAATATCTCAAGTGTTTTTTGCAGTCATCGTTGGTGCAGCTTCAGGAACGCAAACAAACTATCAGAGCATCAAAACACTTGTCAAAGACAACTTAACAGAGGAAACCCTTGCTGTTATATACTGTGGCATTGATAAACTGCTGAAGCAAGCTTTTAAAATTCCTAGCTCTTCATTAAAAAAAGAGGTCTGTTAAAGTGAAAGGTGTTTAATCGTATTTTAGATTACTTCTCTTAGGGATATTCATATGTCTGTTCAGATAGAAGTTAGATATTTCAAATATCCCTTTCAAATTATTTCCATGTTATTTTAATTTTTTTAAAATCAGACTTTAAAAAAAAGGAAAGACACGATGTATAATATGAATATCACTAATAATATGAATAATATTACACAAATTTAGCTGAGCAAAGAAATTAAATGAACATTTTTGTTGTAAATTAGAAATAACTCTATTAACTTTAATTAAATGAAAATTTTTGTTGTTGTAAATTTAAAATAACTCTATTAACTTTATGTGCAGCACTTTGTTCAAGATCTTCAAGAGCTTCAGTAAGTTCAAGTTCATAAATAGCATTCACTTATAAAATAGCTAATTTTTTTACCCAAAATATTTAACATCAGTCAAGTCATTCTCATTACAAAAAAATCTATTTTCATTTATTATAGATCTTTAACAAAAGAATAAATTAAATCTTTAACATTTTCAGAATTCCTCCAGAGTTTCATGAAGATTTGATTTCTTGTGTTTTTGGCCCAGTCCGAGCTCAAATTGATGAATATTTAGAATCTAACAGACCCAGGCTTCCCTCCCTTGATCAGCTGGATTGGAGAGTAGATGTGGCTATTTCCACAGGGTATGTTAATGAACAACATGTGCTAGTATTGAACACAATGTGCAAGTGTTGAACATATTGTGCAAGTGTTTCGCTTTAATTACTTAGAATTTATCAGGAAGTGAGCAATGCTCCCTATAAGGTTTGTTGTTCCATGTGCAAAGTTGCACAGCATCCATTTTGTGTGCAAAATTTTACCAAATTTTCTGCACGGTAATTCTAAACTGGTGCACGGTGTCAGTCAGATATCTGCACGGCTGCGCATCCGCACAGCTTAAAGGGAACATTGGAAGTGAGTTTGTTTTTGCAACAGAGATTTGATTATAATTTTACTCAAGGGTGGTCTTAAAATTCCATATGTGAAGAGGGAAAATTTAAATAATTAATGATTTATAGAAGTGAACCCCAAGTCAAATTTCTAAACTTGTTTCCCTGATGTCATGACTGCACAGGAAATGTTTATTCTTTTATTTTCCTCCTTCATGAATTTCAATATTAAACTTATTTCAAGAAATTAGTTAAAACAAGGATTGGACAGAGCTTAAACTCATCTGCATGTATTCAGATAATAATTAAAATTAACGATAATAAAGATATACAAACAAAAGGGAATCGGCGGCTGTCATGGGTTGTCTAAACCTATTTGTTTATAAATAAGTCTGGAGAGTTGTGACTGTGACATGAACCAATGTTGTTCTGTATCCTCAGAGTATTAAACAGAGTGTTGGTCCGTGGTGTCACCATGGACATGACCCTCTCAGATGGTAGCATACACAACTTTGAGGTAACTCTATCATCACAATTTGAAAACTTTTAATTGGTAAAAAATTTTAGTTGCTAAATATTTAGCTGAAGCCAAATTTTAAACTAGAACTGTGGTAAACTGGATCATTATTTAAAACTTTTATATAGATGTTTTTAAACATATTAAGTCATTTCTTTGTAATTTTGTGTTTAGTGATGTCATTATGTCATTTAAATTCATGGGGAAAACAAATAAAAAATTGAGGAAAGTGTTTTCAGACCAACTATAAGAAAGTAAAAATAGATAATTGTTGACATTAATTAATTAACAAGATAAGAAATTCAGATTGTGAATTTTCACTTATTATTCAAGTATTCACTATAGTACATTATTCTGTAAAGGATTTAAAATATAACAGAATCATATTTTCTAAATCAAGCTACTATCTTTGACAGTTTTTAACCTCTCTGACATTCATAAAATATCAAACTACCAATGCAGTTATTTTTTTTTTTACTGACTCTCAAGACATTGTATCTTTTAAAGTAAATCTGTTAGTGTACAGATAAGTGTTATTGATGGATATAGTTGTACTTTCTTACTGATGGATATAGTTGTACTTTCTTACTGACGGATGTAGTATATATATATATAAATGTATTTGTAGCTCTATATATTAACAACAAATATGT
Source organism: Radix auricularia (assembly GCA_002072015.1). Taxonomy (NCBI): domain Eukaryota; kingdom Metazoa; phylum Mollusca; class Gastropoda; family Lymnaeidae; genus Radix; species Radix auricularia. Next base: position 521,562 of record MUZC01000185.1, on the reverse strand, counting down.
ATAACAAGTCTCTGTTTCACTTTGAAGATGTCCGTCTCCAAGTTTCAAGACCTCAGATTCCACGTTGCCTCAGTTCTCAGTGAAATGGAAAAGTTGGAGAAGCGCAGTATTTTGAAAATCAAGGACTGACCGTTAAAGGTGTACATACACTGAATTAAGGCATATCTACTCTATCTGACTAAATATTTCATCCTGCTACGTTTATGTTATGCCACCTGTTAAATACTTTTGATATTGAGACAGTAATTTAGTTTTCACTACAGTGTTTCCTACATGGTTAAAACATGTTAGTTTTTAATGTGGCGCTAACATTATGTTTATTTTATGCAGAATTTATAAATAAATAAGGTGGTTGAAATGTGTGGCTAAAGTAGTTCATCTTTTGTGTTGCTGGCCCTCAATATAAACCAAGAACATTATTATTAATGAAAAGACCAGTGAATGTTTGAATAATATGTCAAGGAATATTACAATTACATATGCGAATGTATGCACTTTGTAGAAGTGGTGTATGAATGTTAAGTTAGATTTAAAATAATTTGTTTTTGGGTTCTATCAAATTTAAATTTCACATGCACTTTTTTTTTGTAAATGGATTGTGATAAACTAGATCTACTATTGACTTTCATGAAGTACCAAATCATGATAATTTTCCTATGTTTTCATAATTGTGGATGTCTGTTTATATGATGTTTAGCTTGAAAGATTAAAGTATTGATTCTTATAACAATCTGACTTTAAAAAGATTTGGCATCAGTATGTCTTGTCCTCAGTTTAATACAGTTACTGTTAGTGTTACTGTTAGTGTTTCTGTTACGGTTGCTCTAAGTATTACTGTTACTATTAGTTCTGTGGAACTTTTAAAACCCATATTGCCCCATTGATTGGATTTTAATTAAATTAGAATTTTTTAAAATTAAAATTAATTATAACCTATGGATGCTCCGAATATTATGAAACAAAAAGGAGTAAAAATTGAGAACAGTTGTGCATGACTTCAATCACATGATGAAACAGAACATCAGAAATTTCTTTTCTAATTTAGAACATCAGAAATTTCTTTTCTAATTTACAAGTATTGAATTGAGTCCTTTTAGTTTGGGGAACCTGTCTGATGTTCTTACCAAGTAGCAGCTATGATTAGTTTAAAACTAAACTTATATTTCTCTTTCACTTTTCAAATAGTTAAATGTAAAAACTCAAAACCAAGAATATGTCCTTATCTACTCACTAAGTCGTATCTTATAACTTTATAAATAGCACATGTCATAGTCATACTATAATTCTCTATTTTCATTATTATACAATTTAACAGTTTTTTTAGTCACAAAATCTGATTAGTTTCTGTTTCCAGCTTTCATTGTAGGGTTATAATAATTGTAATCTTATAATAATTGTAATCTGTTACAGTTACATTACTGAGAATAGTGGTAGTGGCCAAGGGAAATCACCTAGGTATTATATTTTTCTTATATTTTAGCATGGGCAAATATTCAAAATTATATTCAGAATTTTAACAAGAAAAATTATCTTTAGCTCATAACGTTGGCCTGTAGGTGGTGTGGGAATCTAGTCACTGCTGAAGTTGCTGATTGTACATAATATCCAGTGGCGTCGCTAGGGGGGTGCGGTGGGGGTGGGCCGCCTCGGGTGACACCATCAGGGGGGTCACACCAGACTGTAAAACTCTATATATTCCCATTATTTGGCACTGGAAAACTCGGAGGAGTTCTATGGGTTAAATCATGAGGGGGTGACACCATGAGCTACCACCCCGGGTGACACCAACCCTAGTGACGCCTCTGATAATATCTGTACCTTAGGCTGAATGTACATAATATATGTACTTTAGGCTGAATGTACATAATATATGTACTTTAGGCTGAATGTACATAATATATGTACTTTAGGCTGAATGTACATAATATCTGTACCTTAGGCTGAATGTACATAATATCTGTACCTTAGGCTGAATGTACATAATATCTGTACCTTTGGCTGGATATTAAGATACATTCTCTTCTCACATATGTGTATCATTGGCACAAATGTTGAGAATTTTCTTAAGACATCTTCTCAAAAAATCATTAAACAATTATTCTTGGTACTTTAATTAATCAGTTAAGTAAACAAAAATAATTATAAAATTAATGAAACAAATCGCAAAATGAAATGTTATTAGCATTCTGGAAGTAAGAAACATTGTTTATTTGTAAAGTTGATTACAGAATGAACATGCTGACATAGCAGTTTCAAAAAATGAAAGAGCCGTCATGAGCAAAACAAAGTAGGCTTGAATGGTAATACAGACTCAGAATATAAGAGTGGAACTGATTTTTTAACAGTAACAGTGATCGGCTAAACTTAAACTATTTCATTTTTTCTCTCCTTTGGATATATTCAGTAAAAACTCTTATAAGATGGACTGCATAATAATTTCATTTTAATAATGTCAAACTTTTATCCCAGATAATTTTTTATACTGATCGTTATGAAATTGCTTCGCTCCATCAATGGTTTTTCAGTTATTTCTTTAAAAACTCTCAAAGGAAACGTGTAAAGACATAAGTAAGTTCTTTTAATTTTTTTTTAGAGTAAAAAATATTTATAACAAAAATACTTGATAACAAAGCCATGACATGCAACAAAATGAATTGACATTCAGAAATAACCAGATTTAGCCATTCTTTCATTTTCTAACACACACACACCATTAACATTCACTGTGAGGGGGAGACTGTCTTGTTAGGTCTGTCTTTGTAGGATGTCACAGCTGTAAGTGATAATGCCCCTTTGATGTTGTTCCCATGACAACAGCTTTGTTTACATGACAACAATCATGGGGTCTTGTAAAATCACAGTTTTTGAGGACAGCTTTGGTATGCTCCATGTTTCATCTCAGGTGTTGTACCAGACAAGGGCAGTCACTCACTTCTTGCATTCACTTCAAGCACAACTGAACAGAATTAAAACCACAAGGCTTGGTGTCGCGACATTTTAAGCTTCCTTCTCCTGATCAATTGCTGTGGATGAGACAAAATAGATCATTTAACATGGGATGAGAAATAAGAAAAAATCATGTTAAGCCTGGTCCCTACTGGAATTCAGGACGTGTTAGCGCATTTTCGTATTATGTATCAGTACTTATGTTAGATATCCGAATTATGTAGTTATCAGTAATTGTGTTTAGATTTTAGACATATTTTTATGAATTTTCTTGTGTAATGAATATACCTGACATTTTTTTAATTTAAAAGTCATTTCTTTACATTTTAAAAAAATTTATTTTCTCTTTAATCTAACTACAAGTCACCACAAATGATGACGTAAAACTCTCTAAACTTTTACACATATTCTAATGACGTCAACTAAAAAAAAAAAACTAATTCTTTTGCACCCTTTCGCACCACTCTTCAATGCCTGACGGATTATGTATTCAACTTCCGGCAATGGCGGCCGTTCCCTGCGCTAGTGTTACCTCTCGATTCGAAATATTTTTTGGTAGTTTTAACGGGGTTTTTTAACGGATCGAGTAACTGAGTGTTGATGCACAAATGGCAGGTCAGGACATACAAAAAACATATATACCTCATGGGTCTAGGACTTATGGATGCTGAGATCAAGGGTGATGACGGACGGACGGACGGACGGACAAAACGGGTGCAATAGCGCATTCGACTTCTCGAAAATGCGCTAAAAAAACAATGCTGTATACAGAATGAGAGACATGAAAAAATAGAGTGAACATGGGATGAGAAACACAAAGAAATAGGAAGTTTAACATGGGATGATAAAAAAATAGGAAGTTTAACATGGGATGATAAACAAATAGGAAGTTTAACATGGGGTGAAAAAAACAAAGAAATAGGAAGTTTAACATGAGATGATAAAAAATAGGAAGTTTAACATGGGATGAGAAACAAACAAATAGGAAGTTTAACATGGGATGATAAACAAATAGGAAGTTTAACATGGGATGAGAAACAAACAAATAGGAAGTTTAACATGAGATGAGAAACACAAAGAAATAGGAAGTTTATCATGGGATGAGAAACACAAAGAAATAGGAAGTTTAACATGGGATGACAAACAAATAGGAAGTTTAACATTGGATGAGAAACAAACAAATAGGAAGTTTAACATGGGATGATAATCTCAAACAAATAGGAAGTTAAACATTGCATGAGAGTCACAATCAACAATTGAGTAGGTTATCTTATAGTTTTCAAAGAGCTATTTCATTTAATGAAGGGAAAACCTTAAACATTTTAACTAAGGATTAGTTCCACAACAGGACAACATAATCACGGTAACAACAGGTAAGGCTCCACACAGACAATATAACTTGTGTCTCTATATTTATTCTGTACACCTTTCCTTCATCATCATCACCAACTACTCCCCATTAAATGTTCTTGGTCAACACCTCAATTTTTGAATTCCATTGAAGAGTCATTTAGTTTCACTACCTAATATCCCCCCCCCCACACCAACTGCCTATTCAGCATTCCATGAACATTTATCCCCCCCCCACCCCAGCTATTTAGTAACACCCGGCTGTCATATGTACTGAGTGAAAAGAAGAGGCCAATGAGATTCTTCCCTGTACTTTCCAATTAGTTGAATGTCCTGTCCCGGTGACTGTGTTTGTGTGACCTTTAGGGTCAGGTATTTGAAATGATGGCATTCCTGTCAGGTAAAACTGTTTGGCCAGGGATAGAGCTGTGTGGCCAGGAGAGAGCCAGCTGTCTTATTGCTGTCCAACTGATGGGCATACATGTGTCAGTCCTCATCACGGTGTAAGTGAAGGGCCTACGGTGTAAGTGAAGGGCCTACGCCTGTCTAATATGAATAAACAAATATCCGCTGATATTCTGGTACATCTAATCTCAGATCAGGATTACGTTTGCTCATGTGACTGCTATCAACCAATCAACCAGCGACTTATATTGGCTTCAGCTAGGTCGGGATCTTACCACAAACTCAATCGATAGCCTGATGTGAATTTTAATGTACCTTTATTAGCTTTTTGAAACATAGCTTCTGCGTTAATATTTTATTTAAATGACATGATCTTCAATAGTCACTATGTACATTAATTTAAATGACATTTTCTTTTATAATTTATAGTCAGTAATAGTCACTATATACTTTAATTTAAATGACATTTTCTTCAATAGTCACTTTGTACTTTCATTTAAAAGCAAGTACTGTATAGAAGTACGATTGATCTTCATCTTTCTAACTTTTGTATAAAGAAGATTTTAGCTCAAACTGAGATCTAACATTTGAAAGTTTTCACATTTTAAGTTTTGGACAGAGATCTTAGTTGCGGACATAGATCTTAGTTCTGGACAGAGATCTTAGTTTTGGACAGAGATCTTAGTTTTGGTCAGAGATCTTAGTTCTGGACAGAGATCTTAGTTCTGGTCAGAGATCTTAGTTCTGGTCAGAGATCTTAGTTCTGGACAGAGATCTTAGTTCTGGTCAGAGATCTTAGTTCTGGTCAGAGATCTTAGTTTTGGTCAGAGATCTTAGTTTTGGTCAGAGATCTTAGTTTTGAAAAGAGATCTTAGTTTTGAAAAGAGATCTTAGTTTTGAAAAGAGATCTTAGTTTTGAACAGAGATCTTAGTTTTGGTCAGAGATCTTAGTTTTGGTCAGAGGTCTTAGTTTTGAAAAGATATCTTAGTTTTGAAAAGAGATCTTAGTTTTGAACAGAGGTCTTAGTATTGGACAAAGTGTTTTTTTTAAAATACAAATCTGAGTTTAACTTAGAATTTCCAGAAATGAATTATAGACTCCCCCACCCCCCCCCCTTAAAAAATATCCCTCTCGACGCAGGCGTGGTTGTGACGTTGCGTAACAGTCACAAATTAGTAGGAGTTATTGAACATCGAACACGGTTGCCTCCCATTTGCCACCAACTGACAAGTCATTTCCTGAGTGTCTGTTGCCAACCACTTGGAGGTTGATGAGGGAACTATGAGATCTCATGGCCCCAGTTACACACAGCTACAAGTGACGTCACTCATGGCCCCAGTTACACACAGCTACAAGTGACGTCACTCATGGCCCCAGTTACACACAGCTCCAAGTGACGTCACTCACGGTCCCAGCTACAAGTGACGTCACTCATGGCCCCAGCTACACACAGCTACAAGTGACGTCACTCATGGCCCCAGTTACACACAGCTACAAGTGACGTCACTCATGGCCCCAGTTACACACAGCTACAAGTGACATCACTCATGGCCCCAGTTACACACAGCTACAAGTGACGTCACTCATGGCTCCAGTTACACACAGCTTCAAGTGACGTCATTCACGGCCCCAGTTACACACAGCTTCAAGTGAGGTTTTCAGCGGTTGGTTGTTGAGTACTTTTAGTTTTTTTCAATTCGATCGATCAAATTTAAAAGAAAATACAACGCCAGAATATTTACATCACTGAGTTATAAAGATCTTCAGAATAGAGGTTTAGTTTAAGTCAATTGGATAGTGATGAAAAGGGTCCAGTGTTCTACAAGCACCGTACTTATAACTTATACAAGCACTGTAATTATAACTTATACAAGCACCGTACTTTTAACTTATACAAGCACCGTACTTAAAAGTTATACAAGCACCGTACTTATAACTTATACTAGCACCGTAATTATAACGTATACAAGCACCGTATTCCTTTTCTGGTAGTGATTATCGCCTCGTCAGGACGACCCAATATGCGGCTGCAAACACGCTCGTCCACTTCCGGTTATTGCTATTTTTGGTAACATTTTTTTAATAAAGTTAAAAAATTCATTGATGTGTGTTGTGTGGTCGTATTGATAGTAAAATAGTACGCTACATCGCAGGTCCGGGGTTCGATTCCTTACTGATGCCTCTTTTTAAAAAAAAAACAATACTACATGAATTGATGATGAATAAGATTTTTTTTTAAAAAATGGTTTGTTTTGATGTTAGGTTTAGGGATAGACTTTAGGGTTACGTTAAGTGATAGTTTTTAGGGTTTGGGTTAGGTTTAGTGATAGTTTTTAGGGTTTGGGTTAGGGTTAGTGATAGGTTTTAGGGTTTGGGTTAGGTTTAGTGATAGCTTTTAGGGTTTGGGTTAGGTTTAGTGATAGTTTTTAGGGTTTGGGTTAGGTTTACTGATAACATTTAGGATTTGGGTTAGGTTTAGTGATAGTTTTTAGGGTTTGGATTAGGTTTAGTGATAGCTTTTAGGGTTTGGGTTAGGTTTAGTGATAGTTTTTAGGGTTTTGGGTTAGGTTTAGTGATAGATTTGAGAGATTGTTTGAATGCACATATAGAATCAGAGGTTCAATGAAAGACGCAGTGAATACTTGTAACTCTTCAATTTCATAAACATCATTTTATAAACAATGTTACCAAGAATAGCAATAACCGGAAGTGGACGAGCGCGTATGCAGCCGCATATTGGGTCGTCCTGACGAGGCGATAATCACTACCATTTCTTTTATGTATATATCGGCATCCTTCCGTCTGGTGAGGCGATGGTGCATCACCGTTTGATTAGGTTGTGTTTCCTTTACAAGCACGTTAATCCTGCATCTACTTTATGTTATCAATTCACTGTTATCTTATTGGACTTTCATATAGACTCTAAAGATTCCACAAGTTTAATGTAGAATTTGAAAACTTATAGAATTTCGTTTCATGATCATGTGAAACCTTCATTGAAGAAACACAACAACAAAGCCTCAATTGTGTAAGTTTGCCGAAAACTAAAATTGAGATCCCTGAAGTCTGAGGCGAAGAGGAGAGGCAAAATATTTAATGGGTGGGGTGGGGGAAGGTTAAAGCAAAAGCTTCCGAATTCACAAAACTCTCCCTGTTCCAAGGCAGATTAGTGAACATACATTGGGAATGGGGCGCCTAACTTCAGGTCTGGGGAAAAAAAACTTGATTGACTTATACATCAGAGTGCCTGAAGCAGTCAAATAGATTCAGATCTAACAGTCAAATAGACTAATATCTAACAGTCAAATAGATTCACAGCTTAGAGCTAACAGTCAAAAAGAACATTGTTGTTGATGATCGTGGCTGTTTGGTGAGCTTCTGCTCGACATTTTTTCAAACTCAATTCGTCAAAATATTTAGCCATCATTTAGTCCCCAATGAACACAGTGGAAGTGTCAAATACAACTAGTCCAATTGTACAACTGATGTCAAACACAACTAGTCCAATTGTACAACTGATGTCAAATACAACTAGTCCAATTGTACAACTGATGTCAAACACAACTAGTCCAATTGTACAACTGATGTCAAACACAACTAGTCCAATTGCACAACTGATTAGATGGTTAGATGATCAAGGACAAGAACTCGTCAGTGTTTGTGAGTTTGCGCCCGTTGTAACAGTACAGGGAGAGTGTGACCCCTGACCTCCGTCAACAGTTTCAATGAGGACCGCTTGAAATCCCCCCCCCCCAACTTAGCCAGTCAGCATGTATTATTCTATACACTGTTACTGTTAAAGTAACCGTCCCCAATTACAGGCCTGGTGATGGAAGCATTTGCTGTGGATCAGAAGGTCAGGGCTTCGCCATCATGGTTGTGATTTTATTTTTAAAAGTACGCTGCTTATATTTTATGCTGTTGTAGTAAACAATATATTCGGTGTTTGTAATAAATAATGTATTCGGTGTTTGTAATAAATAATATATTCGTTTGTAAATAAATAATATATTCGGTGTTTGTGATCCATAATATATTCGGTGTTTGTAATAAATAATATATTCGGTGTTTGTAATAAATAATATATTCAGTGTTTGTAGTAAATAATATATTCGGTGTTTGTAATAAATAATATATTCGGTGTTTGTAGTAAATAATATATTCAGCTTCGATGTCTGTTAGCGTCTGATTGGCTAACGGGGTTTTCACGCCAGACATTCTGTAAGTTTGTGTTTCTGTTACATGACATCACTGTGATCTGACATTTCTTTGATTCTCAAAGTATTTAAGATAAAGACAACATTGTCCAATAAGATGTTTCTGTTCCTAGTGTACTGCATTATCTATCTATAATAATTTACGACCCAGTGATGGAAAGTTATGTCTGGACCTGGAGATTCGGCACAGAAGTGATATACAGGCAGAAGCCTGGGGGCAGACGGCTCACGAGTTGTAATTATATATTCACTTGCTAGGAAGTAACTGCTGAGCACCGCAAAATGAGAAGAGGTTAGATCCGGTTGAAAGTAAGAAGTGTGTGTGTGTGTGGGGGGGGGGAGGTGCAACTCTATTGCTCTGCTTTCGTCACATCCGTCAAGGACCAGTTTTCTGAAGTGTAAGTGAGTTTGAGGGGGCCGGGGTGGGGGAGATGCGAACTCTTCAGAATATGTGGACCAAAATGACCATGCGGAGTTTCAAAAATATACAGCAAATGAGCGTGTCTAGAAATAGCCTTAAAATAACGGGGACTCACTTTCTTTGGTTGGGAGTGGGTTCTTCTCCGCCGTCTCCACTTTTTTCAACTTGTTTTTGTCGAATTTGGAGACTTCTGAAAGATCTGGTTTGTCAGACATGTTGGAGGGCAGGCAAAGACTAGGCTACACAAAGATGGTCCCTGTGAACACAAGATACAAATAACGGTGAGAAACGAGGTCAATGTCAAATATAAATAGCAGTGTCGGACTAATCAGGCTTTTTAAAGTTCCTGGATGGAGTATTTTCATATGAGTAGAGACATGTTAGCACATGCAGGAGACATTTCTATGGTTTATTTGAACACTTGATTAGCTTTCTATAGTTTGATAAGATCACCAAAGGAAGACGACAATTTCAAATTTCTCCGGTCTAACGAGCAGGTTCCTTGATTTAATAGCATGGTTTCTTGGTTTAGAGGGCATGTTCCCTCCACAGGATAGAGTTCATTGGTTGGTTCAATAGAGTGGTGAGACCGGTGGCAGCCTTAATTAACAGATTAATTAAAACTTATCATCCAAAGATGTGGTAACAATACCACAACTTTATTTTATTATTTTTTAAAAAAAATTATTTTAAATTATTTAAAACATCTAATTTGAAATTGAAATTTTAATTATTTTTTTTTTTTTACTAATTCAAAGGGGTATGAGGGCACTGGGTGGTTGCATTGTATCCCCACAATGTTCTAACCAGAGGCGTCAATAGGGTTTGTGTCAACCGGGGCGGTAGCAAATGGTGTCCCCTCACGATTTAACCCATAGAACTCATCCGAGTTTTCCAGTGCCAAATAACGGGAATAAATATAATTTTACATTCTACATTTTACTTACATACTGGTTAACGTATCTAAAATATAGTTAAATATATCATCCCACAGATTTTCCCTGACATATAATATCGTAACCTCAAATTATTTGATGGAAGGAGTCTTGTGAGGCGACTGCCCAGTGAAGCCATACATATAATACAGCCAGTTATTACAATGCCCTGGACATTCATTGGAATTACCCCCCCCCC
>MUZC01000185.1:489390-500736 GCA_002072015.1 Radix auricularia | reverse complement strand
TAACGTAATTTCATTGTATTCCTTTCTAGATGAAGAAAATGTGTCTTCTTTTTTTTCTGACATGAAATGAACAGTAAAATTTTAGGCTTTGGTGTCACCCCCCTAATGGTGTCACCCGGGGCGGCCCGCCCCCCCCGCCCCCCCCTAGCGACGCCACTGCTCGGTGGTTAAGTGGTAGCGCACTGAACTGTCGAACCGAGGCAAGAACCCGAGTCACGGGTTCGAGCCGCGGTACTGGCAAAGCCCATCGGGCATTGTCCTTACCACACGATCCCCTGCTCTTTAGGGGCCGTCCATAAAGTATGTCACGCTATTTTTGACCATTTTTAACTCCCCCTCCCCCTGTCACAAATCTCTAACCCCCAACCCCAAATTACGTCAAACTTCCGTACAAAAACATTATTTTAAACAAAATAATTAAAATTTTACATACAACACCGTGACGCCCCCCGTCACACTTTCTTACACCTCCCCCTATTGGGCGTGACGTTCTTTATGGACGTCCCCTCAGTGGTCAATGAAACTTGTGAACGCTACTTCACTGGCCCCATAGGCCTGAAAAGAGGTTATTTATTTTTTTCAAGTGCTGGCTGCTTTCCTGGTTTCTTCATCGAATAAACATGTTTCAACTGCGACAACCCCGTCTTTCATTTCAGTTTCATGAACGTGTGGTTAGCACAATGCCATGAGGGCTTTGCCAGTACCGCGGCTCGAACCCAAGGTCTAATAGGTCACGTCTATAGATAGCAACTGTTGTGTCACATGATCTCTCCTAATTTCCATCTGTTCCGGTAGAGCTATGCATTCCCCGGCGATCAATTGTTATTGCTGCCGCCTCCACGTTCAAGTCAACGGGGCGTAGAGAAAAGTGATATTGATAGTGGAAATCTCAGGGCTCTCTCCTGCCATTCAGGCTTCAGATTTCGGTGCTTCGTGGTGCGTAAATGTATGTACTCGGGTCTCACACTATCATAATGGTATCCATCATAGCTGTATGTATCACAATCGTACCCTTTTTTTATAATTACAGGAAAAATCATCCAGCGTGCGGATAATAAAAAAAAGTTGATGAAAAATTGTGAATCTGTCTTCTGAGGAAACCCCATCCACACACCCACACACAATTATTTCTTTACCCCCCCCCCATTACCCCACCCACACACACAAACACAATTTGTTATAAAAAAATCATTGCATGACGGAAAGCCATGGATAATGATACACATTGAATCCTAGTGTAAAATGCTGACTCCTGCCCGATGAATGATATGGACAAGTTAGATTTTTGGTTGTTAAGGTGGGGAGGGGGGATGCCACAGGATGGATTGCAATGGCTGAATAACTGGTAAGAGACACAGAGAGAAGACAAAGAGAAGATAGTGGCTTGAATTGAATAGGCAATGGCGGGGGGGTCACGGGTGAGTGAGATTAAAGGCACAAGGGTTGGGGGTCGGGAGTGATTACTTTCACATTCACCGGCGCCACAGGGTGAGGTGGAAGGGGGTTATATTGTAGTGTGATTTGTTGAAGCAGGGGCGGAGGTGTAAGAGGACCAGTGGTTGTCACTTTTACTTGATAAGATACAGCCGGGTGAGGAGGGGGATATTTTTCGATCTACTGTTACTGCTTGAATATTTGTGGAAAGGGGTGGCAGAAATACTGCACCCTCTAAATCTCCGGTGGCACCTGGATACACCACTGTAGGGAAGATGGTCAGACAGGAAGTGTCTCTGTCGCAACCATATCCCAATTTAGAGATCAATTTAACCTCATGACTTTTCCCTTCACTTCAAAAAATTCGTCTCTGACAGTTGGTGTTATTGTATTTGTTCCATTTGGTGTCATTGTATTTGTTCCATTTGGTGTCATTGTATTTGTTTCATTTGGTGTCATTGTATTTGTTTCATTTGGTGTCATTGTATTTGTTTCATTTGGTGTCATTGTATTTGTTTCATTTAGTGTCGTTGTATTTGTTCCTTTTGGTGTCATTCTATTAGTTTCAAACCTAGTAATAGAGGTTAATAGTAGAAGTTGGTTATGCGGCTATTTTATTTATTTAATCGATTAAGTCTATTATTGCCATCAAACACAGACCAACCAGGAACTCTACACTTCTAGAGTGATCTATTGCCAAATCTATAGTTCTAGAATTTTCTATTGCCAACAGCGGGGATCGTCCAATATCATTCACATAATTCATCCATCTAGTTTCAAGTCACTCATTTACCCGATCAGATGAGCTGGCGTAGGGTGTGCGGGAGGGGGGGACGGGGCGTCATATTGACCAGTCTGCCGAGGTCAAGCAGACGACCAGGAGGTTAGCAGCTCAGCCCGGGTGTATTGGTACTGGTAACGGGGGTACTGGGGGGACGGTGAGGAAGACACGCGTTCAGAGAGATGAGACGAAACAAAGCGCGAGCTGGTGAACAAGGGACAAAGTGCGTGAGTTGTGGGGAGGGGGGTGCGGACTGTGTGTGTGCGCGTGAGTGATGACGTTAGCCATTTCGGTCGAGAGAGTGGTCAGCTCACTCAACTGGTGTAACGAAGGAATAAACTAGGTTTATTTTGTATGTTCGTGTTATTTAGAACATTGAAATACAAGAACATTAGACGATCTGAAAGCTCTGGGAGATAACTGACATGTTAATGTTGTTGTTAAGTGCAATGTACAATTAAACAGGTTCAAGCTTTGACCAAAGACAGAGCGATACAATGACGACAGCTCCGTAATGATTAGTTAAAGACTTTTATTTACTGAACAAATTGCCATACAGACCAAAATCTCTTCAAGTCTCTTACAGATGAGGGTGTTTATAAATGATACCAGAGAGTTGATAATTGATACAAACCAGAGAGTTAACAATTGATACAAACCAGAAAGTTAACAATCGATTCAAAACAGAAAGTTAATAATTGATAAAAACCACGAGAGTTAATTGATACAAACCAGAGAGTTAACAATTGAAACAAACCAGAGAGTTAACAGTCGGACTCACTGACTCATTGAGACACGTGACCCTGACGGAGGATTCAACCCGAGGTCAAGGACAGTTCAAGAAGCCGAGAATTTCATCTCCTGTAATCTTATCCTATCTACTCGTCCGTCGTTTACCGAGCCACCCTTCAGCTCCCCTCCCCCCCAACCGCCCGACCCAAGCATTTCTGTCGTGCCTGTCTGCATTCACAAGCGGTTCTCACAATACTCACATGTGTACATTCAACACCACAGTTGTGGTAAGGTGCTATCTATTATCTACTCTCTATCTTCCCTCAAGTCAGTTTGTTCTTGATTTAAAATTAAAATTAAGACTAAAAACCACATTGGCTTGTATGATTATGTCGAGCGTTCACTAGCGACGAAATAAAAGAATAAATTTGTTAACTGTGCAGCAATTTTCAAGAGGCATTCATCACGCGCTCATACTCACATTCACATACTAAGTACATCATAGTCTCACATACTGGTCCGGAGTAGAAGTCAAAGCGAACGTTTTTAGAACCACAATCATGTAATTCAGTCATTCATATGAATTAGTCATTCATATGGGTCATTCATTTAGTCACATGCGTCAGTCATTTGGTCACATGAGTCAGTCATTTAGTCATAACAGTCAGTCATGTGAGTCAGTAAGTTGTATAAACCCATCAGCCCATCAGTCGCACTGACCAAACTGTTAACGGTCCTGTGCAATTTCAAACTCGTTTGATTTCTCTAAAAAAAAAAAAAAAACTACTGTTAATCTGTGGCGCATGGATCTGTGTTTTTTTTTTTTTCAATTCACAGAAAGTCCATGGTCCATACCAACTTTTAAGGCAATTTTGTACTGCCCATCGATACACACTTGCCCAGCTCACATGAATGCCAAAAAGAGATTAAACTGAGAACCGCTGTGCTATTCTTGGATGACTCACACACAGTCCAATTTCTCACCCCGAGGTTTCTCTTTGTCCAGTAGCCCCAACCCATCCCACAGACCGTGCCTTCGTTCACCCCCACCCTCCACACACACATCATATCGTATTTTATCGTCTGCCTCCTTTCCACACCAGACGAGAGACTGCAGGTTCTTGACCATGCTTGGGAACAGTTGAATGTATAAAATAAAATTTGACCAAGCAGCTTATAGAAGCTCGTGAACAAAACTATTTTTTAAAAACAATTACTGTCTTAATACCACCGGCCAACGTCATCAGAGACACTTCTGCATTGTAAATGTTAAAAAAACAAAACAACAACAACAGATGTACGAATGTATAAAAGAAACAGAGCAAAAACCACAACCAAAAATTAAAAATGATAAAAGTAAAAGATAACTTGTGTCACGTGCCCGCATGTTTTTGGAAGGCTATTTGAGTAGAGCATTACATCTGACATTTTTTGGGGGTGGGCCACTAGTGATGTTTATTGTTAATTGGTGTTTATTTGATTTCAATTCCTGCAACAAAAAAAATGCTCAGGACGGTGACATTAATGATTGTCTTCTTCTTTGACTTTGTAACTCCCAGTAAAGATAAGAACAATTTATTGACAAGACAAGAAATCTCCTGAGTAACCTTACAGTCTTTTAAAAACCTTCCAGTCTCTCCAGAAGCCTTTCAGTCTCTCCAGAAACCTTTCAGTCTCTCCAGAAACCTTACAGCCTCCCGAGAAACCTCCCAGTCTCCACACGAACCGTCTAGTCTTCTGACAACCTTCCAATCTACTGACAAATTATCAACTCTTCTGATAATTATTTCTAGTCCTTACATTAACCCTTTGATAGATAATTTAACATTAGCTTGTGTGGGGCATTTCTTGTTCCGTGTATTCTCGAGGGCCCATGCTTTTATCTAGTATAACGCTTAGTTAAGTTATGACACAAGTTATGATGGACTATCCATCCACATTTAAGTGATGATGGACTATCCATCTACATTTATTATGTTATGATGGACTATCCTTCCACATTTAAGTTATGATGGACTATCCATCTACATTTATTATGTTATGATGGACTATCCATCCACATTTATTATGTTATTATGGTCTATCCACCCACCATTATGTTATGATGGACTATCCATCCACATTTAAGTTATGACGACATATCCACCCACCACCCACCTTTTAGTTACGATGGACTATCCAAACACCTTTATCTTCGTTTCCGTATTTCTCTATTTCTCGCTACATAATAAATACCAACATTACTCGATGATACTGTGGTTTAATAATAATGTGTACGGTAAAATGGGCGTGTCATTACGGTAGCCCAGAGATAACAGTTAATAATATCCGACTAGCCAGTAGCCAGTAGCCCGTACAACCAACAGATACAACAGTGTTTATTTAGGAATGAAACAAGATGAGACTTGGCAGACGTCCCGAGGTAGCCAGGTAAATGTGTGTGATTTAAGTCCCGTCTGCTGCTCCAAGTGCAACAGACGGTGTATTCATGGGGTCAAGCTGACCCCACGACGACTGCAGGCGTAGCACTGCTAGAAACGTTGCCAAAAATCTATTTTAAGTGGTGTTCAAGTTTTCAGTATTGATACTGTAGCGAGTCAGAGCTAAAACCGACCAAGCGCTTGCAGGAGTTTAAAAGGTGTTTATAGAAACGTGAGATTAAATATAGTTAATGCGTGGGAAAGGGGAAGAACCGGTGGACTCCAGGACATAGCCTTTTACTGACTGACCGGTGGATCCAAGGACACATCCTTTTACTGACTGACCGGTGGACTCCAGGACAGAGCCTTTTACTGACTGACCGGTGGACTCCAGGACAGAGCCTTTTACTGACTGACCGGTGGATCCAAGGACACATCCTTTTACTGACTGACCGGTGGACTTCAGGACAGAGCCTTTTACTGACTGACCGGTGGACTCCAGGGCATAGCCTTTTACTGACTGACCGGTGGACTCCTGGACACATCCTTTTACTGACTGACCAGTGGACCTCAGGACAGCGCCTTTTACTGACTGACCAGTGGACTCCTGGACACATCCTTTAACTGACTCTGACGATTACATCATTAACTCCCACTTCCCCATAACCCAATCTCTTTCCAGAATATCAATGTCTGTCAATGTCTGTCAATCTTTGTCTAAGTAACTGGTAATGAACAAGATACCAGGAATGAAGATGGAATAGAGAGGGGGGGTGTCTCTTTAAACCCTTAATTCCCCAGGGGTTTATTGAAGGGGTTCGGTTAATTTTTTTTACAAATAAAAATTATATCTTTAACTGAGGAGTTTTAAGTAAAATTCAGCTCACAAAGAAACAACTCCAAATAATAATAAGAGAAGAAAGTGGGATTTGAAACAATTACTATATACACGCACTAACACTAAGACTTATCATTTTCATGTTATGTTCATTATACCACAATGTTCACACCCATGAACTTCAACACGCGGAACCGTTAAATAATGTGAAAACGTGGGTGTTAGTAATCCATGGTTTTATTTAATCCAACATGTTGGGTTAGCTGCTCGTTTAGATAGAGGTAACGTGACATATTCTACTAATGGTGGAGTGGAATTTGCGCATCACCAGATGGCGTCTGTGTGAAGTTTAAATTTACAGCACTAGAGGTTACCATCAAATCGCAATGTCCCCAATATCATGTGCTACATGTCATGGCATATGGTAGTGTCCCCAATATCATGTGCTACATGTCATGGCATATGTCAGTGTCACCAATGTCATGTGCTACATGTCATGGCATATGTCATTGTCACCAATGTCATGTGCTACACAACACTTACTGTAAGCGCTGCCAATCTGTCAAACTATGACAAACATTCATGAACAAACTGTGTTGATATTGGAACATTCAGTGTTGATGGGGGTCGGTGTTGAAGGGGGTCAGTGTTGAAGTGGGTCGGTGTTGATGGGGGTCAGTGTTGATGGGGATCGGTGTTGATGGGGGTCAGTGTTGATGGGGGTCAGTGTTGTCATGTGTGTTGTTCTATTCTAGATACTGTACTACCCATGTGTCCTGTAATTTTATTGCTACAGTGCTACCCATGTATCATGTGTTACTGTTCATACAATGCTTATCATTATATATGTCATGGGTGGTTCTAAAAATAATGCTAACTACCGGTATATGAAAATGTAGTTCCAAATATAGTGATACCAAGATTTTCTATTTTCATCTAGAAATAGTGCTACATATATGAGGTTTTTAAGCGGCAATGGTTTTTAACTATTTGCTGCATGCGGTGCAGCCTCCCCCCCCCCCTTTTTTTTCTCTTTCTGATAAGCCACCGTGGCAGAAATAAAAAAAAAAAAAGTAACTACCCGGATGAGCCCGTACGTGTGTAGCCCCGGAAGTGCCCGAGCGTGTGTAGCCAATGAGAGCACAGCTTGGCCAAGTGGACGATACCATCCATCACGTCTGCCCCACAGAGCGATGGCGCCTGCCATGGACATCATTTTATGGCTGGACCTGTACGTTATTGATCGATGGCTTCCTGTCCGATTTCTTCTCTCCCCCACACCAATTGAGTGTCAGATTTAGCTCAAAAGAAACAATAATAATGAGGTTTAATAGCCTTTACTTGATATGGTACCAAGTCACGGTTGTTTGTTGACAAGATATAATATAATAACATCTCAAGAAATAATTTGACAATTTTACCACTTTAATTAAGGGTAAAAAGCTTAAATGCACAAAAAGGAAATTTAAAAAAAAAAAAAAGTTAAACAATCTGTCTGGGGTCGTTTTGCTTAGGGCCGTTATGTCGGGGCTTTTTTCCGGGGCCGTTTAATTTTTTTAAAATTTTGCATTTCCGATAGGGAGATTCATGCTAAACATTCTCAAATGTATGCTCTTCTCTATGCGGCTTAACTCCATGTTATTCTTTATTATTCTACATTCGTTGCTCTTGTTGATTTATTTTTATTCTATGCACTTTTTTATTATTCCATATTCGATGCTCTTCTTAATTACTCTATATTCTATAATAGTCTGTATTTGTCTGTACTCGATACTCTACCTTAATATTTTATAATCGATGCTCTTGGTAGGAAGAGTATCGTCTGTTAAATAAAGAGCTTCTCTGCCAAGAACCACTCCAAACAGTTTATTTATACCTGTACGCCCGTAGAGTACAACTGTTTATGTACCGGTGGGCAGAGCGCACTTTTAAACAGCCTTACAGCAAAACTGTTTATGTTTAGCCATTGGAGCACTTTAACCCGCATTGCCGTACTACATTTCGGACCGAAGCACTCAGTCGGAAGTGTCGGAAAAGAAAATATCTAAATAGTGGCACGCCGTCAAACGCGTCTACAGTAATAATAATAAACATGGCTGAAGTCTGATGGGCCAGAGGTCCTTAAACGTAATCAAATCTTGGGCCTCTTCACACAATCTATTTCCGCGGGGATCGGTGTGGGGGACTACGTCTTAAGTTTTGTCTCTTTGTGACTTTGTGCTACTGTGTTTCCCCGGTGACTTGCTAACGGCAAGTAAACGATTGTTATAATGATATCACTTAACCATTTTGTAAAAATTCCATTAACCATTAGCCGTTCGTTAATTTAATGTGTAATATTACATGGTGCAAAATATGAAACGATTGTAAGACAAAATTTTCTTTTATGCAATCTACAGTGACATGTGTTTATTTTTTTTAAAGCAATCACCCCTCAACCCCCCTCTCCCCCCTCCACACACACCAACACCTTTGTATGTAGTTAATTATTAATACTATACCGCATTAGTCTTTTCCCAGAGGCGTAACTCGGGTCACATTTTAGCCCCCCCCTCCCCAACCCACCACCTTCCAGCCCACTTAAAAAAAAACAAACTCCTACTCCTTCACAAAGACGCTTATTATTTAAATGACCAACTTTTTCGACCCCCTAACTCCGATTTCTACGCCCCTGCACAGTTTTCAAACGGGTTATTCTGACACAATCACTAGGTCAGGTCTAAAAGTGTAACACAACTCTCGATTTATGTACTTTATGGTGCACTACTTCACAGTTTTAGTACTTTATGGTGCGCTACTTCATAGTTTTAGTACTTTGTGGTGCGCTACTTCATAGTTTTAGTACTTTATGGTGCACTACTTCATAGTTTTAGTACTTTGTGGTGCGCTACTTCATAGTTTTAGTACTTTATGGTGCACTACTTCATAGTTTTAGTACTTTATGGTGCACTACTTCATAGTTTTAGTACTTTGTGGTGCGCTACTTCATAGTTTTAGTACTTTATGGTGTGCTACTTCACAGTTTTAGAACTATTGAACTTAAGTTCTGATGAATGCAAGCGGTATTGCGACATTTCTAGTCATGCTGACATGGCGATATTTCTACGCTTTAATGTCTGTTTTGTTTTACCTCGCGCTCAAAGTTTTTTTTGTGTTGCAAAGTTCTAAAGTTGAGCTCTTTGCCTTGTTAGTAACGGATTTTTGTTTTGTTTTGTCTGTGACGGAGAAGGCGTTTCTGACCATTAGCCAAGCAACAGCCACACAGGTTTGTCGGTGCGTATGTGTGTGGGTGTGAGTGTGTGTTGGCAGGTAAATTTGAGAACTTCTTTTCTAGACTTTAAAAGAAAAGTTGTTTTTTTTTCTCTTTAGATTAGTTCTCAAAATTCAGCTTTCAAGAAGGAATGTTCACCCTGCGCAATTTTTCTCCTTGTCAAATAACTGAACTATTGCAGACGTTACTCTACAGAGACATACGGAGGTGACTCACGTATAAACTATTGCTAGTCAGGGTGCAGCAAACCGATGGTGTTACCACCCCCTCCCCCCACCACCAACCATCCCACACAATTTCAAGTCAGGTTAGTCAGCACTCACACATAGTCACAACACACCTACACATCATTTAATTTAGTGATTAATATAGTTTGTCATCGAAATCGACACCCCCCCCCCATAGTTAATGTTGAAAGTAGCGGGTTGATATCCACGGTACCGGATTGTTGTTCATACACATAATAGCATCACATAGTTCCCACAAAATGGCTGTCTATATAACTAGTCTATGCCTATTCTTAGTACCTGGGCTTAATGTTAACTAGAGCGAAACCGCTACTCGGACCACCTGCTCGGTCACAGCTGAGCTCAGGGGAATGTGGCTCAAGATAGTCAATGTTGGTATAATGGTGTCTGCGCTGTCACACCCTACTTTATCATAATGTCAGTGAGTGAATGGTGTCAGTGAGTGAATGGTGTCAGTGAGTTAATGCTGTCAGTGAGTGAATGGTGTCAGTGAGTGAATGGTGTCAGTGAGTGAATACTGTCAGTGAGTGAATGCTGTCAGGTAAAGTGCTATCCGTTCCTGTCAATGAGTCCATGCTTTCAGCTGAAGTCAATGTTTATAGTGGAAGTCAACCCCTCTCTCCCCATTTCCCGCGCCGTTCAGTGGGTGGTTTCAATTCAACTGTGGAATGGTGATAACGGGCGTACGGGAATACGCTAGTGTCGGGAGTACGGGAGTACGCTAGTGTCGGGAGTACGGGAGTACGCTAGTGTCGGGAGTACGGGAGTACGCTAGTGTCGGGAGTACGGGAATACGCTAGTGTCGGGAGTACGGGAGTACGCTAGTGTCGGGAGTACGGGAATACGCTAGTGTCGGGAGTACGGGAATACGCTAGTGTCGGGAGTACGGGAATACGTTAGTGTCGGGACTACGGGAGTACGCTATAATGGTCGGGAGTACGGGAGTACGTTAGTGTCGGGAGTACGGGAATACGCTAGTGTCGGGAGTACGGGAATACGTTAGTGTCGGGAGTACGGGAGTACGTTAGTGTCGGGACTACGGGAGTACGCTAGTGTCGGGAGTACGGGAATACGTTAGTGTCGGGACTACGGGAGTACGCTAGTGTCGGGACTACGGGAGTACGCTAGTGTCGGGAGTACGGGAGTACGCTAGTGTCGGGACTACGGGAGTACGCTATAATGGTCGGGAATACGCTAATGTCAGGATTACGGGAGTACGCTATTGTCGGAGTACGCTAGTGTCGGGAGTACGGGAGTACGCTATTGTCAGGATTACGGGAGTACGCTATTGTCGGAGTACGCTAGTGTCGGGAGTACGGGAATACGCTAGTGTCGGAGTACGCTAGTGTCGGGAGTACGGGAGTACGCTAGTGTCGGGAGTACGGGAGTACGCTAGTGTCGGGAGTACGGGAGTACGCTATGATCGGGAGGTGAATCATCTTCCAGTGACTCAAGCCGACCTCAACTTTGAGTGACAGAGTTATCGATCGTACAACCTGCTAGTGACTCAAACTTCAGTTATCTGCCCTTATGACGACCAGTCCCAGCTGGTGTGGTTAGATTTACATGGACAGTTTCATTTAGTTACAAGTTAAATATTAGTTCAAGCCTTTCTTAAATAT
>MUZC01000185.1:475573-489379 GCA_002072015.1 Radix auricularia | reverse complement strand
ATATATATATATATATATATTATGGGGGTAGGGAGGGGTGATGACTGTTGCAAGAGGGAGGGTGGAAGTCCCCATTTTTAATTAAAACAAAAACTTTAGGGTCCAGGAAAACGCAAGTACTTTGATACTATTAGAACAAGATACAAGACTCGCTTTGTATTTTACGTAATAAGTTGGATGAGTTGGAGAGTATTCAAGTTATTGGATTTACAAACGTAATCAACACACCGTAGAGTCACTGGTCATTGCGTCCAAGTAAAACTGAGTCAAAGAGGAAAATCTTGAGTTGCTGGACTTATGTCATGAAACGGGTCACCGAGTTTCATGGCGGAGATCTAAAAATATTCCAGGTCTTCATTTGGGCTGATGTCAATATTATTTAAATATCCGGGGTATTGAGGTGATCTGATGTCAATATTATTTAAATATACGGGGCACTGAGGTCATCTGATGTCATTAAAAGGCATTAATTGAATATCCTGGTCAGCTGTTGGCAGATTTCTCAGCAGATAATTTTCATTTCTTCGTTTATCTTAGTCAGCTCAGCGGACTTTACAATATAAAACCTTTTTTACTACTTGATTGTACGAACTTGATCATACAAACTTGATTATATGAACTTGATCATATGAACTTGATTATATGATCTTGATCATACGAACTTGATTATATGAACTTGATCATACAAACTTGATTATACGAACTTGATTATACGAACTTGATCATACCAACTTGAATATACGAACGTTTTCAAACTTATGGTAATTTTTATATGTTTACGTGTATAATGAAAAAATGTTGTTTCATCAAAACCTTGTCTAAAAGTATTAACCTTACGTAATGAGGCATGGCGTTTCTTCGGTCTCAGAAATGAAGAGCCAATGGTATGAAATGAAAAGTTGTATATTTTTTTAGAACCGTAACAGGGCAGTAGACTCAGTAGACATGTCTAAATCAAGACACGAGCCTCGCGCCTACACTCCATGTTGACAGACTCTGTGACCCTGGGGTCACGACTGACTAATCAATGCAATCAAATCTCTCATCTCAACGGGGCGGACATTTATTTGCCTGACATGCGAGTGACTACTCGGCGACCCTCGTCATGTAAGATACTACCACCAAAATGATAAGTAACTAACTCGTGTAGGTGTAATAAAGCTACTTGGCTTTGGAAACATGGACTCCGTTCAATGTAAAAATATTATGTCGTTTGGGAGAAATCTTTCACAGGCTCCAGGCACAAAACGAAACAAACAATATAATGTAACATAATAAAAGAAGTATGGTGATTCACATCGTCTGGTGCAAGGGAGCAGTCATTGTGTTCTGGCGGAGGTCATGCCAAGTTTCATGTGAGGGAGCAGTCATTGTGACGGAGGCCATGCCATGCTACGGGTGAGGGAGCATCCATTGTTATGACCCACGAGCATTCACTCTGGTTACAATGCGGTACCCGGGTAGTAACAGAACGGCGACAAAGAGATCAATAAGTGGTCAGCGTTGGTTTAAGGAAGCGCATATAGTCCCACCCTCCTCCTCCGCACTCACACACACACACTTCACATGCTCGTGAAATCCTTTTGATTAACCAACGAATTCCCAACATACACATTTTAACCTACACCAATTGTGTACCCGCTAACAGTACAACTAATGAGGATCTAAATAACCACGTTAATTATAGCAGTTTAAATAGTATTGGACCATCTTAAGCTCTCCTTACTTTCAATGTGAATGTTGGAGACAGGGGTGAGGTGGAGTAACGGGGGGGGGGGTAATATTGATGGGTGGTAGGGATTATGATGGATGGGTGGTAGGGATTATGATGGATGGGTGGTAGGGATTATGATGGATGGGTTGTAGGGATTATGATGGATGGGTGGTATGGATTATGATGGATGGGTTGTAGGGATTATGATGGATGGGTGGTAGGGATTATGATAGATGGGTGGTAGGGATTATGATGGATGGGTGGTAGGGATTATGATGGATGGGTGGTAGGGATTAGAAAACTCAACTAACTGAATGAATGGGGAAAAATACTTCCGCTTGATATATAGCTAAAAGAGTTCAAGAGACCGTGACCAGGAAGATGAATTGTGATCTATGATTATCAGACCGTGACAAGATCCCCACCAGTGTTAACCCCAGCCAACTACTAACATTTACCCACCAGTGTTAACCCCAGCCAACTGTTAACATTTACCCCACCAGTGTTAACTCCAGACAACTGTTAACATTTACCCCACCAGTGTTAACTCCAGACAACTGTTAACACTTACCCCCATAGCCATAAGCTTTAGGTGGGAGTGGCAGATGACTACTAATGAACTGTACCACGCTCCCCCACCCCCTCCCTCACTACTGCACTCCGCTATTTCCATGACATAAAATCAAGTACATTAGAAGTTAGAAGCATATAACACGTAGTTTGCAAATGGCCTTAAAAAACACTTTGGTCCTTATAAAATTCATGTCTGCTAAAAGAACAATTTCATTTGTGGCCACAGTGTTTAAATTAAATTAAGGCAGCTCACTTATTGGATACTTCACTAAACTACAAGATATTAGAAAGACAGAAGCACAAGTCTAAGACTACTAAAGACTAAGAGCGGCAACACGAATTATCCTTTTTCTAGACGCTCACAGCCATTTTTATTTGAAATAATTCAATAATAAAATATATCGAATTATGTTTTCTATTTGATATTCTTTCTCTATTTCTTCTAAAAAACGATTTTGAAGAGGATTCAATTAGGCCAGTTCCAGTAGCAAAACTTAGAAATAATAACTACTTACAGAATGTCATAGTTAATTAGTTCTATAAATTAATAATTTATTACAATTAGATAAATGCGAATGACGTAAAGAGAGGGGAAGCAGAACGAGGAAGAAAGATCTACGGTTCATCTACTCACCGAGACGGCGCTGTGTTCCCTGGCGGAGCTGAGGGGCGAATGCGGATGGGAAATAAGTCTGTCGAGTTTTAAGACCCGACCAATCAGGTCAGCGACACACCGAGCCACGTCGTTCCTTTCCTTCCGCCTCACCCGCGCCGCGGCGCTACGGCGCTAAGAGTGGCTACACTGGACGGCCGGTCGCAACCTCACATAGTCGTGCACCTAGAAATTCACATATACTGCACTTTCATATAGTTAATGCAGACGTTAATTAGGTGAAAAGTTTATTAAGAAGTTCATAGTCTTTCGCATAGAAGTTCACATATATGTTAATATAGTCGTTTATATTTAGACATTCACACAGTCGTTCATACAGTCGATCATAGAGTCACTCACATAGAAGTTCACTTAGAAGTTTCCCTAGAAGTTTCCCTAGAAGTTTACCTAGAAGTTTACCTAGAAGTTTACCTAGAAGTTTCCCTAGAAGTTTACCTAGAAGTTCACCTAGAAGTTTACATAGATGTTCACATAGAAGTTAACCTAGATGTTCACATAGAAGTTTACCTAGAAGTTCACCTAGAAGTTTACCTAGATGTTCACATAGAAGTTTACCTAGATGTTCACATAGAAGTTTACCTAGAAGTTCACCTAGAAGTTCACATAGATGTTCACATAGAAGTTAACCTAGATGTTCACATAGAAGTTTACCTAGAAGTTTCCCTAGAAGTTTACCTAGAAGTTCACCTAGAAGTTCACATAGATGTTCACATAGAAGTTCACAAAGAAGTTCACATAGAAGTTCACCTAAGAGCTCACATAGAAGTTCATATAGAAGTTCACATAGAAGTTAACCTAGATGTTCACATAGAAGTTTACCTAGAAGTTAACATAGAAGTTTACCTAGAAGTTCACATAGACGTTCACAAAGAAGTTCACATAGAAGTTTACCTAGAAGTTCACATAGAAGTTCACACAAAAACTCACATGGAAGTTCACGTAGACGTTCACATAGAAGTTTACATAGAAGTTCACTTAGAAGTTTACCTAGAAGTTCACTTAGAAGTTTACCTAGAAGTTCACATAGAAGTTCACATAAAAACTCACATAGAAGTTCAGATAAAAAGTCACATGGAAGTTCACATAAATCTCACATAGAAGTTCACATAAAAACTCACATGGAAGTTCACGTAGACGTTCACATAGACATAAAAGTTTGTATGGACGTACATAAAAGTTCTTGTCGGTAGGCTCAGAGGCACAGAATATCACACAGTCGAAACAATATCCTCCCCCTCCCCGTTTTTATCTCCGTCAAACTTCTGTCTTTATTCCTGGCCCGTCTCTCTTTGTCTCGATATCACACTTCCCCCCTCCCACTATCTCACTCCCTCATTCTTTATCGAACAAAAACAGACTCACAGGGGCCCCAGGCCCTCATTTCATGTCCCCCTTCCCCCACCACCCCTGGGTTCTGTCAGATTGGAGCTTTGATGATTAGTGAAGTCGAAAGAGATAAGATGGAGGTGAGTGTGTGTGATTGAGTGTGATTGAGTGTGTGATTGAGTGTGTTTGTGTGTGTGATTGAGTGAGTTTGTGTGTGTGATTGAGTGAGTTTGTGTGTGTGTGATTGAGTGAGTTTGTGTGTGTGATTGAGTGAGTTTGTGTGTGTGATTGAGTGAGTTTGTGTGTGTGATTGAGTGAGTTTGTGTGTGTGATTGAGTCAGTTTGTGTGTGTGATTGAGTCAGTTTGTGTGTGTGATTGAGTCAGTTTGTGTGTGTGATTGAGTGTGTGTGATCGAGTGTGTGTGATTGAGTGTGTGTGATTGAGTGAGTTTGTGTGTGTGATTGAGTGAGTTTGTGTGTGTGATTGAGTGTGTGTGAGTTTGTGTGTGTGTGTGATTGAGTGTGTTAGAGCTTGTGTGTGTGCTTTAGTGTGTGTGATTTTGTGTGTGTGGGTGTTACGGCATAGCAGGAACAGTGTGAGGGATTTTCGTTTCATGCGGAATTTAAACAAGGGTTCTCACATTCCAAACGAAACGAAGATAATAGTGTGGCAGTGGGTGGTTGTGACTAAGACAGTTTGTGACATGGGGATGGGGCAATGGGGGCATTAGATCAAATGTTAAGTCACGCAATTTTATATATATATATATATATATATATTTTTTTTTTTAGGGGGGGGGGGCAAACTTTAGAGTATGTGACGTTGAAATTGAAGGAAATATAAAATGTTCTTCTATAATATACCGAAAGTATTTTAACAAAAGTTATAATTTAGAGTTACATTTTTACCGTCAAATTGTTCTTTCTTTATTATTAAAAAAAATATATATATAGGATGCCCCCCAAAAATGTGTACACTCTATAAATGACCATAACACAAACATTTATATTAATAATTAATAGGGATGTTCATAATATGGTGGAAATCTATTAATAGAAATATTATATCTTAATTTATCTTTTGTAAGGACAAATTCATAAAAAAAAATTAATAGAAGATACGAGTCAATACGCGAATGTAGGTACATTGAGAATGATTGATCTTATCAGCTAATTTTAAATTCTTCGTTAATTTAAGACAGCTTATTAGACTTGCAAAATAAAAAACAATTTCGTAATTTTACTAAGCCGACTAAGCTAACAATTTTGAGAACATAGTGATTTGACCGTATTTAATCTATGCCTCAAAACTTTGTTCCGTTAAAATGTAATCTAAAAAAAAAGAACATTACAAAATGAGCTATGACGTTTTCCGGTTTTAGAAATGAAGAACCCTATACGACACAGTTTTATAAATCAAAGTACTGTGAACAAGTGTAGAAACCAGCCAATCGAAAGTGCTCGAATTGATCTATAAATATATTTTAAAATGGGAGATTAGTGTCATGGGAGAGAGATGTATGGATGAAATTCTACAAATGAGCGTTATGTGATAATAGTTTATGGGCAGCCTTAAGATTGAATAATTTGACACATCAGTTTTAAGTTTGAGTGGTTGGTGGTATGGGCATGTCCTGTGGTCGTTTGAGAGTAACGATTGGTCAAGTTAGTTGGTCAGACATGACGGACTTAAGTTTGAGTGGTTGGTGGTATGGACATGTCCTGTGGTCGTTTGAGGGTAACGATTGGTCAAGTTAGTTGGCCAGACATGACGGACTTGACTTGAGTTGTCCGCACGTTAGAGCTAGAAGCACACATCCTGTATGTCCCTCTCGTATGTTAGCACTAGACGTGTGTAGCCACAGTAAGGGCTGTACGTTTTAACACCACTGTGTATGTGTGAGTTGTATGTGTCCTGTTGCGCGTGCACTATATATATATGTGCACCATACGCGAGAGACAAGGCCACAGCCATTGCTACAAATTGAGAATAATTGATATTATTCTAGAAATCGCTGACCAGAAAATGAATAAAGATTAACAACAAGGGAGTGAACTGCTGGATGCTCAGAAACTGACCCCCCCCCCCTTCACACACTCCTCTCTAAACCACTAAGCAAGGGTCACGTGATCTCCTTCCACTCCAGAAAGCACGGCAGCAGTAGGCACAACAATATGTTCGCATTGCAACTTCGTTTCGTTATTTTTGTTCCTCATTGATGTTTTGCATTTTATTTACATAGCGTACAAGGAGACGTTATAATTAAGTAGCCATTTTTTAGACACTTGACTGCGTTGTTGTGAAAATGTCAACAATATCATGCTGTATTTGAAACACAACACTCCGTTGAAACACAACACTGCGTTGTAACACTCTACACATAAAAACATCTCTGACGTTGATATTATATATTTTGAAGTATTTAAAGTTTGTCTGTTTGCTTGTATGTGCGTGTGTGTGTTAAAGTAATTAGACATTAGTTAAAAATATCAACAATAAAAATCTAACCATGCAGAAATCGCTGCTTCATTTTTATGGCTGTTAAAGTTTTGTTTAATTGTATAAAATCGTCTGTTTCTGTCACTTACTCTGGCAAGGGACCCCACAGACTTCAATGGCGCCATCGGGCTTTTGACACTTTTGTCTCCTGATTAAAAACATCAAACTAGTTTTGCTATTGAAGCAATACAAAATGAACACTTGGTCTGGGTTCAACATCTTTGTTTTATATCTGTAGACAAGCGTAAGTCGTTGTATTTGATTGACAACAAAAATAAATAAAATAAAATAAAAATTTAAAAAATATATAATTAAAAAAGGACCTAAATGAGCTGTAAAATTAATACGTTTTTGAAATGGGCCTTTAAATACTTTAATTATCATTCGAAGCACCACCATATTGTCTTATACTACAGTTACTGTCATAGTATAATAAATGGCTGCTTATTCTAGTCGAGATGTGCAATGTAATTATTAGCCATTACAGCCTTGGGCTGGAATTCAATAGGAAGTATGGGTTTCAGACTTTGTAGCATATCCACCATATTTTGCTGGTATGATGATTGCCTCAATCTACATAATAGTAGTAACTTAAGTTTATTTAAAGAGCAATACTGAAGATATCCATTCTTAAATAGAACTTCAAGACACCAACAACCAAGTGTCAAGTAAAAATTCTAATCTGAGAACAACAAGAGTACAAGTAAAGAATAACAAGAAAATTTGTTTTGTTTTGTTATCGAAATTTTCCTTCTCCTTATTCAGTTTTTCGTTTTGTCTAATCTCTAAAATAATTTTTTGCTGGACACGTCATTGTATTGTCATATCTGTCGACACGTCATTGTATTGTCATATCTGTCGACACGTCATTGTATTGTCATGTTTGGTGACACGTCATTGTATTGTCATATCTGTCGACACGTCATTGTATTGTCATGTTTGGTGACACGTCATTGTATTGTCATATTTGTCGACACGTCATTGTATTGTCATGTTTGGTGACACGTCATTGTATTGTCATGTTTGGTGACACGTCATTGTATTGTCATGTTTGTTGACACGTCATTGTATTGTCATGTTTGGTGACACATCATTGTATTGTCATGTTTGGCGACACGTCATTGTATTGTCATGTTTGGCGACACGTCATTGTATTATCATGTTTGGCAACACGTTGGTTATTTAAAAATAAACATCATTAAGATCTACCATTGGCTGAACTTGATCGTAGCCTTCAAATTGCTTACACTTTTCAAATATTTCTTTCGTTTCATGAGGTACTCATAAAAAGTATTGTCAAAAATCAGCAACAACGGAAATGCGATGACAAATGGGGGAGTGTTGGATGGGAGGGGCTTGGGGTGGCACCTCCGCTGTACAAGATCCAGAGTCTAGTGACGCCCCTGCTTGACTTTATCCCCCATTTCTTGAAGAGAAGCCGACCTTGTGAGGCGATCAAACGTGGACTGTTTGGTGTTGACACCTAGCATTGACATGTCAGATGAGTAACACCGTCAGGCCTGGCCCGTAGCGCCACCAAACCCCATTAGCCCCTTTCCCAGCATAATCCACTGGGTCAGCTTGACATGGTCATCGATTAGGGCCGGACTTCAAGGGGCTGGGCTGGGTGGTGGTATGTGTGCGTGAGTGTGCTGAGAGTGGATAGAGAGAGGATACGTTAGGGACTTTTGAAGAAAGATGGAGGGTTAATGTTGGAGTTTACCTATAGGCTCAAGCAGGAGCAACAGAAATAAATAATGATGGATAGAGAGACGAATAAAGAAATTATCAGGAAAAAGGTGTGTATCATATATATACATATTTACAGAGAGAGCGAGAGCGTGGGATAGAGTGAGAGATTGAAAAGTTGTAGGGAGGCCGAGAATGAGAGAGATATTCATCTCCTATATGGTAATGCACCACGATCAATGCTTTTTACATTCTGGCTCCAGTTTTATTATGCTGAGAGGTTTGCCGATATCTCTTTGAATAGGTCACTGGGCAGTGCTGCACATGGATGGTGTGAGGGGCTGAGAGGGTGAGAGAGGCAAAGAGAGAGAGAGAGAGGGAGACAAAGAGAGAGAGAGAGGGATAGAGAAAAAGACAGGGAGCGAGATAGAGAGAGAAAAAAAGAAAGAAGAGAGAGAGGGAGAGGGAGACATACTTTTCGGTCATGTTGGCATGCGGTTTGTGTTTTATTTTAATTAGAGGACGCAGTAATCATCCCAATTTATACCCCCCCGCCCACTCCTGTGACTGGCTCAGCCATGCTGTTAACTCCAGAGAGTCTTGGACATTTAAAAAAGAACAAGAAAAGATCACACTAAGTCTTCAGTGTTTGGTGACTACTAAAGTCGTTAAGTGTTAGCACGGCGTGCCACTCTCCTACCGTCCAGATAACACTACAGAAACAAATGCCCCAACGTGTGCTGGCCTCTGTGCCGTGACAATCATGGCCAGCCCCAGACCCCAGCTTCCCCATCAAATCTCTCGGCCCGTCGGCCCCGGGCTTTGTCTGCCCGTCCACTTGGATTCTGACGGACAAGTTCTTTCTTCGACCGAGACTTGTTCTAAAAATAGACATGAATCACAACATGGAAGAGGCTTGCACTCACCACTCACCAGTCTGTGCCTCCCATCGCCTTTATGTTTAAAAGAGGAGAGTGTGAGTGTGAGTGTGTGAATCATGGCAACAGTCGATTACAACTTAACCTACACCAGGCCTTCAAATAACGATTCTACATTGGGTCTTGCTATAGATTTGCTATAGTAATCTTTAATTATATTTTCTACATTGAAATAGATACTATATTGAACTATATATAATATGGCAGTCCTTAAAATAGATATTCTACACAGCTTACCACATCAGACTTTCTACAAATGGGTTCTTAAAAATAAAACCTCGAAGGTTCCTTAATTTAGATTATCCATAGAAGTTATTAAAATTAGACGTGGTTAAACTAGAAGCCCTCCAGTGGTTCTCACACTTGACATTCACAGAGGTTTTTAACTATATTATATTAACGTAGGAAGGACTAGATCTAACACGCCATGACGTCGCTCTTAGGGGTAGTGTCATATGGCGGTACTTGTAGAGATAGCATCAATTGAACGCGGTGACTTATCGTGGGGGGTGGGGGGAGCGAAAAGGGCAGGCACTGTTACCTTTTAATTATTTAAAATGGCAAGATGAAAGAAAGAAAATATTGCGAACAAAGACAGAGTGAGAGCGAGCGAACAAGAGAGAGAGAGAGAGAGAGAGAGAGAGAGAGAGAGAGAGAGCAAGAGCGGGAGTGCAGCTAATCTCACCACACACCCTCCTTTCCCCATCACCCACTAACTTTATAACCAGGCTCCTTTACATACCGGAAGTATGTTAACAATTTTTTAAAATTAAAAAATCACAATGCAAAAAGTAAACCTGATTGTCATAGCAACAATACCTCGGACATTGTATCGTTTTTAAAAGATTCTTTAAAAAAAACAAACAAAAACATGTGAAACAACGTAAAAAATGTAGTCTATGTGCTTAGAGGTTAATTTAAATAGGTAAGTAGATAAATATCTCCAGTCAAGGGATTTGTGTCCCCATTTAATAATAATCTCTTCTCTATTTAATGTAATGCAACTGATTAGTCGTCCACTCTCCAATTTATTCCATGGCGCATGCACTGGTCCTTAGCACGACCAGGCCTTTAGCAATGTACCCTCTAAAGTTTGTTGGTCTGTGTGCAGAGTAGGAAAAAAACAACAACCCCACCCTCATGTGCAAAGTTGTAGAGCATCCTTTTTGATGCAATATTTCACAAAATGTGCTGCTCGGTAATTCTGAACTCCTGCGCGGCATCGCTCAGATATCTACGCAGCCGCAGCTCAAAAGAACATTGGCCTCTAGTTTGGTGCCTTCATTAGAGTTTGGCCACTGAGTGGGAACAGATTGGAGATATAGGGAGCGAAAGATTGGGATACTCCGAGGAAGAGGGGACGGGATTCTGTGTTTGTGTGTGTTTGTGTGTGTGTGTGTGTGTGTGTGTGTGTGTGTGTGAGAGAGAGAGAGAGAGAGAGAGAACGAAAACAGATTTGGGGGTGGGGGCAGTCAAGAAGTGTAATTCACTTAGTACAGTGTGTTAAACACGTCTTATGTGTGGTACAGCATGTTAAACACGTCTTATGTGTGGTACAGTGTGTTAAACACGTCTTATGTGTGGTACAGTGTGTTAAACACGTCTTATGTGTGGTACAGCATGTTAAACATGTCTTATGTGTGGTACAGCATGTTAAACACGTCTTATGTGTGGTACAGCGTGTTAAACACGTCTTATGTGTGGTACAGCATGTTAAACACGTCTTATGTGTGGTACAGCATGTTAAACATGTCTTATGTGTGGTACAGCATGTTAAACATGTCTTATGTGTGGTACAGCGTGTTAAACACGTCTTATGTGTGGTACAGCGTGTTAAACATGTCTTATGTGTGGTACAGTTTGTTTGGGAGTTAATTAAAGACATCATGTCACATGATGTCTTCTAAAAGTGAATTGTCAGAAAGTTACTCTATGAGTAACACTGAAACGAGATTTTTTTCAAGTTGCTTCATTTGAACTTTGACACAATGTCGCGTTGATCCTATCTGAGTCTGTAAATTAGATAGCATTTAAACATTTAAAACAATACGAAACCCAATTCCAAAAGAGGAACTGTAATGAAAAGAGGAAAATCCATTTATTTCCTTGTCTTATATTTGGCCAACACGTAACTTACATAGATGTTTGTTAACATAAGGGGCCGTCCATGAAGTTCGTCACGCTATTTTTGACCATTTTACCCCCCCCCTTTTTTCAACCCTGTCACAAACCTCGCCCCCCCCCCTTTAAGTACGTCCCACATTCGTAAATTTAAAAAAAATTAAAATAATTAAAATTTAACATAAAATACCGTGACGTCAACATGGCCGGACACCCCCCTGTCACAACTTTCACACTTTCTTACACCCCTTCCCACTCTTAAACGTGACGTACTTTATGGACACTCCCTAAGAGCACAGTAAACGATAGAGCTTATAAGTAGGGAATGGTTGAATGCCTCTCTATACATATAACTTCTGAACTATCGAGCTTGGTAAGTAATTCTGCAAAGATTGTGCATTGGTATGCCAAAGACTGTGAAATAGTATGCCAAGGACTGTGAAATAGTATGCCAAGGACTGTGAAATAGTATGCCAAGGACTGTGAAATAGTATGCCAAGGACTGTGTATTGGTATGCGAAGGACTTTGAAATAGTATGCCAAGGACTGTGAAATAGTATGCCAAGGACTGTGAAATAGTATGCCAAGGACTGTTTTTTGGTATGCGATTCAATTCAAAAATGATTTTTTATGGATAATTATTCATAGATGTGTGGTGCCATCTTTACCATTGAGTTGTACTATATATCCCTTGTTGAGTAATACCGTCTGTCAATCATCAGTGGTACTATCTGCCCGGTCCATCCTTTTTGAAAAGCGCAATACTGGACACAGGACCATGGACCAAAAAGGAAATAAATTGTCTAGTGTTCTTTTAACCATTAAGGCAACTTCCGCAAACACTTCTCTCTCTCTCTCTCTCTCTCTCTCTCTCTCTCTCTCTCTCTCTCTCTCTCTCTCTCTCTCTCTCTCCCTTCCGATCTCCCTTTCTATTTTATTATTTCATGTGTACCACGTTTTTATTAACTTACTCTCGTTCCTGTCTGTCTGTCCGCAAAATTTCAAACGTAAAATTAAAAAACTTTTGATGGTCCTAGAGATCTCAAAATTGTACCACAGATATATATTGGATGACAATGCATTGTATTAAAATTTCAGATCGATATCGAATGTACCGTAATTAAATGAATGCATTTTTAGTTTTCTCTATATAGCATATGTATTCGTCTGCTGTTGTTGATTAGGAAGAGTGCAAACTCGAAGTTACTTCAGCCAATGATTTATTTGTTGTTGTTGACATTCACGTGCCACAGGAGTTCACCCTGTGACCACATCCTCGTGGTATTAAAATGTTGGGCGGGCGCTTATCAGGTGTTTGGTATAAAAATAATTAGAGGTAAAAAAAAAAAGAATTAAAACCCCCACCTTTTTATAAGTGGACTAGAGGTAGAAAATAAATTAAAACTTATAAGTTCAAGTACTTCAAAATCCGATTCAAATTTAGAAATACAAGACAAAGATAGGTGTTTGGTATACAAATTAATTATTTATAATTTAGAAGGCCAAAGAGAGATCTATAAGTCTATACGTGAGAGAATGGATGGACTGCTTAAATAAAACCTCATAAGCGTCCGCCCCCACGTTTTTTAGTCATATTAAATAAAAAGTTCTTGAACTTAAAAGTTTTAATTTATTTT
Source organism: Radix auricularia (assembly GCA_002072015.1). Taxonomy (NCBI): domain Eukaryota; kingdom Metazoa; phylum Mollusca; class Gastropoda; family Lymnaeidae; genus Radix; species Radix auricularia. The sequence goes on along the minus strand of MUZC01000185.1, from coordinate 476,208 downwards.
CTTCTTTTTAGTCCACTTATAAAATCGTGTTTTTTAAATATTTTTATTTCTATTTATTTCTCTTATTTATTCTTTTACCCTTCTCTATATCTCTATTTACGTCACTCGCTCTATCTCCTCCCCCCACTCTCTCTATCTTTTCATCACTCCATGCATTTCGCACCTATATGCACCCTCTTTCACTCTGTCTTTGTCGATCTCTCTCTCTCTCTCTCTCTCTCTCTCTCTCTCTCTCTCTCTCTCTCTATCTCTATCTCTCTCTCTCTCTCTCTCTCTCTCTCTCTCTGCCTCACCATATCATCACTTTGCCTGGTCATGAAGTAAGTGCATCAGATTTAAAGAGAAATAACCAATTTAATTATAATGGACTTGTAAAAAGTCATTATTTCCCTTGCTGAAAAAATATCACCGCTCTCTTTTACTGTTGAGAAGCACCTTCGCTATGGTTTGGCTCTAGCACTGCATGTTTTTGTGTGTTCTATAAGCTCGTGGTCGTAGGTGGGTCTAATGTTTCCATTGGAACTCTCTGGGCAGTGGCGTAGCTAGAGCTTTTGCCGCCCGGGGCGGTCTCCAATATGCCGCCCTTTTAGGGTACGCCCATAAATGACGTCAGGCACCGAAAAAAAGGAGGGGGG
>MUZC01000185.1:456114-475289 GCA_002072015.1 Radix auricularia | reverse complement strand
CGTCACAATGAGGAAAGGGTCTAAGTTTTCGTTTCGTGACAACATGTGATGAGAAGGCAGGGGGTGAAAAAAATCAGCCGAAATCACGTGACGCCATTTATGGACGCCCCCTCAAGTCAATCATATAATGATTTTTAAATATTAATAAACATGAATAAATAATTGTAATTGAAACGAAATAGATTGTAAAAGGTGGGGAACAATTTTTCAATTGCATGCCCTATTTAGTTAAGCAATAATAAAAAAAAAGGCCGCATACGATGATATACCTATAAATACACATTATAAAAATACAAGATAATTGTTTTGAAGGCCACAAGAAAGTTACAAGGGTCGCAGGTCCCCCCACCCCATAAATGAGACAAAAGATAATCCAAATAAAACCCCACAAACATTACCAATTAATATGCTTTCTTTTTTAAAATTTATAAATATATGATTTTTTATAATAAAAAAAATGTATACATCAGTATGTAGACATATTTTTTTATTATTTATATATTTACACTCTTACCTAACTTTGATAGAAGAAAAATCGTGTATTATGTTATCAAAATTAGAATTATTTGTAATATCTTGTTCTATGGACAATATTGCAAGATTTTGTAGATCTAGTCTTAAATCACTTATTTTGGAGCGAATATAATTTCGTTTTCAACTTCAGTTTGGAGAGGCTACTTTCACATCTAGATACACTGCTAGCAATTGTTGAAAACATTCTTTGCAACATTATAAAGTTGGGTAAAGAATTTTCCAATATTTACTGTTGAATATATTTTAATAGATCAAGGGCGCATTTCCCACCGTTTTTTTTAAAAAAACATAATGCCTTTTCTTGTAGTGTAGGTAGGCCGACAGCCAGGGCTGGTCTTGGGCTCCTGCGAACTTTGCGGTCGCAGTGGGCCCCGCACTTTCATAGGCCCAACATATCTTAATTTTCACCTATTATCCTTATTACTACCTTATCCCTACCCAAACTGGGGTCCTCGAAATCCTTTTGGCATACTAAGCTACATAGGGCCCCGCAATAGCTAAGACAGACCCCGTGTACTGCCATAAAAACCTGGATTCTTTCTCTTTCAATCTCGAACAATTCCTTATCAATGTAAATGAAGAAATTTATTTGATGTTTGAATTCTTCATTTAGTAGGTTAGATGGTAAGATACACGAATATTTTCTTGCAAGGACATGTAACTCATCATCGCGTTCTTGTATTTTCTTTTATAATTACATGTACGGATAAAAACATTTCTCTTTGTACTTCTTGCTCTAAAGATAGAGCCACGTCTTCTGAATTTTCCCCACTCATATTTTTCTCCTTCTAACTCGGTGTTCAGTTGATATCTCCAACTCTATGTAACAGTGTTAAGTATTAGCACATATCTTTACTCCATGAAATGGGTTTGCATAGTTTTCATTAATTTAAAAAAGATGGGTTCCCATAAATTGAGATACCATAGAAAAGAAAATGATTGCATTGAACTGAGTAAAATTCCAGCATCTGATCTCGTTTTACTAGTTACTTCAGATGTCAATTTTTCCAAGACGCTTGAAATTTTTTAGTATTTCATTTTCGGAATTGTTTATGCCCTTGTGGTGTTTATTAACGGAGAAATGAATAATCGTTCATTATTAATGAATAACACTATTTTAATGAAAAACACAAGCTACATGTGCTACTTTAATGCAAGGAAAACAAAGTAAATTTAATTTTTAATAAGTTACCTTACAATAATTTTATGAAACCTGAAACATTAATATAATTTACTACTTGCAAGTTAAACTCAATATTTAAACCACCATGTGATGTAGGTATTTGTTAGCGCATCATTCTGCGAATTTCGAAATTCCACGCTGTAACTGTCGTGGCGATATAATAGTACATTTGTATCGGATCACTAGTGATGTGTTGTTCTTTTTTGTGCAGTTTTCTTATAAGAGCGCCATCGTTGTCGTATACCGCTTAATTTTCCAAACAAATCGTTACCTTTTTCGATCGATTTTAAATTTTAAAACCGTTTTGAGTTAGTTATAATAACCATTATGTAATAAAACAAAAGTTGCAAGAATACGTTAATTAAAACTAACTCAAAATTAGATTCGTTTTGTTTCACCATGGTTTTCCCCCTTCAAAAGAAAAGGGGAGGATTTAGGAAATGGCTTTAATTTTCATATGCCCTCAAATGCCGCCCTTTGAATAACTGACGCCCGGGGCGGACCGCCCCCACCACCCCCTAGCTACGCCACTGTCTCTGGGGCTTGTTAGATCTTGGCGGTGCCCTTCTCCTCTCAAGGCCAGCTGAGGACTTGTTAGCATTTTTTTTATTGTGGCTTTAACGTGGGCTAAACCCCATGCCCCTCAGCATGTGAGGTGAGTGCACTATTGACTTCGCTATCCATCCGCCCCTGCGTTATTATCAGAGTCTAAATCTTGATAAAGAGTTGGTTTTCCTGGTTTCTTCAGGCAACCCTTCCCACATCCGACTTCCTTATTTTAAACAGACAGATTGTTAATTTGTTAGAATATTTTTGGCCATGCTGGTGTTGACGTCAGCCTTTAACTAGTTAAATTATTGCAATGACACGCAAACCAATTTGTTTTAAAATAAATTAATTGATGCATGAAACGGAAGCAGCGCCTGTAGCCACGAGTGCACGAAGTGTGATGAGGACTCACTGTGTTGCTCCAAGGTCCAAAGGTACAAATATGTGTTTACTGCTTTTCAGGGAAAATGTCAATTTCGGAACTTCCCATGACCATAAGTTGACACAAGATATTTTTAACCAGCTTTAAATTATTTCACAATTGTAACAACATCTCCCTTCTCAAATACTTAAAATAATAAAAATGGGAAAAAAAATATTCATATATAATAATTACATTGCAACATGAAATGACATTATGGTCACAGAAGCTACTTTTATCATTTAAAGAAATATTTGATTGTTGTAAAATTAATTTTGAAAGTAAAGTTTGAAGAGATTATTAATTAATTCAATTAGAGTTTACAATTGTGTAGCGATGTTAAGATTGGCAGCTGTTTCAATAGTTTCATTGTATCACCAGGTAGTATTTCGTCTATTTCTAGGTCAGAAAAAAACCCGACAATTAATATTTTTAACAAGTGGGAAATGAAATAATTATGAACATTTGTTGTTGTTGCAGAAATAGTGAATGATAATTGTTTATTAATGAAACTTCCAGATTAACAAAGTCTTACCCCTATGCTTGTTTACAAAATAGTATTTTACACTATTCCTTATGTCATGTAGCGGTATCAGTTGTTTTTTTAAAAGCCATGTACCTATTTATTCTCAGACATTTAGACTTTTCCTATGGTTAGAATATTATATTGTCTTTTTAATAGGATAATAAAAGACAAATACATTTCTGTTATACCTCTATTTAACTACATCCATAAAATTCACAAATTTGTCTTTATGATAAAAAAGTACATGTAGTCTAATATAAATTAGAAATTTACCAAAAAGTAATTTGTGAAACAAGAATGATAACTCGCAGTTTATTTCAGACTAGGTTGAATATTTTTAACGTCTCCCAAATTTTAATTTGAGTTTTTTCCCCGTCGAACTCTTGCTTGGAGGAAATCAAATTGAAAATGTGTAATATTTACTCCCTTTCTAGTCCGGAAAGACCGATTATTTTAGTCCATTTTAGAAGTGTGAGATCTGAGATAGGCATTCATTATTTAGTATTTGTAAGTATTGAAACTCTAACTTTTAGAGATTATTATTATTATTTTTTTGCATTGGCTCGTTTAACTATCCATTAGATATGAATTAGAATGACCTAATTTATATTATCTTAAAGTCTTAAAGTTAATATTCAGAGTGAGTGAGTGAGTGAGAGTGTAAGCGTAAGTCATAAGTCATAAGTCAGTGTAAGTTGAAAGTTGTAATAGTTGTAAGCTTAAGTTCAGTAAGTTGTAAGTCACTGAAGTCAGAAAGTAAGACTAGTAAGAAATAATAGTATAGTCAATAGTACTAAGACTTTATGAGTAAGACTCCGTAAGACGATTGAGTCGATAGTTGATTGTGATTGATCATTGTTACTAGTCAAGTTGTATGATGTATGTAAGTAGTAGTGACTAGCACTGGTACTACTATTACTACTACTAGATGTAGTAGTCGTGGTAGTCTGTAGTAGTACTAGTACTAGGCTTGATGAATTAATTTCACTCTGAATTACAGTTACAGTCCAACTAAACATTATTTTTATATAGAATATACTTTTATTTATATAGTTTTAGAATTTACTATGTCTATGTACTATGACTATTAATACTATTATGTCAATGTCATATTTTTATGTCCAGTGGTATTAGTAGGGTATGGGCCATAAGGCCATATATACTAAAGACTCTGTCACTTAAGTATTTGTATAGTCAGTGTAGTGTAGTTTAGTTAGTATTATATATTCTTTTGTTTTTGTTTTAAAAAAAAACAAACTTGTTTTAAAAATAATTATACATAACTGTTGCAAATTTTATGCCATAGCCAAAAGACACATGTTAACATTTTGTAAAATAAAACCGAGATTATCTAGGCATCTAGGGCTTATTTTCTAGAAGAAGAAAGGTTAAGTTTAATAGAATATTCGACCAATATCCATGAAGTTTTGTTTCTAAGACATTTTTTGCATTATACTTATGTAATAGTAAATTTCTTGGTAAACAAAATGAGGGGTAGGACTGCAATCAGGCTTATAAATTATTAAAGGGAAAAGACGTAAACAAGGTAAGGGTTAGCCTGACTGGACGTAACAAAACAGCGAACGTTTCGGCAAAGAGCCTTTTTCAACGAACATACAATACACAAATAAAACGAACATAAAAATAAAAAATAAAATTAAGAAACTTAGCTGCGGTGAAATCCAAAGAATCCAAGAAAGTTCGGTCAGGCTAACCCTTACCTTGTTTAAATTTCTTGGCCCTATCAAATGAGTGTAATATGTTAATGAGGCTTAAGTTTGTTGTTAGCTACAAACTGTATATAACTTATATTTTTGCAATATTTTTTAGTACAGGGTGACCCCAAAAAATCGGTCATCACCTAAACTTGAATAACTTTTGGTGATAACCATTTTTTTGTATCACCTTGTATATAGTTAATATAGGATTCTCATAAGCATTTACATACAAGGGCCTCGTTGGTATAAGTGGTAACGTGCTGGACTGCCGAACTGTGGCAAGAACTGGAGTCATAGGTTCGAGCCTCGATACTGGCAAGGCCCCCGGGGCATTGTGCTAGACACACAATCCCTTGCTCTTTAGTGGTGGCTTAATAAACTTGTGAACGCTACTTCACTTGCCCTAGAGTCCGCGATGGACTGAAAATATCTCTTTATTTTCATACTCGAATACTGCAAGCATTAAGAAATCACCTTTGCAGAGCTACATGAAAACTTGTAAAAAAATATTATGTGTAAAATACGTATTTAAAAAAAATAAAAAGCCATAGCCATGTGATTTAACTAATTGCTCATATTGCAATTATTTTGAACTTTCTGCCTTCAAATCTCTTCTTTATAGACCAGTCATGTTTAGTGAAATTTGTAGGTACTGACTATATTGTTAACTTTCTTGTTTTCCCACATTTACAACGTTTCTTAAAATTAATGGATATATTGGTGTGATTTCCTTAAACATGGTAAATGTTGTTTTAATAAAATACAAAAATTCATATAATTTTACAGAACACATCAACTGAAGTATTAAGGACTCACTCTAAAAATAAGCTGTGGCTACAACAAACAAATGGATTTATTAATATTTTATTCATAATGCAGCGGACATGTCAATGGAAAACTTTGGCGCTTAAACAGTTCACAAGTGAGGCTTTGATCTTTTTTTGTTAAATGGGTTTTCAAATCTTTATTATTTAAAAAAAAAAAATTGGCATCATCATTTGTTCTAATATTCCCTTCTGGAACATATTCACTAAATTTACATGGTGTCCTCATAGCATTTTTCTATTTTCCCATAATCTTTATCTGTTAATCATTGTTTAATCTCAGTGGTCACACAGCTGCCCCTTGTTAATTACACCTTCCTCATTACACCTTCCTCTTCATCACTAGCCCAGAGGGCACCACTTAAAACACACACAGTTTTTTTGTTGATGGTGTCTTTTCTGAGATCTCTTACCTATCTCCATTTTCTTTATTATCTTTTTATAGGGAGACGTTTGTAATGTTATTTTAAAAAAAAAAAATTAAACTTATGATACTAATGAGAACAGAGAGGTAGAGATGTCAATGAGATATCAAGTGTGAGGGGAAACTATAAATACATTCTAGCCTTGTATGTTTAAAATGTCTGTTATGACTTGTCCAACAAGGAAGTCCTTTGCCTACAGTGATTCAAGAACATTTGATAAAGATTATAGATAAAGCAAGGGTTGTGAATTTGACTAAATTATAAATTAAAACAAAGAATGGTTACACTCCATGGCTTTCAAATGTCTTAAACAAGCAGGAAGCATAAATATTAAAAATATTTTTTTTAAACAAATGCCCAAGACACGAAACAAACAAAAGCCACCATAATGTAGTTTGAAAGTTGTTCCTTATTTTCATTATTGCTGTGCTATATAGATTTTATATAGTGACTTATTTGCAATATTGTTCATGAAAAGTCAGGCGAAACATTAGCCTAAATCTTTTTCTACCAAACAAAAATCAGAGTCAGTTTTTCAAATAAATATTTCAGTGCAACCCTTTTGGTATTAAATAGAAATTTACAATCTAAATTTTAAAATATTTATTTTTAGAAGTAACAAAATATTAATAGAATGAATTAAATTATTAAACCCTTTGTGTATGTACACACTGTTCAACTTCTGTATGTACACACTGTTCAACTTCTGTGTGTACACACTTTTCAACTTCTGTATGTACACACTGTTCAACTTGTTCATGTACACACTGTTCAACTTCTGTATGTACACAATGTTCAACTTGTGCATGTACACACTGTTCAACTTGTGCATGTACACACTGTTCAACTTGTGCACTGTTCAACAATAATTTGTCAATGTGTCAGTTTTATAGAAAACAGCAATTTCAGAAGAAAACCTTCTTGTCTTACATTACAATGTCCTCACTGTTTGTAGATTTGCTATATAACCTTTATCAGGTGGTTGTGGGGCTGGTATGGTATTATTGATGCTGCGACATCAACCTTATAGTTATAGCCTGTCCACTAATTCTTTAATAGTAACGGTTGTGTTATAGTTATATAAAGCACTGACCACAGTTTTGGAATCTAAAGTTTTAAGCCATTAAACTAGGCACAAGCAATTGGAGAAAAAAAACAACAAAAACCAATACATTTTAAAAATAATATTAAACTGTCTCCTCTGCCATTAGACATTTAGAAACAACTCTAGCTGAGAAAATAAAGTCCCTAGAAAAATGCAAGCCTAGCGGAAGAAAAATGAATTTTAAGAACTTTCAATTTAAAAAAACAACAAAAAGTAAACCGAAACTGTTAGAATAGATAAGTTAATATGTAAAGCTCATTTTAAACTATGTTTTGTTTATTTGATCAGATGATGGCAATAGCTGAAAAGGTTACTCCTGCATGTCGTATAATAATGTATTATGTTTTATTCACACCTGTCTAATCTATCTTTTAAATCTTTATTGCTGCTCAACTCTGTTAATAAACAATGTTAGTTTGCAGTTGGTCATGATAGGATTAGAGATTAAACGCAGTGAAAAGATTTTTCACCTCTAATCAAACAGGACGAACAGAGTCAGTTTATTATTTATTGATCACAATACCGTACAATTCCAACCACTGCACACGCGTGGCCAAAAAAGATCATGCATGTAACACATGGCTTTATTAAAGGGAAATGAAATGATATTGATTTTTTCTTCAAAGTCACGTAACTTAAGGCTTATGGGATATTTTTATGAGCCGTCCGTCAGATGGTGTCCAAATTAACTCCATTGACTTCTAGGCTTGGAATAAAATATTTTTTTTTATTATTTGGCGTCCCCAAGGTCAAGTAATAGTGTATATCAGGGGTCTCCAAATTTTTCAGTCAAAGGGCCGCATTAACTGTCAAACAACATTTTGGGGCCAAAAAGAAACCTCCAACTACTAAGTTTTATGGTAAACTTTAGGTAACAAATAGTATCTTTTTTTTTAAAAAATTAAAAGTCTCAAGGGGCCGGATGAGTGGGCCTCGGGGGCCGCATCTGGCCCGCGGGCCGTAGTTTGGAGACCCTTGGTGTATATCAACGGTGGCCGCAGCGAGCCGCATGCGGTTCTTCTGTGTTCACGATGCGGCTGGCGTACAGTTTATGAAAGATATATTACAAGGATTAATACTCGAACTTTTCCAAGACAGGTTTAATGACCCATAGTGCTTTAAGGCGGCTCTAAACTATTTTCTAATATTTTAAAATGACTCTCAAATACCTGTTCACACCTGGCCAATGGATAAATGATTTTAGCCCACATAATCATTTGGATAAATCTTTATTCCGCGACAACACATGGCCATAAGGGCATACCACGTGATTTATCAGTCTCTGAAATAACATAACTCCTGCATCAACGCATGTTTAGAATCTATTCGATCTCTGCCACCCCCCCCCCCCCCTTTTCCTTTTTTTCCCTATCTGATAGTGACTGAACGTATTTTGTTCATAAAAAAACCTCTTCAACAAACTTTGTTTTGGACATTTTTTTTTCTTTCGAGATGTGAGCGCAACAATAGCCAAACACCACCCCCGGGTTAAATCTGTGGTTCAATAGATCCTGTCACACGTGGTCTCTGACAACAATAGCCGCCGCCCCCTTGACTTCCGCGTTTGATGTTCTATTGTCTTAGTGACGAAGGCATTGAATTGTCCGGTGTGAGCATGTCGTGATTGGTAGATTATCTCGTTAGTATCTGACAGTTGTATGGTGTGAGCATGTCGTGATTGGTAGATTATCTGGCTAGTAGCTGACAGTTGTATGGTGTGATCATGTCGGGATTGGTGGATTATCTTGCTAGTATCTGACAGTTGTATGGTGCGAGCATGTCGTGATTGGTGGATTATCTGGCTAGTATCTGACCGTTGTATGGTGTGAGCATGTCGTGATTGGTGGATTATCTGGTTAGTATCTGACAGTTGTATGGTGTGAGCATGTCGGGATTGGTGGATTATCTGGATAGTATCTGACAGTTGTATGGTGTGAGCATTTGGGATTGGTGGATTATCTGGTTAGTATCTGACAGTTGTATGGTGTGAGCATGTCGGGATTGGTGGATTATCTGGTTAGTATCTGACAGTTGTATGGTGCGAGCATGTCGTGATTGGTGGATTATCTTGCTAGTATCTGACAGTTGTATGGTGTGAGCATTTCGGGATTGGTGGATTATCTGGTTAGTATCTGACAGGTGTCTTGACATCTCTGTCGAAGCCTGTGTGAGGATGTATGTTGGAGTCATTATTGGACTGACATATGATGTACATCAGACCTGTGTAATGATGTATGTTGGAGTCATTATTAGACTGACATATGATGTACAACAGACCTGTGTGATGATGTATGTTGGAGTCATTATTGGACTGACATATGTTGTACAACAGACCTGTGTGATGATGTATGTTGGAGTCATTATTGGACTGACATATGATGTACATCAGACCTGTGTGAGGATGTATGTTGGAGTCATTGATGTCCTGACGTATCATGCTGTTATACTTGATGTATGAGCTGTTGAAGTATGACACATGATGTTTTCAGACCTAATGTAAGAGTGTTTGTGCCATTCTCGACCTTTCATATGATTCAGTGCTTCAGACAGAGTGCTGTAACAAACTTGTATGTATACAACGGTATTCGTCACATAATCTCTATCCCCCTAAGGCATTTATACTCTGTGTGTGTGTGTGAGAGAGAGAGAGCGAGTGAGTTAAAAAATAAGTGTACATAGAATTATTTTATTCGCATCACAATCTTTTTAAAATAATTTGTTTTAGAGAAGAAGAATGAATAAGTTACATATCTATGTTTTTGGCTTCTGCAAGCGAACAAATAAATGGGTCAGTCGCACAGGTCATTGCGCCGCCCCTGTAGCTCACACAGGTCATCGCGCCCAGCCAAGTACAGGTGTGAGAAATGTATCCGTGGCCCCCAGACGTGCGCAGCATGACGTGTTGCCCGACGGCTGGGCGAGGGTTCAAATTGAGGAGTTGATATCAGCGAGACGTTCATTAGTGGGGCTATGTTGGCGCTCCACTGTGGAACATTCCTCAATACCTGACTTTAAGTCGTCTAGCTGTCGGATGTACAGTCAGATTTCTGCGCTGTCAAACCACCTGCTGTCAGTAGAGTACGTAACACTCACAAGGTGTCGCTTTAGTTAGTGTTAGTGCCAGGTCTTCGCCTCAAGGGAGGTTTCTAAGGGTCATGTTACACCCGGGCGGTCATTCATAGACTCATAGCAACTGGCCGCCACACGGAATGTTTTCATCAAAGGGGTTGGGATAAATATATTTCATTTATAAATAAACATTTCTCTACTACTGTTTTGTTTTGAGTACTTGATATAATTTTCTTTTCGTCTCAATTGTACATGTTGAAAAGTTTAGAAAGCGTGTCTAAAGGCGAGATGATCTCCCCTTCCCACCCCTTCCCTCATCGAACCAGATACTGTCTTCCATGATTACTTGCGAGAAGTGAACTGAGCACGTTAACAGTTGGTCCTTGCTGTACACACTAACTTGATAGGTTTCTGGGTGGACACTTGGTCTTGGTTGTACACACTATTTTGATAGGTTTCTGAGTGGACACTTGGTCTTGGTTGTACGCACTAACTTGATAGGTTTCTGGGTGGACATTTGGTCTTCGTTGTACACACTAACTTGATAGGTTTCTGGGTGGACACTTGGTCTTGGTTGTACGCACTAACTTGATAGGTTTCTGGGTGGACATTTGGTCTTCGTTGTACGCACTAACTTGATAGGTTTCTGGGTGGACAGTTGGTCTTGGTTGTACGCACTAACTTGTACGCACTAACTTGATAGGTTTCTGGGTGGACAGTTGGTCTTGGTTGTACGCACTAACTTGATAGGTTTCTGGGTGGACAGTTGGTCCTTGCTGTACGCACTAACTTGATAGGTTTCTGGGTGGACAGTTGGTCTTGGTTGTACGCACTAACTTGATAGGTTTCTGGGTGGACAGAAGCTGTTGAACAAAATGTGATGTTACCGCTGATGGTGAGAAATCCATGACTTTGTGCCAAATCAGTGCAGGACGAGAGCCAATCAAACTGCGCACCTTCAGCGCCGCCAAATGTCAAAATAAACGGAAATTAGGGACCCCCCCCCCACACACACACTCACACAAGCTAACTAGGTCACTAAAGTCGGAGTGGCAAGCGATGCTCTATCACATTGGTGGGCGAAGAGGCCGCCGATGATGTCACGAGACTAGAGCCGCGCCTTCAAGTGTATCCTGGACACCCCAGAAGGTGTCCGAGGCCCAGACATGGGGTACATTCATGGGAACGTCACCAGATCCACCGCTAAGTCTTCGCCCGCCCCACCGCACCCCCTTAGTGACGCCACTGGGGGTGGGCATGTCTCGAGACCAAAATGCTTTTTGTGTTATTCCTTCACAGAATGAATAACATGTTTTTCGTAATGTAGTGGTTGTCACGTCCGCCTTACACGCTGGAGGGCTGGGTAGTATCATAGGTTTTATATTATCCAACTATAATGTAATGTACATCTATAAGTTATAAGATCTTAAGTCGAATTTACACCACTATAAAGCGGAACACAATTCAAATATTCTCGAATGTGTACCTCACCCAGGCCATCCTTAACAAAATGTTTGGGGGTGGGGTGGGCTGATCCAGTGATGACGTCAACATAATAAGGGGAGGGTTGGTTAAGTGGTTGAGTTCAGTCCAACATCATGTTGCTTACGAAACCTGGAGGTTGGGGGTGATGTTCTTCAATAGAGTTGTCCAATGATAACGTCAACTAACCTGGTGTTCTTTAATAGAGTTGTCCAATGATGACGTCAACTTAGCTTATGTTCTTTAATAGAGTTGTCCAGTGATGACGTCAACTAACCTGGTGTTCTTTAATAGAGTTGTCCAATGATGACGTCAACTTAGCTTATGTTCTTTAATTGAGTTGTCCAATGATGACGTCAACTTGGCTGGTGTTCTTTAATAGAGTTGTCCAGTGATGACGTCAACTAACCTGGTGTTCTTCAATAGAGTTGTCCAATGATGACGTCAACTTGGCTGGTGTTCTTTAATAGAGTTGTCCAATGATGACGTCAACTTGGCTGGTGTTCTTTAATAGAGTTGTCCAATGATGACGTCAACTTAGCTTATGTTCTTTAATTGAGTTATCCAATGATGACGTCAACTTGGCTGATGTTTCACAAAAAGAGTTTTCAGACCTCAATTTACGGAGAACTTTTTAATACGGCTCCATTTCTGGACGGCTAATGTTTGTTAATTAGAATGGCTTCAATATCAATATAATCATTCGTTCAATTACAAGTGATCAGGTTTCACCATTAAGTGGACGCGGCCTAATGGCGTAACAACACAAGTCAGAGAGAGAGAATGAGAGAGTGATATTGAGGGAATGAGAGAGAAAGAGAGCAGGTGAAATTTTATTTTTATTCCAATCGATGAATGATCATTTGGTTTCGTGTTATTACAATGCCACTTATAAATTAGTCAGTTGTTGGGCGATATGGCAAACTAGTTGATTTGGCCTTTAAATGGGAAGTAAAAACAGAAATTATTTTTTTTTCTTTCTAACAGTAACATGAATTCCTTTTTAAATCTGGCAACATAAGTTGACCATAGAAGCGATGTTGATGTGATGCCTTGTAACAATAGCTGATATTGACACCTATCAAATGATCACAATAAATAACATTTAAAACAGTTCACTGGTATATTCCGACTATTGTTATTTTTGGGGGGAGGTTTGGGTATAGTTTGTGTAAAACTCCACATCTGTATCTACTTTTTAGGGAGGTTTGGGTATAGTTTGTGTAAAACTCCACATCTCTATCTACTTTTTGGGGAGGAATGGGTATAGTTTGTGTAAAACTCCACATCTCTATCTACTTTTTGGGGAGGAATGGGTATAGTTTGTATAATACTCACATCTGTATCTACTTTTTTTGTTATGAGTTGAAAGTAATGATCCGGCTCAGCTTTCACTGAGGCCCTAGGCATTGTGAGGCTTATTCTTCTGTTGCGTGTGGTAAGAGTTTATTTCATTGGTCAGGATTTGTTGGCCCTGACTTGCCTGCACTGAGATGCCATAGAGTTCTGAACCGAAATATCATGGGTTTCTGAACTGAAATTTCATGGCGTTCTAAAATAAAATGTCATGCCATAGAGTTCTGAACCGAAATATCATGGGCTTCTGAACTGAAATTTTATGGCGTTCTAAAATAGAATGTCATGCCATAGAGTTCTGAACCGAAATATCATGGGTTTCTGAACTGAAATTTCATGGCGTTCTGAAATAAAATGTCATGCCATAGAGTTCTGAACCGAAATATCACTGGTTTCTGAACTGAAATTTCATGGCGTTCTGAAATAAAATGTCATGCCATAGATTTCTGAACCGAAATATCATGGGCTTCCGAACTGAAATTTCATGGCGTTCTAAAATAAAATGTCATGCCATAGAGTTCTGAACCGAAATATCATGGGTTTCTGAACTGAAATTTCACGGCGTTCTAAAATAAAATGTCATGCCATGGAGTTTTGAACTGAAATACCATGTAGTGTGGAGTTTTTGTGTCCCATCCCACGGCCTTTCAGTTTTAAACCACTCAATATCTCATATTATCATGAATTTTTGAAATATCATATAATATTATTCCTGGATATGGATTTTTGCAGTATCGTATATTCTTTCACTGATAAACTTCTGCAGTATCGTATATTATATCACTCATAAATTTTTGCAGCATCGTATATTATGTCACTCATAAATTTTTGCAGTATCGTATAGTATCGTATATTATATCACTCATAAATTTTTGCAGCATCGTATATTATGTCACTCATAAATTTTTGCAGTATCGTATATTATATCACGCATAAATTTTTGCAGTATCGTATATTATATCACTCATACATTTTTGCACTATCTGATTTTAAATTACTAGCGAACGTCTTCGGTGTGTTCGGTGAAATGTGAAATTTTGTTCCTGTTAAAAATAACATCGATGCACATCAACAATGCTGCCTTGTTAGTGATCACGTTTCTACACGAACACACTGCACAGTTCGAAAATGATGTGACACCGTGACCAGTGCTGTCCTTTAAAAAAGTCATTTTGTCATTGTTCTTGAGCGCGCTCAGTCGGACAAATCGTCACGTCTCATTGGGTTTGATGTTGATGCTTATGTTGGCTCATGTTAGATCGCTTGGCTTGCGCTGTCCATTATTTTCTGGTCGTTTGTAGGATGTTCCCCCTCCCATCCATTTTCGCGTGCATCCTCTCTCGTGGGGATACGGGGGGGGGGGGGGGAAANTGGGGGTGGTATATAATAGAGAGTACTGGCTTGAGATGTGGATGTTATTGACATTTAAACTAAACTCTTGATACCCACGTACCGGCACTTACATAGACGTGTGTACTTAAAGCCCGGCTAGTACCCAGACCGCCTGCTCCATCAGTTGGTGAGTGCCGCTAGTACCCAGACCGCCTGCTCCATCAGTTGGTCAGTGCCGCTAGTACCCCAACCGCCTGCTCCATCAGTTTGTCAGTGCCGGCTAGTACCCAGACCGCCTGCTCCATCAGTTGGTCAGTGGTCAGTACCGGCTAGTACCCAGACCGCCTGCTCCATCAGTTGGTCAGTACCGGCTAGTACCCAGACCGCCTGCTCCATCAGTTGGTCAGTGCCGGCTAGTACCCCAACCGCCTGCTCCATCAGTTGGTCAGTACCGGCTAGTACCCCAACCGCCTGCTCCATCAGTTGGTCAGTGCCGGCTAGTACCCTGATACGAAATGAACAGATCCGTCTCTATTCCAGACCGGATGCTGTTTCTACTGTGACTATAGAAATGTAAACTTGCTCTCGTATTGCATATTATGTGGAGTCCTGTGATACTTATTTTAGACCCCCTCCCCCACCTCCCCCTCCCCCACACACACCTCTCTCCGCGTCCGTTAATATTACTAATTGCTATCTGCAGAACACGTGCTAAAGAAAATAAATAACCTCTCTGTCTGTTTGGATGCAACTGGAAATGTACATATCCCACAGCGGCATGTCTGGTACACAACCACAGATGGTGACATGATAACAGCAACATCTGGCCTTTACTATGGTGCTCCGACAGGGAGTGGAGGCCGCCTACAGTGGAGTCAAGTGTCATTGTATTGTAGACACAATACTGTATTCAGCTCACGGCTGGTTGCCAGATTATTTATTAATACAGTCATGCGAAGAGCAACGACCTGTTGTCTTGTGTCTACTGTTAGAGACTGCATAGCTGTATCCATAATATCCGCAAGTATCCGTGCCTTACACTGTCTTATGCTAGAGACAGCATAGCTGTATCCATATTATCCATATTTATCCGTGACTTACACTGTGCCTTATGCTAGAGACTGCATAGCTGTATCCATATTATCCGTATGTATCCGTGACTTACACTGTCTTATGCTAGAGACAGCATAGCTGTATCCATATTATCCATATTTATCCGTGACTTACACTGTGCCTTATGCTAGAGACTGCATAGCTGTATCCATAATATCCGCAAGTATCCGTGACTTACACTGTGTCTTATGCTAGAGACTGCATAGCTGTATCCATAATATCCGCGACTTACACTGTATCTTATGCTAGAGACTGCATAGCTGTATCCATAATATCCGCAAGTATCCGTGACTTACACTGTGTTTTATGCTAGAGACTGCATAGCTGTATCCATAATATCCGCATGTATCCGTGACTTACACTGTGTCTTATGCTAGAGACTGCATAGCTGTATCCATAATATCCGTATGTATCCGTGACTTACACTGTGTCTTATGCTAGAGACTGCATAGCTGTATCCATATTATCCGTATGTATCCGTGACTTACTTGTGTGTCTACTATTAGAGACTGCATATCTGTATCCGTAATACTAATACCAATTTGCATTCACCCTTAGCAATCTTTAGGCCTGACTTTTGAGCTGGGCAAAGGAAGGGTAGTGTGTGTGTGGGGGGGGGGGAGGATTCACGAATACAATATACAGGGGGGGGGCTGCACGGGTTTATCCCTGGTCTAACACCTGACGGATGTCAATCTCTCGTGTTTGGGAGATGAGGTCACTGGGGGCAGACTTTGGGGATGTGCAGACCCAGGAGTCCGGAGCAATATTCGTGGGATGTGAATCTAAGTTGGTCTTCATTTACTCGTAATGAAACTTACTTTAAAGATATGGTCAGAAAAAATGACCTAGAAATTAGAAACGCTGTCACAATATAGCAAGTGTACACCCCGTAAACAACAACAACAGAGGGTTGTAGATAAGATGCACTTAAAAACTCTTTTTTTATATAATGTAACAGCTGCAGAGAACACGGAACATTTGCTGCAAAACTGCCCTCTGTACCTCCATTTCCGGGCGGCAATTTGGCCCCAGGAAGCTACCCTCTACGATAAACAGCATGGTGGACTGAGCTAATTGACAGCCACGGCACAACACATCACGTATATAGGGCTTATGATCTAAATCCTTATTCAAAAAGACTTTGAGAACGCAAAAGAAGAAGATATAATATAAAACAAAAATCTCAATGATCTCTTTTTAATTTTTAAATATTTCAGTCGTCTCCCCTTACTCATTGACGTGCTTCGCGGAGTTTTTATTTTTCAATTTGATCTTTGATTAGCCATTGGAATTAGAGCTATATACATTCTTAAATAATTCACATTCGCTTTGCGGTTGACTGTAATAATTTTCTTGTGCAACCAATCAGTCATTTAAGACAACTTTGACTTGACTGTAATCAGTAAGTTAGCAAACATTGCATCAGTTTCTCACACGTTAACACCAACTTAATTCCTACATCGTCTAGGTGACATTACCGTCATTACCATTCATCATCACCTCGACCCTGGTAACGGGCAGGACACGGGGCACGTTTCCCACGTAAACAGATAACTTGTTTAGTGGATACACCCCTGGCCCATCAGTCTCGTCTGTTGGTAACCACGCCCCTGATGGACGGCATCGACCGACCCACACCGCGGCTCCACATAAAATTGTTTAATAAATTACCTCCGCAGCGCCGAGGTGGACGCGAGGGTTAATTAGCTCGCATCGAACCGCCGTCCCACCGTCACTAGGCCCAGTGACTATCTGCCCTCTAACCACGGCTCGGGTCCTGGCTGCTTCGTGACGACACCGGCCGCGGTCCCTTATCTCGACGTACGACTACAATGTGACTGTGTCCCCCTCGTCACCGCATGAAGAAGACACACGACCGGCCGCAGTCTGGCTAGGTTAATTTTGTTCCTCTCAGTTTACATTTAAGACACCAGTCGCTTTCGTTGGGGCCCTGAGTTGGTTTACTGTGGATTGAATACTTACACCTGGCCGATTGGAGGATACACCTGTATGGGCCAGCGCCTATTAATCAATAAATCAACTGGTTTCTTAAGGTGTTGTATTGTCGTTCTTGTGTCATACTAGCCGCCTGTCTTGACTGATTGGTTGACGGCGTGTCGTTTAATCGTGTTGACGCAGTAGCCGCCAATCAGTCCG
Organism: Radix auricularia; assembly: GCA_002072015.1. Taxonomy (NCBI): domain Eukaryota; kingdom Metazoa; phylum Mollusca; class Gastropoda; family Lymnaeidae; genus Radix; species Radix auricularia. The sequence goes on along the minus strand of MUZC01000185.1, from coordinate 457,492 downwards.
TCCTCCAATCTCGTGTTGCGGATGGTGTCCTCTGGCCAGCCAACTTCTTTTTGATATACGGACAAATTGCGGAACAGTTGTGGACGGATACCCACGTCTTGTTATTCTCAGAGACAGGTCAGTGTTGTGTCCCTTGTTTATCGTACCGTTCATTGCTCTGTATTGACATTTTCTCTTAGATCTACGAGCAGTCCCGTATAGACCGTGCAACGGGTTAGTCCCGTATAGACTGACCATTGGGTTCGTCCCGTATAGACCGAACAACGGGTTCGTCCCGTATAGACCGACCATCGGGTTAGTCCCGTATAGACCGACTAACGGGTTCGTCCCGTATAGACCGACCATCGGGTTCGTCTCGTACAGACCGACTAACGGGTTCGTCCCGTATAGACCGACCATCGGGTTCGTCCCGTATAGACCGACCATCGGGTTAGTCCCGTACAGACCGACTAACGGGTTCGTCCCGTGTAGACCAGTGAACGGGTTCGTCCCGTATAGATCGACCATTGGGATCGTCCCGTATAGACCGACCATTAGGATCGTCCCGTATAGACCGACCATTGGGTTCGTCCCGTGTAGACCGAACAACGGGTTCTTCCCATTTAGACCGAACAACGGGTGCAATATTTTCAATGTGCAGCTTACTATTTATTACAACTCGTTTTGATTAATCACGCTACTGCTCATAAAAAAGACATGTGTAAATTTAAGGTGTCTTTGAAACTGTCCTTTACCTACCAGGTAGGCTACCCCACCTTTCTGTCCAGTGTTGATCCTGTATGATGGTTCAGTTAGTATGTCAATAATGTTGTCATACTGCGTGTGATTTGGCGAGGGCCTCGTGGCTATAAACTTGTTCCTGTTATAGTCGTCACCATTTTTCCTTCCAAGGTTCGTTGCTTCTTGTGCAAAGTAAAATAAACTGGTGTGCAAAGTTGGAAAGCATCTATGATTTGTTCAATATTCAACAAATTTGCTACGCGGTAATTCTAAAATGCTGCGCACCATAAAAGTAAAATTGGTTGTGGCAAAGGTGCGCGGCTGTGCGTACTACATATACTGTGTATGTAGGTACCACCTCTGTGTGTCCTCCATGTTTTGTGTATGTAGGTGCCGCCGCTGTCTGTCCATCACGTTTTGTGTATGTATGTGCCGCATCTGTCTGTCCATCACGTTTTGTGTATGTATGTGCCGCATCTGTGTGTCCTCCATGTTTTGTGTTTGTAGGTGCCGCCTCTGTGTCCTCTATGTTTTGTGTTTGTAGGTGCCGCCTCTGTGTCCTCTATGTTTTGTGTATGTAGGTGCCGCCTCTGTGTCCTCTATGTTTTGTGTATGTAGGTGCCGCCTCTGTGTCCTCTATGTTTTGTGTATGTAGGTG
>MUZC01000185.1:429944-455938 GCA_002072015.1 Radix auricularia | reverse complement strand
TGTAGGTGCCGCCTCTGTGTCCTCTATGTTTTGTGTTTGTAGGTGCCGCCTCTGTGTCCTCTATGTTTTGTGTTTGTAGGTGCCGCCTCTGTGTCCTCTAGGTTTTGTGTTTGTAGGTGCCGCCTCTGTGTCCTCTATGTTTTGTGTATGTAGTTCCGTGGATGAAACACGCATGACGAACACGGAAACGATAACACTATGTGGGCCACAGTTGATGAACACCGTTTTAGTTACCGTTACCGACACAATGTTGTCTTAAGACGTCCTCATTAGCTCCCTCGCTGTCCTGTAGTCTAAACACGCGTGCAACAGTCGGCACGCAGGGCCTCATTAGCCGGCACGCAACTAAAATATTACTTCCTTAATTAAACCAGCTACGCCAAACCCCCATTTTCGTGTTTAATTTGGAGCGTTGACACTTTGCTATAAATTGGGGGCTTTCGTTTTGTATTTTGGGCACGCGGCCCCAAAAAAGGTTCGCCACCTCTAGTAGAAAGCTTTAGGTCCACGGCGCTTACTTCTCCAGGCTCTCTTAAGTGCCTGGGTTTAAGTCGGCTCACTTCCAATATTCCCTTTCAGGATGGTTGGTCTGTGTTCAAAATAACGAACTCTAGTACCAAAGCTGCAAAGCGTCCAATTTTACACCCTACCAACACAGATTTTATATTATCCTTGTCAAAATTTGCTGTACGGTAATTCTCACCCCTACTCTACTAAAAAAAAAACCCAACTAAACTGTTTTAATTAATATAATAACAAAAATACAACGCCCCCTGGAGTGAAATTACACAGATCCAGTTTGTTCATTTTTTGATGACGTCATTTATTGTCTTATTGACAGAAATAGTTTCCGTGTTTTTAAATCCGATGTGCTTCGTGTTTCCTTGTAGTGAGCGGGGCACTAGAGCAAACAAACTGATACCCTGGCCCTCCTTACAAAAATACATCTAAAATTCATCATCATTATCATCATCAGTCCCGTGACCGCAGCGGTCGTTAGAGGGGTGCGCATGGACACATCAACAGACAACGAGCTCCACATTTGCCTATCTTGAATGGCGACCAATAATTCATTCAATCAATTCAAATTTCATCCCTGTCGATTCCTTTATGTCTTTATCGGAAGTTGATAATCTTATGTTTGGTGTTCTTAAGCATATAGTCGAGTAACCCCGCCCCGTCCGGTTGTCCTAAACACCAGATCTGTGAGGGTGAGGGTGTTTTGTTACATTGTAACATTTCTTGAAAGGTCGTCTTGTTACATTGTAACATTTCGTGAGAGGTTATCTTGTTACATTGTAATATTTCATTTCATTAAATGTTATCTTGTTACATTGTAACATTTCATTTCATTAAAGGTTGTCTTGTTACATTGTTACATTTCATTTCATTAAAGGTTGTCTTGTTACATTGTAACATTTAATTTCATTAAAGGTTGTCTTGTTACATTGTAACATTTCGTGAAAGGTTGTCTTGGAATATCATATAGCGATACAGTTTTATATGGTCTTGAATTTTTCAGTGCACTGTAGACAAGTAGAGAAACTAAAATTTTGTTACGTCCTTATTTAATTTATTTATTTGTTTTGTTGTATGTTCCTTCCCCCCCAACCCCATAACATTCATAAGACATAGAAAACATAAATGTAGAGTATTTAACCATACTACCGGACGACAATGTCACCAGTCCCAGAAGCCCTCAACCGACGCTCGTGTTTACTCTGTCATCTGGTCTCGTAATGTCGCCTGTAATTTGACCATGTAATAGTGGTCTGAAATGTTTCATTGTATTAAGAGAGTAGGAGTATGCTAGCCGGAGAATCCTGATAGAATCAGTAATACGGATTGCTCCAATAGACTCAGTAACACGTGTTGTACCAATAGACTCAGTAACACGTGTTGTATCAATAGACTCAGTAACACAGGTTGTACCAATAGACTCAGTAACACAGGTTGTCCCAATAGACTCAGTAACACGTGTTGTACCAACAGACTCAGTAACACTGGTTGTACCAATAGACCCAGTAACACAGGTTGTACCAATAGACCCAGTAACACAGGTTTTACCAAGAGACTCAGTAACACGTGTTGTACCAATAGACTCAGTAACACGTGTTGTACCAACAGACTCAGTAACACGGGTTGTCCAAATAGACTCAGTAACACGTGTTGTCCCAATAGACTCAGTAACACGTGTTGTACCAACAGACTCAGTAACACGGGTTGTCCAAATAGACTCAGTAACACGGGTTGTACCAACAGACTCAGTAACACGGGTTATCCAAATAGACTCAGTAACACGTGTTGTACCAATAGACTCAGTAACACGGGTTGTACCAATAGACTCAGTAACACGGGTTGTACCAATAGACTCAGTAACACGTGTTGTCCCAATAGACTCAGTAACACGGATTGCACCAATAGACTCAGTAACACGGGTTGTACCAATAGACTCAGTAACACGGGTTGTCCCAATAGACTCAGTAACACGGATTGCACCAATAGACTCAGTAACACGGATTGCACCAATAGACTCAGTAACACGTGTTGTCCCAATAGACTCAGTAACACGGATTGTACCAACAGACTCAGTAACACGGATTGCACCAATAGACTCAGTAACACGGGTTGTCCCAATAGACTCAGTAACACGGGTTGTACCAACAGACTCAGTAACACGTGTTGTCCCAATAGACTCAGTAACACGGGTTGTACCAATAGACTCAGTAATATTGGTTATTTAATAGACTCAGTTACACCGTTGTTCAAAAGCTTTAATACCAATAGAACTCACGTGTCTTTCTATCTCAAATATAGACACATGTCTGTCTATAAAGAAACAGTCTTGTATATCAAGTTGTTGTTGTTATTGAATAGTCCCAGTACGAGTGAGCGAGTACCATTGGCATAAAGTAACACACATTTTATGTCTTCAGTTCCAAATAGTTTAAAGTGACCTAGATTCTGAGTCAGAATATAAGTTAGTTACATAATAAAATTTTAATGCTCTATCTGATACCCCCCCCCCCTTACCCACACACCTCATAGTTACGCCCTCGTATATCGTGTGCCAACAGGCCCCTGCCATGGCCTTGCAGAAATGAATAATTGACAGTTGGTGCATTGCCACAGTGTAGCTCTGTGATCTGCCTGTTGTTTTTGAGTGGTGGGGGTTGGGGGGGTCATAGGCTACCTGCTTGGTCCATTATCTGTCGGCCTCAGTTACACCCTTTGTTTAACGTAGTAATGGGCTTTTTAGGCAGCCTTTCAATTACGCTAATGTGTTGTGTGTTGTGGCGGATCAGGTCCACAACCAGGACTTCAGGACACGTGGAGTAGAACTGACCTACATTAATTGGGATGTAGGTATAGGTCTGACATTATGACACGTGGAGTAGAACTGACCTACCTTAATTGGGATGTAGGTATAGGTCTGACATCATGACACATGATGGAGTAGAACTGACCTACCTTAATTGGGATGTAGGTATAGGTCTGACATTATGACACGTGGAGTAGAACTGACCTACCTTAATTGGGATGCAGGTATAGGTCTGACATCATGACACGTGGAGTAGAACTGACCTACCTTAATTGGGATGTATGTCATGCAGATATAGATCTGACATCATGACACGTGGAGTAGAACTGACCTACCGTAATTGGGATGTATGTCATGCAGGTATAGGTCTGACATCATGACACGTGGAGTAGAACTGACCTACCTTAATTGGGATGTATGTCATGCAGGTATAGGTCTGACATCATGACACGTGGAGTAGAACTGACCTACCTTAATTGGCATGTATGTCATGCAGGTATAGGTCTGACATCATGACACGTGGAGTAGAACTGACCTACCTTAATTGGGATGTATGTCATGCAGGTATAGGTCTGACATCATGACACGTGGAGTAGAACTGACCTACCTTAATTGGGATCTATGTCATGCAGGTATAGGTCTGACATCATGACACGTGGAGTAGAACTGACCCATATTAAGTGGATTGTGTAACTATTAACTTTTTGTTGGGCAAACCTTTCAGGGTAAGGGCCGCATCAGTGGTTCATGAAACGTCACGGCGTGCTTTAATAAACAGTACAGTTCAAACCAAACATGCGACTTGACATCAAACCTAACAAAGGACTTGACATCAAACAAAACATGCGAATTGACATCAAACCAAACATGCGATTTGACATCAAACCTAACAAAGGACTTGACATTAAAACAGATATAGGACATGACATCAAACCTAACATAGGACCTGACATCAAACCAAACATAGGACTTGACATCAAACCAAACATAGGACTTGACATCAAACCAAACATAGGACTTGACATCAAACCAAACATACGACATGACATCAAACCAAACATAGGACTTGACATCAAACCAAACATAGGACTTGACATCAAACCAAACATAAGACTTAACATCATACCAAACATACGACATGACATCAAACCAAACAAAGGACTTGACATCAAACCAAACATGCGACTTATATCAAACCTAACAAAGGACTTGACATTAAAACAGACATAGGACATGACATCAAACCTAACATAGGACCTGACATCAAACCAAACATAGGACTTGACATCAAACCAAACATAGGACTTGACATCAAACCAAACATAGGACTTGACATTAAACCAAACATACGACATGACATCAAACCAAACATAGGACTTGACATCAAACCAAACATAGGACTTGACATCAAACCAAACATAAGACTTAACATCATACCAAACATACGACATGACATCAAACCAAACATAGGACTTGACATCAAATCAAACATCGGACATGGCATCAAACAAAACAAAGGACTTGACATCAAACCAAACATTGGACTTGCCATCAAATCAAACATAGAACATGACATCAAACCAAACATTGGACTTGACATCAAACCAAACATACGACTTGACAAACTAACAATGCGACTTGACATACACATATCATTGATTAAAATTTGGTGTAGGTTTCCGTCGGCTGAACACTATTATAGCGTCCTACTCTTAACCATGGTTTTCGCCTAGTCTTGCATTTAAAACAAAGCTCTGAATGTGGTTAGTGTGTTGTTTTCTTGGCTTGTTTACAAGCAAATGACCACTTGAGTCATGATTGTGACGTCATTATGAGGTGGTTTAAGCAAATTATGGACTATTAATACCCAACAATATTTTAAACGGCAACTTACAATTGAGTGTGAAAGGTAACAACATCGCCGAGAAGAAATTGACACCACTTCTAATTGAAGAATTATTCTTGTCTAACGAGAGATTGTCTGCAGTTATTTCCCGAGGCTTGTAATGACGATATCTTCTATGTCGGACTGTGACATTTGGTGCGGTGCTGTCTTCAGTGAGAAATGGCAAATGTAGGTGGACAGAATGACATGCGTGGATGGACTGAAATGACATGCGTTGGTGGTCAAACAGAGCCGCCGGGTATAGAGCGACAAATTGGCAACATGCGAATCGTTCTGCTTGGTGAAATCGCGATCTTATCTTAGATATACAGACCGTGAGAGATGTTGGCAAGTGATGCAGCGGTCACAGGCCACGGCTATAAGGCCACGGCTATGAGGGTTCCTCTCATTACCCAGCCGCCTAACTATTGTCTAGTTAGGTACCCATTCAGAGCTGGGTGACTCGGGGACTCCTCAAGCCCCGGGAACAAATCCTCGCCTTCCCGTGGATTCGAACTACTGACCATCGGTACGACAGTCGAGCGCGCTACTACTCTACCACCGCGTCCCAGGGCAACAACTCTTTAATGAAAAAAAAAAACAGGAAATTTCTTACTGGATGTTCAGCAGCAGTCCTTTTCGCGTCCGCCCCGTGGTATGTCTCCGTAACCAGACTGTACTGTATATAAGATGTGAACATCGTATCTAGGTAATTTTAAAATCCTTTATATTAACCCGTGGTGTCAACTTGATTGACGCAAAAACTTTGGATCGATTTTTAACCCACTTCACCGTATGCTAGCGAGATGAAATTTTGCAGGCAGACTCGTGATGACGATAAAAATTATCGATCAAAATTTCACATCGATCGAATGTACTGTTAGTAAATTAAGGAATTTTGTAGATTATCTCTATGTAGCAAGTACATTTATTTTTGTGTCAGACTGCCGCGGTGCGTATTAAATTGAACAACCTTTTTAAATATTTTCCTGTCGCGAGTTGCGGTGCGCATTATATTGACCATACTTTTTAAAAATATATTCCCTATCTGTAAATGTTTATCCTACTCTGTCGCGCGGTGCGCATTATATTAAACGTGTTTTATAACCCATTTCCAGTGATCATACCAAGCTGAATTTTAGCAGGAAGATTGTAGAAGTTTTTTTTTTTTTAAATCCTTCATATATCAGACATTAATAACATTTTTGAGTTTTGGATTTTCCTGCGATGCGCATTATAATGAACATACTTTTAGTTGAATCTCGTATATAATGGATTTATAGTCAAAAACTTTTTTTACGCGTTAAAAAAAAATTACGGGCTCAAATATGAATGGACGAACTAGGACATTTTCTGTTACAATTCTAACCACTCCACCGTTTCACCATAACCAATCTCATCAATGTGGATGGAAGATAAACCTGGTCTCTGCCAGCACTCTCAACTTTGGCGCCTGGTCTCTGCCAGCACTCTCAACTTTGGCGCCTGGTCTCTGCCAGCACTCTCAACTTTGGCGTCTGGTCTCTGCCAGCACTCTCAACTTTGGCGCCTGGTCTCTGCCAGCACTCTCAACTTTGGCGCCTGGTCTCTGCCAGCACTCTGCCAGCACTCTCAACTTTGGCGCCTGGTCTCTGCCAGCACTCTCAACTTTGGCGCCTGGTCTCTGCCAGCACTCTCAACTTTGGTGCCTGGTCAACGCTCTCGAAGGCCCCTTGTTAGATTCCCCCGGAATTCCCCGTCACAACACCGTGCTAAGTTTTTATTTTAGTCCATTGCGCTAATTTATTATTATTATTGGTGTCAGTTTGCCGACACTAATTGTTTTGTTGCGCCCTGTGAGGCCTACGTAAACCCTTTTTGTATTAAAAATATTTTAACCACCACAATTTATATTTTTTTAAATTATGGTACTTGATGACCATGATTATTCCACCCTCCTCCATCTCCCTCATCCTTGACCCTTGACATGCCATCTGTTGTCCTGGCCATCTCGCGGAGAGAGTACCGTTTTGTTTCGACTGTCGAAACCCAAACACCTTGACGTGAAAACAAACAGCTGTGTCACGTGACAAGTACTTGTAACAAATAGTTTTTAGCCGCGAGGGGTCGCATTTGGTTTGCTCATGTTTCCCTGTGTCAATTTGCTTTTTTGGGGAGTAGTGTAAAAGTTGGCATAACAACACACGTGGACAAACCAACTTGGTGGTGGGGGGGGGAATGGAAGGTCAGGAACGTCCAGATGGTAAGCAGGGATCCTTCTCCAAAAATACCCCCCCCCCCCGCCCATAAATAAATGAATGATAAATGATCCTCTTTCTTTGACATCTTTAAAACAATAGATTGCCTTAACATGTAACTTACTAGCTATATATAAAGATATGAGTAAATTTCACTGTAGAAGCAATGTGGCATTAGGAAATATAAACAGAGCAGAAAATATTTTTCTTTCTTTCCTTTTCTTTAAATGATTTTTAGATGATCTGCAATCAAAATATATATTTTGTTCAAAAGATTTAGAGAAAATAAAAACTTGTTACGAATTGACTTGAAAATCTGAATTCACATCATTCACAAAAGTCGGGTCTCTTTACACTCATTTCTTTTCTCGTATTTACGCCAGATCTCTTATATTTTTCAATTGATTTTAATGGAAGAAATACGGAATTGTAACCTGAATGGTGACGATCATCATTAAAAAAATCCCAACTATTATTCACTATCTAGTCTTGTCTTATCATCATCATGATTGCCTCGCCTGTCTCGAGAGATATTTGAGTAACGCCGCCTTACTTGCTCCTCATACTAGTGTTTTGACCTGTTCTAATGAAACTCTTCCACCCGCCTCTGTCCTGATGAAACTCTTCCACCCATTTCTGTCCTGATGAAACTCTTCCACCCATCTCTGTCCTGATGAAACTCTTCCACCCATCTCTGTCCTGATGAAAATCTTCCACCCGTCTCTATCCTGATGAAACTCTTCCACCCGTCTCTGTCCTGATGAAACTCTTCCACCCATCTCTATCCTGATGAAACTCTTCGTCTTGAAATCATATTTGTCTCGGCGAAAAATATTCCTCTGTAAAAAGCAGCGTCTGTCATAGACCATATCGACCACGCAACAATACATTTTTCTACAATTGACTTGAAAACTTATAAACATGAGATATGTAAACAATTGCTGATGTAAATAAATGGTCAAACTAATAAACGCCTGAGCCGTAACTCATATTAACTGCTCATGTTACAGAAATGGTCAAACTAAAGGCCTGAGCCGTAACTCCTATTAACTGCTCATGTTACAGAAATGGTCAAACTAAAGGCCTGAGCCGTAACTCATATTAACTGCTGATGTTACAGAAATGGTCAAACTAAAGGTCTGAGCCGTAACTCCTATTAACTGCTGATGTTACAGAAATGGTCAAACTAACCGCCTTAGCCTTAACTCCTATTAATTGCTGTCAGGGTAAAGAAGCGCTAAATTTCATTCACATATCAAAAGGATTACAGGAATAACGGGGAAGTTTTGCCCAGAGTCATGAGATCAGAGCTATCTTAGAGAATACACGAACATTCAACACGCTTGAGGGGAGATGGGGAGATTTGGTAAGAGGCTATAGATGACAGGATTGTGTATGACACCTGAAGTTGGCAAAACTGATGAGTTGGAAAGGGTGTGTGTGTGGGGGGGGGGGGTAAAGGTTATTACAGTTCCATCGCTGGTTGTCAAGGATCTTGCGATACCATCACTGGCTGGCACATACAGTTATTACTTTACCATCACTGGCTGGCATATACAGTTATTACTATACCATCACTGGCTGGCACATACAGTTATTATTACTATACCATCACTGGCTGGCACATACAGTTATTACTAAACCATCACTGGCTGGCACATAAGTTATTATTACTATACCATCACTGGCTGGCATATACAGTTATTACTATACCATCACTGGCTGGCATATACAGTTATTACTATACCATCACTGGCTGGAACATACAGTTATTACTATACCATCACTGGCTGGCACATACAGTTATTATTACTATACCATCAATGGCTGGCACATACAGTCATTATTACTATACCATCAATGGCTGGCACATACAGTTATTACAATACCATCACTGGCTGGCACATACAGTTATTATTACTATACCATCACTGGCTGGCACATACAGTTATTACTATACCATCACTGGCTGGCACACACAGTTATTATTACTATACCATCACTGGCTGGCATATACAGTTATTACTATACCATCACTGGCTGACACATACAGTTATTACTATACCATCACTGGCTGGTACATACAGTTATTATTGCTATACCATCACTGGCTGGCACATACAGTTATTACAATACCATCACTGGGTCTGGAAGGGCTACTAAAATACCATCACTGGGTGGCACATACATTTATTACAATACCATCACAAGCTGGCACATACATTTATTACAATACCATCACTAGCTGGCACATACATTTATTACAATACCATCACTAGCTGGCACATACAGTTATTACAATACCATCACTGGCAGGGCTCTGGCTAAACACAGTTGTTGAAATCGACAGCTGGCACTGCCAGGACTCCGGTGCTGGATAATGGGTCGATTAGCGTAATAGGATAGGTCAGCCTGAAAGATTCAGTCCGGTGTCCTATTCACTGGCTATTGACGCAGCAAACACCAATTATCGTCCGGAGCGTGTCTTCACGGTCACAAGTGATCATCTCAAGAGGCGATTAATTTTATGGTGCGAATGTTTCAAAACATCGGAAATTCCCAGACACAAACGCGTCGACTAAAGAGGACATAAAAAAATGTTAAAAATAGCGAAACAATGTTTCGTTCCGTGGATTGAAGTATTGTTACATGCAATGTATAAATGATGTTACAAGGAAGTATTGTTACATACAATGTATATGATGTTACAAGGACGTATTGTCACATGCAATGTATATGATGTTACAAGGAAGTATTGTTACATACAATCTATATGATGTTACAAGGAAGTATTGCTACATACAATCTATACAAGGAAGTATTGTTACATACAATCTATATGATGTTACAAGGAAGTATTGCTACATACAATCTATATGATGTTACAAGGAAGTATTCTGACATACAATGTATATAATGTTACAAGGAAGTATTGTTACATACAATCTATATGATGTTACAGGGAAGTATTGTTACATACAATGTATATGATGTTACAGGGAAGTATTGTTACATGCAATGTATGTTATGTAACAAGGAAGTATGGTTACATACAATCTATATGCTGTTACAAGGAATTATTGTTACATACAATGTATATTATGTTACAAGGAAGTATGGTTACATGCAATGTATATGATGTTACAAGGAAGTATTGTTACATACAATGTATATGATGTTACAAGGAAGTTTTGTTACATGTAATGTATGTGATGATTAAGTAAGTTTTGTTACATGTATATGATGTTACAAGGAAGTATCTAAATATCTCACTGTTCTGTCGCCACCTTTTCACCACCGAGGCAGTTGTAGCCCTTAATGATATGACTTAACCAGGATTTTAAAACAATAAAGCATTTATTTTTTCCCATTATCTTAAAATCTGCATTTCCCTTTTTAAATCCCTTATATTAACTGGCGTCTGCTTGATTGATGCCTTGATTGTTTGTTTTCCGAAAAAAACTTTGGATCGATTTTAACCCTTACTCTCGTAAGCTAACGAGCTTAATTTTTGCAGGCAGACTCGTGCCGACAATAAAAATGATCTATCAAAATTTCACATCGATCGAATGTACTGTGATTATATTAATGCATTTTTATATTATCTTTATTTATTCTATATTACATGTTAATTTTTGTGCTTGAGTGTCGAGGTGCGTATTATATTGAACAACCTGTTTAATATTTTCCTGTCGCGTGGTGCGGTGCGTATTTTAATGACCACGCTTTTTTAAAATATATTCCATCTGTAAAAATAAATGCCAGTTATTGCTAGTCTGTCTCACCGCTCTCACTAAATTAAGCATGTTTTTATAACTCTTTTTCCGTTATCAAATCGAGCTGAAATTTAGCAGGCAGACTGTTGTAGTTTTTTTTAATATTATAAATCCTTATATATGAGACATAACTACAATTTTGGATTTTTGGATTGTCTAGCGATGCTTATTAAATTGAACAGACTTTTAGTTATGTCTCGTATATAAAGGATTAGTTTGTTTGTTTTTTTAATTTAGAAAGTGACATCTTTAGTTTCAAATGAAAATATATTGGATACTGTGTTTAGATCAAAAGAGTATTTCCGGTCAGTGGTTCTAACAACCAAGGGCCTTGGTCACGTGTCTCCAGGTGTTGAAAAACTTTTGCTCTGATGCTGCCGAATCCCAGTGTGTTAACTGATAGGTGTAGTACTCAATAAATGGAACAAATAGAACATTGCACAGGTACTGATAGGAGTAGTACTTAGTAAATAGATCATTCCACGGTTACTGATAGGAGTAGTACTTGGCAAATGGAACAAATAGAACATTCCACGGTTACTGATAGGAGTAGTACTTAGTAAATAGATCATTCCACGGGTACTGATAGGAGTAGTACTTAGTAAATAGATCATTCCACGGGTACTGATAGAAGTTTTACTTAGTAAATAGAACAAATAGAACATTCCACGAGTACGGATAGAAGTAGTACTCAATGAATGGAAAAAATAGAATATTCCACAGGTAATATTGCGTTAATGTCCTCCCTCCCCAGGGTATCTGACTGTTAAAACTGCGGATGTCCATACTTGCATAGAAAAAATCTAATCGATAAAATTCAAATACGATAAGAGACTGATATTAAAACAGCCGTGTTTTCCGATTGTCAGTTATGAGCTTTGGCGAAATTCACTTGTCTCCTCTCTTTCTTATCTTTTTAGTCCCCTCTTTATGCGTGCGTCTGTGAGTATGAGCTTTAGACCCCCTCCCCCTTTCACACATACTATAAAAATCTTTAAAATATCCGTTGATAGGCAATCATTACCTGTAAATAACTGTTGATAGGCAATCATTACCTCTAATGCCTGTTGATAGACAATCATTACCTGTAAATACCTGTTGATAGGCAATCATTACCTGTAAATAACTGTTGATAGGCAATCATTACCTGTAAATACCTGTTGATAGGCAATCATTACCTCTAAATAACTGATAGGCAATCATGACCTCTCATGCCTGTTGATAGACAATCATTACCTCTAACTACCCGTTGACAGACAATCATCAGCAATTATTTAAAATAAATCTCCTATTGTCTCGGCTCTTTGCCAAGCTGACAATATGCACCACTTCAATAATGAACGACAATAATATAGACACACATTAAAGTTTAAATTTACAATTTAAAAAAAAATATTCTAATAAAAAATAAATGGTACTGTTACTTTATTGTTCAGCCGTAAATCTATTCAAAGGCCCGTCAAAAGTCGTGACATATTTACATTTGAATTGAAAAAAGTCAATAATTGACAGTTTGAACCTTATTGATTATTGGTTCGTCCCTGGCATGCTAAGTGCATGGTAAAGAATTCTCGCGCTGTATCATTATTAAAGATATTATCAAGACACACGCGTCAAGTGGAAGACCAACAAACAAATGTATGTTTAATTTAAAGCCTGAGTTCGTCAAATGTAAATTATTTATTATATGTACCGACAAAGGACTTTGCCAAACGTTGACATATTTATTTGTCCATCCATAAAGCTTTACAAATATTGTTTTATGTTTGTGTATCTTGTATTTTAAAAACAACAACAAAACAAACAAGAAACTGACAAATTTTTAAAGATTTAATTAATGTTGAGGTCAATGGGATAGCAGTGGTTCTCAAACGGCCCCTAGCAGTGTTGTTTGAGGGGCTGCCGCTTTTGGAAACAGGAGATCTACTTTTTAAAAAGTGTTAATTGCAAGTGTCTCCCCTGTGTAATAGTACAACTGTGAATCAACGCTGCAAATCAAGACATCAGTCCGTGACCTGTGTAACAACTGACTTTAATTGCCTTCCCTTTACATTTATAGCCACTCCCGAGTTCACCTCCCTGGACAGGCCCGCAGAGTCTCTCAAAACTCAGGCACCCAAGCGTCAAGCTCACCCAACGTCATCACAACAAACTCGTTTGTTACACCTGCTAATTGTATAAATAAGGCCATGATTGATGAGTCATGAGAACCCATGAAGTGCAGTCCTATAGTGCTAGCTACTTATTATTATTTCAAATGATGGTGTTCATTTGGACTGAGGTGAAGAATCTCGACCGTGACGTCACGACGCTACCGTTTGCTGGAAACAAGAGTTCTATAAATTGTAAAAGGATTTTTTTAAAATGGAAGGTTTTAGGGTTTGGGTTAGGTATAGCTATAGAATTTTCGGAAAATTGAAGTTTTTAGGGTTTGGGTTAGGTATAGCTATAGAATTTAAATTTTAGCTCTTTTTTAAGGACGTGCAATAACAACAAAGATGGCCGCCGGTAATGACCGTGACGTCACAGTCGAGATTCTACGTGTTTACTTTCATTTGTTCACGTCGCTACTGGCTGCCAGTCGGTCTCATACTCACTATTCTAGAATGTAATGATGAACAAACAATAGTCTTGTCTTTAACACACCAAGCCGTGCCTCATGCCCTGTTAATATTCGTCATGTAGAATTCATTGTTATGATTTACCGGTTGTCCAATGACACGACGGCGTTTGGACACCAGTGGATGCGACTGTGGCAGCACGGGATGTCACATAACACTCGATGTGACAGCTTAATCACATTACTTGGCATGAGAACATATCAGCTCTCCGAAATGCATGGCGTTATTCCGAGCTTTTTAAAGGAAAACAACAACAACAATTTTTAGACACCCAATTGCTACAGATTGTCAGATTGTTGGTCGGAGCTCCCTTAAATTAGCCTCACCGTCGTCGTCGTCTCTCTCTCTCTCCCTCTCTTTCTGTCGTGGTCGGTCGGGCGCAAAAACTAAAGTAAAAAATGACCGACTTAACGTGATGCTATCCAGCTGAAATTTTACACATAAACTCGTGTCACCTAACAATGCATTGTATCAAAATTTCAAAAAGATCGAATTTACCTGAATTAAATTATTGCATTTTTAGTTTATTTCAATGTACTGTATGGTAGCCGTCTGTTGTTGACATCAACGTGTTTGCTGGAGTTCACTTCCCCCCCCCCCTCCCCGTTTTACAGCAAGTGGAGTTCACACTGTAAATGTTTGTCCAGCGGTGCATATTATTTTGAATATAATCAATACTTTTCCTAACCATAGAGACGCGTATGCTTTGCCGGGGTGGCGTCCAAGTTGTAGCGAGCGTCCTGGACGCCCAGGTGGTGGCTTCAGAAATGACCGCTCGGGGGGGGGGGGGCTTCTCAGCTTTTACGTCCCCTAGGGGGCCAGAGACCTGAGGTGGTTTTCCGGGAGGCCGTATGGAGTTGTGTGAGGACTGCTGATTTTCTTCAATACGTAGGATCATTAGTTCTGTCTCATATATAAACGATTTATAGTAAAAACTTTGTTTTCACGGGTTGTATTGTGATACCCTGGTGGGCTCTGTAATGAACAATAAATTAAAGGGCCTCCCTGAGTCCACCTAGCTCTGACGGGTACCTGACATTTGCTGGTATAAAGTAAAGTGGTCGGGCATTGTGCTAGCCACAAAATCCCCTCGCATGCATGGCTGCAGAAACTTGTGAACGCTGCTTCACTCGTCCCATACGCTTATGGTCTGGAAAGGGAACTTAAAAAGAAAAGTTACATTTTTAAATTTGTTTATATACTTCTTGACATGCGATCCTAGCCAAAGTTAATCCTTGTTAATCCTTGACGAGGCTTACCAGCGAATCTATGAGCGGGTTGTCAGACCTTCGGTTCAATCCTTGTAATAACGCCATGTGTCCCTCACACTGGCTGCCCACCATCTTTCTGTTATTGTTGACATTCGCTAGCCACGGTCGCTGGGGCCACTGATATGTGGACGTACTTGAAATCAATACTTATGTTCTCTGTAGTACACAACGTAATCTCTTGTGTGTGCTTTGGACGGGATCTTTACCCGCCTTGAACCCTGACCCCGTGGCGGTTCCTTTTCTATTAATGTTGCCAGAGAGGCTTCAACACTATTGACAAAATAAATCCATTTAGTATTACGTACCAGGTATTTTGGTCTTACATAAAGCTAACGTGTCTTTATTACTCTATTAAAAAACAACAACTTTTAACTGAAAGCTATCCAAATTAACAGTTCATTAATGCATGGGTTATTTTATTTGGCTGCAATAAGAACTAAACATAATTGCAGTTGAGTTGGGAATCGCATTAGTCGGTGTGGTGAGTTCGGTTCATTTCCTCATTCTTGCTGTTCCCAAGACGTACACTAAAACATTTCACGAAAGGGGTTTCTCTTTTTTCCCCCCTGCCCACCCCCACCAAATTAAAAAATAAATTAACAAAAATTATATTCTCTACCACTACACATTGGTTGTATTCCTAATAGGCATTCAGTCGGCACTAAAAAAAACTAGGGCTGTTCAAAGATTAATTTAACTTTAATAGTTAACTTTTGAAAATTTAACGATTAAAAAGTTGTTAATTTTTATCAAAGCCAAAAATTAAAAACCTGTGGTGTCATAAGTAACGTTTATTAAAACTATTTTGTTGAAAATCGAAATAGCACTGGAATGTCTCCTTTATATGTCAAAATTGTTGTGTGTTTATTCAATAATTACAATAGTCTTGAAGATATTTGCCATTATACCCTTTAAAGAGTGATGCATATTAAAGGCTCTGGTCAATATGAATATGACATCACGTGACTTATGGCCAGAATTACCCTATCAGCTAACCGGACCATTTTTAGCTAAACCTACATCCCCAGGACACCACACACTCACTCACAACACACCACAATTTGACCCCCCCCCCCACTTCACATTCAGTCACCGAATCACTTTAAAAAATGTTTCCCTGACATGTTCTTAAACATCTAGTGCATGACGTTTCTGTCTATAGAGCGTGAAAAACGTGTAAACTAACAGCCAAGTCCAAGTCCCTTTGTTACTTTGTAACTGTAAGGTCCCCAAGTCCGAACCCATTTCTCGGTACTGGTTGGCACTGACGTTATAGTTATAAGCTTCCATTGTACCCACTGACACCCAAGTCTTTATACTGGCAAGGACTCACTGACAACCAAGTCTTTATACTGGCAAGGACTAACTGACACCCAAGTCTTTATACTGGCAAGGACTCACTGATAACCAAGTCTTTATACTGGCAAGGACTCACTGATAACCAAGTCTTTATACTGGCAAGGACTCACTGACAACCAAGTCTTTAAACTGACAAGGACTCACTGTCACCCAAGTCTTTATACCGGCAAGGACTCACTGACAACCAAGTTTTTATACTAGCATTGTATCAAGGTGTTCTGTAACGAAAGTCAACTCAGGTCTGTAGTTACATTGAGAATGGTGAACAAAGTGTTGTATTGCCAGGCGTGTCATGTGTGGATATTAGTGAATGTTCAGTGTACATGTTTTAAGTATATGTGTATGTAAATTTATATTATTCAATCTGTATGTTACATGCGTATCTGACTATATGTTCCATGTATGTATGTTTTCAGTCCGTATTGTCAATTTATGTGTATGTATTGTTCGTAAGTTACATGTGTGTGTAGGTACAGTCCGTATGTTCCATGTATGTGTAGGTACAGTCCGTATGTTCCATGTATGTGTAGGTACAGTCCGTATGTTCCATGTGTGTGTAGGTACAGTCCGTATGTTCCATGTATGTGTATGTACAGTCCTTATGTTCCATGTGTGTGTGTAGGTACAGTCCGTATGTTCCATGTGTGTGTGTACAGTCCGTATGTTCCATGTGTGTGTATGTTCCATGTATGTACAGTCCGTATGTTTCATGTGTGTAGGTACAGTCCGTATGTTCCATGTATGTGTATGTACAGTCCGTAAGTTCCATGTGTGTGTATGTGTGTGTACAGTCCGTATGTTCCATGTATGTGTATGTACAGTTTGTATGTTCCATATTTATGCATATGATGTAAACTAATGTAAAGTTAGCGTGGTATTGACTCTAGTTCCAACTCAAAAATTCACCATCACAATATTGACTTTCTGTTCAACTATAAATCTTGAGTTTATTTCTTTGTCTATTTCCATCCACCTCATCTCCCCCCCCCCCGCCCCCAGCTCGTGTTTCAGACGGACTTAAAGGAACGAATTAAATTCTCTGTATAAGACTGCCGGGTAAAATCTATTACTTCTGGCCGAGTTTTGCAAAGCTGACTGAAATTATAGCGAATGGATTTTGCCGCGGGGAGCGAGCAGCATGTCATTATATTAGAAGGTAATGAAGCAGGTGAGGCCAACATTCAGAACCACTAGCAACTGTTTATAGCAGACTTTGAACACCACCAGCAACTCTTTATAACGGACATTGAACACCATCAGCAACTGTTATAACAGACATTGAACACCATCAGCAACTGTTATAACAGACATTGAACACCATCAGCAACTGTTTATAACGGACATTAAACACTATGGGTAACAGTTACAACAGACATTGAACACCATCAGTAACAGTTATAACAGACATTGAACACCATCAGCTACTGTTAAAACAGACATTGAACACCATCAGAAACAGTTATAACAAACATTGAACACCACCAGAAACAGTTCAGAGCAGTTTTTTGGCTGCTGATAATTTCTTGGTCAACAGGAACTTCTCGAGTCTAGGACATGGACTCTAGATTACCAGTATCAAAGCAAAGTTACAAAATACGTAAAGAGGTTATGCGTAACCCAAGACCTCTAATTGGTAAATGATAAAATTGGGGATTTATTCTCACGTACTAAAGCTATAACATATATATAACCTAAGTTGAGAGTAAAATATAGGAGATTGCTTATAATCCCTATTTTACCAACTATATATATAAATAGAAAAATTAATATGTTTTTTTATTGTTTGTGTTAGAATTGTATGAGGGTCTGGCCCCTGACATGTGAGTTGTGTGATGGCATGGTCTTGACTTTGGAGTTGTATGATGGCGAGGCCCCTAACTTTGGAGTTGCGTGAGGGCGTGGCCCCTGACTTTGGAGTTGTGTGATGGCGTGGACCCTGACTTTGGAGTTGTGTGAGGGCGTGGCCCCTGACTTTGGAGTTGTTTGATGGCGTGGACCCTGACTTTGGAGTTGTGTGAGGGCGTGGCCCCTGACTTTGGAGTTGTGTGATGGCGTAGACCCTGACTTTGGAGTTGTGTGAGCCTGACTTAGGAGGTGTGTGAGGGCGTGGTCCCTTACTTAGGAGTTGAGCGTGGAAATTTTTATGAGTGAATACCGATATTGTCCTAGTCCCAGGACACTTTCTATATATTCATTGAATGGGAGAGATCAAATACATGTAGGCAATGGGAATAATTGACAGCTACGGCAAACACCAATAGAGCATTTTTGGCCGGTGTACGGCAAGCACCAAAAGAGCGTATCGTGTCTGGCCGGTGAAAGGGAGATTGTTTCACTGTACCAACAGAGCGTGTAACTGTTACCTGTTTTTTCGTTTTAGGGTTAGTAAAGGATTACACTCTCAATCGGATAACTACAGTAATTTGACTAATGATACTGTGTTCATATGTGATGTTCTGTGTTAACTAGTGATACTGTGTTCATATGTGATGTTCTGTGTTAACTAGTGATACTGTGACTTTGCCGCCATGTTCTCATAAACATACCCCCTCCCCCACTTTCGACTTCGTGTTACTTCAGTTCTATTGTCAGCATGTGACACTTCCTCAATCAGGTGACCTGCCCGTGGCCCGCCAACTAACGAATGTGTCCTCCTTGTGCCACGTGTCACCCATAGGGATGTTCATAATATGGCGGAAATCTATTAATAGAAATATTATACCTAAATTTATATTTTTTAAGGACAAAATTCATAAAAAAGTAATAAAAGATACGAGTCAATACGCGAATGTACGCGAATGTAGGTGTATTGAGAATGATTGATCTTATCGGCTAATTTTTAATTCTTCGTTAATTTAAGACAGCTAATTGGACTTGCAAAATAAAAAAAAAAACAATTTCGTAATTTTACTAAGCTAACAATTTTGAGAACATTTTGATTTGACTGTATTTATGCCTCAAAACTTTGTTCCGCTAAAATTTAATTTAAAAAAAGAACATTACGAAATGGGCAATGACGTTTTCCGGTTTTAGAAATGAAGAATCCCTTAGAGATAAATCACCGATAAGCTGGGCTCCACAAATACATGGCGTCCAAGTTTCTTAAGATTCCAATGGGCTTTGAATGGTCCGCCCTTGCGCCGTGATGTTTTAACACTACTCAAAGCTGAAATACGGAGATCGAAGAGTGGAGGTGTGAGTTTAAAAAAGTTTTTCTTTAAAACGTGAAGTGATTAGTTCAACACACTAGAGCCCAAGGGGAACTGCCTTGTTGAAAAATTTGAGACAATGCATATACATTAGGGATGGTACTGATTAAAAAAATGGTTAGTTTAATCGGGAAAATTTTAATTGATTAATTTCGATGAATTATAACGCATACATAGATCCAACTACAGTGCTACCCCGTTAAGTCGTGATTCGTTATTTCGGTTAAGGTGCGGTAACTCCATTGCTCCTAAATTTTGTGACGTAGCACAGCCAATTCGTTCTGCTATGCAAGAAATAGGAATACAATGAGAGTAAAAAGAAATTATTGCTGAGTAAGTGGTTATCAAAGAATAACTTTTAAAATGAACATAAATTTAAAAAAAAAAAAAACCTGTAATTAAGAATTACTTAAAAATTATACGGATTCTTGCAATTAACATACGGCTTACAGCAAAGCATCAGTTAAAAACAATTACCGATTTTTCCGTTATTTGTGCAATTAATAAATTGGATTGAAACAAGTGTATCGGGGTATTTATTGATATCAGTGGCGTAGCTAGGGATGAGTGGACCCGGGGGCGGCGGCTTGGCTTCTTTTGGGGGCCCTTTATACATGGCATTGGAGAAAAATTTAATATAAAACATATTGGGCACTCCTTTTGGACCTCGTAAAGTTGGGGCCCGGGGAAATTTCGAAACCGGAGCCCTTCCCCTAGCTACGCCACTTATTATCTGTTGCTAAAGTTAAGTCATGACTTTTTGAAGATCAGATACAAATATGATGTGGCCCCTTTAAGTCGGAGTCGTTCGGGTCCATATTTATGTAGTCGTGACTAAAGCGAATCGCGATTTATCGTCACTCAGTTCAGATTTCAAAGCGACTGATTGAGCCAAGTAAAGATGCAAAGAAAAAACAATGTTTTCTTCCAAATAACATTTATTTTAAAGTAAATTAAGTTTATACTTAGACTACGTATTATATATACCATTACATAGCTTTAAAATCTGCGGATTTGGCTTCCCCGGAAATATTAAATCACGTGAAAATCATTCGTACATGTTATTTATTGCTTTGTTACGTCACAAAATTTGGGAGCTATGGAATTACCGCGATTTATCCGATTTCGCGATGAAAAAAAAAGGAAGTAAAAAAAAAAACAATTTAAAAAAAACGAAACGTGACTGAAAGGGGTCGCACTGTCGTACCACCAAAGAGAGTCTTTCCAAGAAATGTATAAATAATTTGGAAATTCTTTGAGTTCTCTACACTTCGCAACAATCTTTTTTTCTGCGTGATTTATTTTAAGTAATCGGATCCCTTTACCGTGTAGTTGGAATGTCGGAAAACATTTTTGTGGTGTGCTTATAGGACTTTGTTTTACATATATATCTACTTTTATTGTATACACTTTGAAATCAATAGCACCTCTTGTTAAATTTACAAACATTGGTTTGGTGGAAGTGATGTCAAGCTACAAGATCTGTCCAAAACTATGATATGTACATAACACGTCTGTCCAATACTATGATATATTTCAAAAGGACGCCGCATGGACTGCAACTAATAACATATTCAGATTCCAAACTTAACTCTCAACTCCACTTCCAACTCCACTTTCAGCTCCACTCTCAGCTCCACTCTCAGCTCCACTCTCAACTCCACTCTCAACTCCACTCTCAGCTCCACTCCCAACTCCACTTTCAGCTCCACTCTCAGCTCCACTCTCAACTCCACTCCCAACTCCACTTTCAGCTCCACTCTCAACTCCACTCCCAACTCCACTTTCAGCTCCACTCTCAGCTCCACTCTCAACTCCACTTTCAGCTCCACTCTCAGCTCCACTCCCAACTCCACTTTCAGCTCCACTCTCAACTCCACTCTCAACTCAACTTTCAACTCCACTCTCAGCTCCACTCTCAACTCCACTCTCAATCCCACTTTCAACTCCACTCCCAACTCCACTCTCAACTCCACTCTCAATTCCACTTTCAACTCCACTCTCAACTCCACTCTCAGCTCCACTCTCAACTCCTCTCTCAACTCCACTCTCAACTCCACTCTCAGCTCCACTCTCAGCTCCATTCTCAACTCAACTCTCAACTCCACTTTCAACTCCACTCTCAACTCCACTCTCAACTCCACTCTCAACTCCACTCTCAACTCCACTCTCAACTCCACTCTCAACTCCACTCTCAGCTCCACTCCCAACTCCAGTTTCAGCTCCACTCTCAGCTCCACTCTCAACTCCACTCCCAACTGCACTTTCAGCTCCACTCTCAACTCCACTCTCAACTCCACTCTCAACTTCACTTTCAACTCCACTCTCAGCTCCACTCCCAACTCCACTTTCAGCTCCACTCTCAACTCCACTCTCAACTCCACTCTCAACTCCACTCTCAACTCCACTTTCAACTCCACTCTCAACTCCACTCTCAACTCCACTCTCAACTCCACTTTCAGCTCCACTCTCAACTCCACTCTCAACTCCACTTTCAACTCCACTTTCAACTCCACTCTCAACTCCACTATCAATTCCACTTTCAACTCCACTCTCAACTCCACTCTCAACTCCACTCTCAACTCCACTCTCAACTCCACTCACAACTCCACTCACAACTCCCCTCCATATTATTACTCCTATACCCCGTGCCATCTCTACTCAACATGACACTCCACTGCTAGGTGTCCACTCATATCCCAACCCTGCTCTAAACTGTACTCCCCGGAGCGCCTCCCTAATCAGATCTTGAAATTCACCCACAGCTCTTACAATTACAGTTCCTTTGTTTGACATTGATACACGTCTGTTAGATCATTCTTAGGAAATTAGTTTTTACTTTTTTACGAGTATTGTGCCACGAGCAATGTTTGAAAACATCTTAAATTAACGTGGATTTTTATTATTATTATTTTTTTTAATTCTTCGAGCTCAAGCATTGCGAAAATTGTTATAGTTAAAAGTTGTTGTTTTTCTTTCGTGGTTAATAATTTTTTTAAGACTCATGATTAGTTGTTGAGGCTTCAACTTACATATCCTGCTCCTTTAACCCATTTCTTTCTCTACCTACCTATACATTTTATTTTATATCAATGCCATGAAGTTTTTAAAACAACAGTATTGTAATATTTCAATTTCCTTCAGCGAGTTCAGCCAAGTTAAATTATTGACTTTAGCTATCAGCTTTTGTTTCCTGTGTTTTCACTGGCTCATAGAAATATGAGAAGAGTGCCAGCCCTCCAGTGGCACCCCATCCCCCCCTCCCACACACCTTTTTAACGTTTTTTTTTAAAAAAAGTTGTAAATTTTCGGCAAAATGCAGTGTTTTTAGTTTAATTCACAGGCAGGGTGGGTTTTTTACAAATCCTGGGGAGAAAAAAAGTTCCCCAGGATCAGGTTGTTTTAAACCCAGTTACGTCCCTGTATATTCATGTTTTTATACCTGCCCCCAGGTGCCCGGCCCTAGCTACGCCTGTGTGTGTTGTCCTGCAACTAGATCGGTTAGTTTCTTGAGACCAGTAAAGCCACTGTTGCTCCCCACGACGGTCAAGCGTCCTGTGATCTTCTGACAGCCAGAGCTGCTCTAAGCTCCTGTCACTGGAGCGCTGTCCATGCGTCAGCCGTTTAACAGGCCGTAAATGTCGTTTGAACATACGCAGCACAAAGCTCGGAAATTGTGTCCATTGAAGAAGCCTTCTTGGGTGCAACGCTCGTCTGATAAGGCGTCCCGTAGTTATGTGACATACAGGATCCTACCACATGCTGTACGCCTGTACGACACGCCCCTGTCTTTCAGTTTCAGCACACTCGGTTTAATACTTCCCGTTAAGACTATAAATAGACCAGATATGAAGACTCCGGAATAGGACGATGTCAAGTGTGCGCTACGCTAACGGCTGGCTATGTTTACATATCCGTTTATGTATTTGATTGATTCAAGTTTGCGGGATGTACAGTTATGTGATGATATTCTCTTACGTCTGCAGGTTGTCCTTAGAGAAGAGCCGGGTCTCCCCACTAGGGCCAGTGGGGGGTTGCCGCTACGCCAGACGGGGTTGATCTGATGAGATTGAAGAGGAAAGTTGTTGCCGGGGGCGTGGTGCTGGTGGCCCTGACGGCGTTGGTGCTACTCATCGCCACCACCAGCCAAGATGGTAAGTCTTGAATCACGTGTTAGAGGTCTTTTGGTCAGTTGCTGATCTCTGGCGGCGTCAATACCTTACTCAGTGACACGTCGTTGGGCTGACAGTGACGCTTTGATGTGCTGACTGTGACACGTTGATGTAGTGACAGTGACAGGTGTTGGTGTTGACAGTGACGGGCGTTGGTGCTGACAGTGTCACATTGTTGTGCTCACAGTGACACGCTGGTGTGCTCAAGGCGCCGCCTTTTGAATTGGCAAGAATAAAACAGCGCCTTGAAGGGTGGAGTAATTCTTCACCCAATATAGTGAGTACGCAAGTTCCATCCTACCCAAGAGTAGCTGTTCTTTGTTTTTTTTTAATGTTCTGTGAAGATCGCTGCATCAAATGGCTCACACTGGAGCTGAGATTCAAACAAATAACTTTGTAGCGGCTCTTGAAGTGATCCAAGTTGTAAGACGGTGAAAAAAACGCGGCAGAGAATTTCATTGTGATTCTTGATGGATACGGTAAGCAACATTTGGTGTCAGGTTCAACGAATACAATGTGGCACTGAACGCTGTCAAGGCCATTAACACTTGGACCTCAGTACGGCAATTACAGTTATTATCTTTGCTGTTCCAGTTCGTAACTAAATTGTGTGTGAGCGGGGAATCGTTCGATGAATATACCTCAAAAGTGCTGGATGTTAAAGCTTATGTTACACACTAAACAAGCTCGAGCATTGAATCGGATATGTTTGCTAAAACTTAAAGTAGAAAGTTCTTATTTATTGATTCATTATATTATTATTTTTTAATAATGAAATTGTTTTTGGCTTCGAATTTTCTGCAATACAAACTTGTTTATGTTTGTTTTCAACAGCTCATCTTGTTTGGATTCTAAGCTTTTATATTTCGAAGATTTTTTTTAAAAATTGGAGCTTACTCCATCTGGATATTTGGAACACCTCCTCCCCAACCATCCCCCAACTGTAAGCGGTCAAACATAAACATACTATTTTTAATATCAGCTCACATACCATTGTGTGCCTGCCAGAAAACAGTTGAGCGAAAGTAAACGGCGTTTTGTGTCTTTCAAATATGTAGCAGAGCTCAAATCCAAGCAAAATATACTTTCATTTAAAAAAAATACCCACTGCCATTGGCCTTCAGTAGTGCATGTAACCCTCGTTAGGGAGCCCATTGTACAGCTCCATACCGTTTGCTTTAAGTATGTAAAAAAAAAAAAACAACAACTGAAAATGCACTACTGCAATTACAGCTAATATAGAATACACATATTTCTCCTTGGCTCTAGATAATGGAGGACGATCTTTGCGTGATCAGACCCCAGCTTGTCTGTTACCCTGGAGGAGTTTTTGTTAACAAATCGATGGTTAAATGAAGATAAATTACCAGGCCGATAATCAGTCCTTACACTGCACTGACATCTCTGGTGTTAATGTAATCGACATCTGCGGTGAATGGTTTAATGTAATCGACATCTCTGGTTTAATGTAATCGACATCTCTGGTTTAATGTAATCGACATCTCTGGTTTAATCTAATCGACATCTCTGGTTTAATGTAATCGACATCTCTGGTTTAATGTAATCGACATCTGCTGTGAATGGTTTAATGTAATCGACATCTCTGGTTTAATGTAATCGACATCTGCGGTGAGTGGTTTAATGTAATCGACATCTCTGGTTTAATGTAATCGACATCTGCAGGTGAATGGTTTAATGTAATCGATATCTCTGGTTTACTTTAATCGACATTTATGGTTTAATGTAATCGACTGCTATGGTATCGGGCGTTGTTGTTGGCGTGGTTTGTTATAATCTGACTCACGATGATGTCGATGACTGTGTTTAAACAAACACGTGTTCATGATGTGTTTAAACAAACACGTGTTCACGATGTGTTTAAACAAACACGCGTTCACGATGTGTTAGTACAACACCGTCTTCACGATGTGTTAAAAACACGTGTTAACGATGTGTTTAAGCAATAATTTGACCCCACTCCCATTATTGTCTCAATTATTTTAAATAACACCTGGGAGGTCCCTGTTGAGGAGCGCAACCTCTGGTGGTCCAAGAAGCGTGACGGCACTCAAGCTGCGGAAGCCACCCTCACAGCTAGGAGTGACGAGAGAAGAGCCAGGAGAAAGGTTGGGGGGGGGGGGA
>MUZC01000185.1:388538-420605 GCA_002072015.1 Radix auricularia | reverse complement strand
CCCCCCCCCCCCGTCCTTGTTCTCTCAAAGAGCATCTGAACTGTTGTGTAATGGAATCAATGCTGATATAAAACCCCTCTCATCTGCGGTGCGAGAAAAATGATGGCGTTTAATTAGAGAGGTCCATTAGTGTCGTCTTTACGGCCAATACAGGAGAAGTCGAGTTTTAAATGATTCAACACGGTGTGTGTCAAAGACTAATGTTTGCGTTGGTGATTTGGGATTATGCAAAGAGCGGAGGCTTCTGTGTAATCAGTTGATGATGGAGATTATACCAAGAGCTTCTGTGTAAACTGCCAAAAGATACTCTTGTTTTGTGTTGACAAGTCTTAGTGTTAAATAAAAACATCCATGCCCACTACTACACTGTTGGCAGTACAGTCACAATTTTATTCACTAATATATGTTATTAAAACATTGTGTGTGTGTATGTGTGTGTCATACAGAATAGGACTGCATAAAGCTTTTTTTATAAAAAAAAAACAAATTACACAGACTATTTGTGTAAGGAAACAATAAATTAAAGCTTTATTATCGACTAATACAAATAATGGTAGACGTTTCGGCTCATGCCTTCATCAGTACAAAAACAATTACATGTACTTACATATATCTTAAAATTAAAACATATTAAAGTCTATGTGATAAAATGAAAAGAAATGAAAGACAAAAATAAACACGGACATATGTGTGTGTGTAGGCCTGACGTCACAGAACTATCAACGTCGTCGGTAAGAGGGCTTCCTCAACCAAAAAAACAGATGAAAACAAATAAAAGTAATCAAAAGACAAGAAAACTTAGCTGTGGGTAAACCATAGCCAGAAAGAGCAATATTAGAAAGAGTGTAGTACTAAGTTTATATGGCTATGGCGCTAGTAGGCGTGGCCAATCCTTAACATGTCACAATAAAAGATTCATCACAAGAGGTCCAAGGGTCCCATATTCTTAAATAAGCCTATTCGTAGTTTGATGTAGCCCATCAGTGATCACCGTGACAGTGGTATTATAAATGATTAAGAAATATTGTAACAGTTCCATATCCTGTTGCGCTGAAAGTCGTCGTTTACCATCTTTATATATAATCACGTAAACCACCATGTGCAAATGAGCATGACGGATGACCCCTCCCCCGGGGTCGAAAGATCACAGTGCGCAAGCGGTGTGGGATGAAAAGAAAAAAAAGGTGGTGGGGGTTTGTGGCAACAATGCTTCTTGCGGTCACTTGCGTTGTTCCTTCACAGATTAACATACGATCCGTAGTGTAGTGGTTATCACGTCCGCCTTGCTCGCGGAAAGTCCTGGGTTTAATTCCCCGATGGAACGATTTTAAAACAAAAT
Source organism: Radix auricularia (assembly GCA_002072015.1). Classification (NCBI taxonomy): domain Eukaryota; kingdom Metazoa; phylum Mollusca; class Gastropoda; family Lymnaeidae; genus Radix; species Radix auricularia. The sequence continues at coordinate 419,266 of MUZC01000185.1, read as the reverse complement.
TTAATGTTTTTTTCTGTCTCTTCTTATCCCCAATTTTTGAGAACATGACTAACCCTAGAGTCGGAAGATCACTGTTTATGGTTGGCAAGGGATGTAAAGGGTTGGGGAGGGGAAGGTAACAATAACCGCTGTGCACATGTCTCCACGTTTACTCGCTTTTTTTCTTTTCTTTGTGCTGCTGTTTGTTTCCGATCTCTCACTCCCTAACCCCGTTCTATGCACTATCTCTGGTGAGCAAGTCTGCGGCGTATGCTACGCCGCGGGGCATCTTGTTTAAACGTTTCAACTTCAAGCTCTCTTACAGGACTCGATCCCCCGTCACATCTCATTTTGTTTTTATCCCGTAACTAATTTACAATTTATTACTGACTTCAGTATCGACATCCATTGTCCGTGACTAAAGTATCGATCCGTTTGGTACCAACGATGTATCGATCCCTTTTAACTAACTCAGTATCGATCAATTTTTAATCGAGTATCGGCATCGATCTCATAGTCACGTTGTTTCCTTTTTATGTTCGTCGTTGGTTACTAATGGATTAGGCATTCAAACATAAAGCTTGGATGACCTTCCGTGGCGCTCGATTGTTGACTTCCACGAGATGTTTTCATGCCCTCAAAGAGTACTCGTACTCGATACTCAAGTATCCGGGGTTCTAAAACCATGTACATTATATCCAATAACAGCTCAAGGTCACTTTTAGAATTGTAAGAAACGAGGCAGACCTGAAATCTAAATGCCACTCTGAGTTGGTGTGTGGTTAGTTGGGGGGGACCGTTACTAATTAGGTGCCATTTTTAAAAAAATATCTTTTAAAAAAAAATTGGGAGTCACACTAAAGCACGATGGGTCATGACCTCACTCGCCATGCAAAGTGATATACAAGTAAAATAAAGTGATATACAAGTAAAATAAAGTGATATACAAGTAAAATAAAGTGATATACAAGTAAAATAAAGTGATATGCAATTAAAATAAAGTCAAATACAAGTAAAATTAAGTGATATACATGTCAAATTAAATGATATATCAGTCAAATTTAGTGAACTATAAGATTAATACAGCGAATTGGTAGAAAAAGATCAACTTTTATATAGCTCTCTGATAATGTATGGTTCTAGGAGTGTTCAAAAATATTTCAAAAATAATTTTTATTTTAGTACGAGAGCGCCTTCTAACTACTGTACTTATTTGAGAACTGCTCATGGAAATATTGTCTCGTAGTAACTTTGTGGAGCCGAGAAGTTTGAATTTTCCCCCAATAATGTTGAGTAAGAGTTACTATTTATCTTGAGACCCGCCCCTGTTGATGTACTAAATCTAGTGTTGAGTGTAACAAAAGTAGACCATGAGCTCGTTTTATGAGTCTATTTTCCATGTGGACTCTATCATGGAAAATAGACTCATAAAACGATTTGGTACGTTGGCTCCATATGGAATTAACCGAATCCACAATTTTACCTGACTGCAAAATCGTTTTCTCGTTGTGGTTTTTTTCACTGTTACTTTAGATACTTCAACTTCCTCCTTTTTCTTATATTCTATGTCCGTGTTTATTTTTGTTTTTCTTTTCTTTTCATTTTATCACATAGACTTTAATATATTTTAATTTTAAGATTCCGATTCCGGCATCCTTCCGTCTCGCGAGACGATGGTGCATCACCGTTGGGTTGGGTTGCATTTTCTCAAGTGGCTGTGCAGTCCTATCCTTGAGTGACAGTCTTTGCCACAGTTTTTACACACGAGTTCTGTGCTTCCAAATGTTTTGGCCTTTCTCCTAGCTCTTCTGTCTGCAGCCTCCTCCATTCTTCGCTCCTCGGCTACTATGACGCCCTCTTTGACAACTGTGCGCCACGTAGATCGGTCTTCTGCCTTACACTCCCAGTCACTTGTATGTATTTTGGCTGCTTTCATGTCCCTTTGACAGACATCTTTAAATCGCAAGCGTGGGCGACCTGTTTTCCTCTTTCCTGAAGCAAGTTCACCATATAGGAGGTCCTTCGGGATGCGGCCGGGGCTCATTCTTTTGACATGTCCTAGCCACCTCAGGCGTCTTTCACTAAGAATTGAGAACATGCTTTGGGTATTGGCACGCGTTAGTACCTCACTATTAGGCACTTTTTCTTGCCATTTAATACCAAGGATGCGGCGCAAGCATCTCAAATGGAAGCTGTTAAGCTTACGCTCTTGTGATGTATAAGTGGTCCATGTCTCGCTCCCATATAGTAGTGTACTGATGACACAGGCTCGATAGACGCACAGTTTGGTTTTCTCCGTTAGCTTGGTGTTTTGCCAGACCCGCTTATTTAGTTTAGCCATTGTTGCGGCTGCCTTGCCAATTCTGCTGTTTATTTCTTCTTCAATGGACAGTGTATTGGAGACCTTGGATCCCAAGTAGGTGAAGCTGTCCACAACCTCCAAGTTTTCATTATCGATATTTATGGTAGGAGGAGGTCGAGTGTCTTGGGCCATGATGTTTGTCTTTTTCAAGCTGATTTGCAGACCAAATTCTTTGCAGGCATTGGAGAAGCTTGACACGAGTTGTTGCAAACCAGATTCTGTATGTGCTGTTAGTGCCGCATCATCCGCAAATAGTAGCTCTCGAATTAGGACATCCGTCGTTTTGGTCTTGGCTCGGAGGCGGGCAGTGTTGAAAAGTCCTCCATCAGCTCTGGTATGTAACCAGATTCCCTCACTGCTATCCTTGAATGCGTATCGAAGAAGTACAGAGAAGAATATTGCGAAGAGTGTTGGTGCGAGTACACAACCTTGTTTAACTCCGCTGCTGACAGGGAAGGCCTCTGACTTAGCTCCATCGAACTGTACTGTGCCAAGCATATTTTCATGGAACTGTCTGATGATGGCAAGTAGGTGAGGGGGACATCCAATTTTTGCCAGTATTTGGAATAGCCCGTTGCGACTGACTAAGTCGAAGGCTTTTGTAAGGTCCACAAATGCAATGTATAGTGGCATCTGCTGCTCTCTGCATTTTTCCTGGAGCTGTCGTATGGAGAACACCATGTCTATGGTAGACCGACCGGACCGGAAACCACACTGAGATTCTGGATAGACGCGGGATGCTAGGCTTTGTAAACGTTTTAGTATAACGCGGGCAAAGGTCTTTCCTACAATACTAAGGAGTGAAATGCCGCGATAATTATTGCAATCACTCCTATCACCTTTGTTTTTATATAGTGTCACTATATTTGCATCCTTTAGGTCTTGGGGGATGTAGCCCTGTTCCCAGCAGAGGGACAGAATCTCGTGCAATGGTTGGAGTAAAGCTGTCTTGCCACTCTTTAGAACCTCTGGTGGTATTCCATCATTCCCAGGCGCTTTTCCACAAGCTAGACTGTCAATTGCTTTGCTCAGCTCTTCCTGTGTGGGCACGACATCAAGTTCTTCCATGAGTGGCATATCTGGGATGTCATCTAGAGCGGTGCTGGAGACTGTGGTAACTGTTGAATACAATTCCAGATAATGCTCAACCCACCGTTTTAGCTGTGCTGCCTGGTCTTGAATAATTTCTCCATTTTTGGACTTTAGGGGAGCAGCTTTTGACGTCAAGGGGCCCGTTGCCTTTTTGATGTTTTCGTACATGACTTTTGCATTGCCCATGTCTGCAGCTGATTGTATACTGGAACAGAGCTTAAGCCAGTAGGTATTGACACATTTACGTGCAACCTTTTGGGCAAGTGACTTAGCTGTTTTTAAAGCATGCAAATTGTCAGGTGTAGGCTTTTCCTTGTAAGCCATAAGAGCTTTCCTTTTTGCTTCAGTGACGGGTTTCATCTCGTCCCAATGTTCATCAAACCAGTCCGTGTTTTTGTGAGATTTTTTGCCAAAGGCTTGTATTGCGGATGTATAGATTGTGTCTCTCAGTTGCGTCCATTTGGAGTCAATGGTGACGCATGGGGACATCTTTGAGAGACTTTCCTTCACCTTGTCTTTGAACAGCTGCGCTATCGCAGGGTCTTTCATGCAGGAGGTATTGATGCGTGGACTTCCCTTTTTCTTTGTGTGGTACGAGTTTTTCCTCATTATTCGTACTTTGCTGGCGACAAGGGAATGATCCGTGTCACAGTCGGCACTGTGATAGCTGCGAGTGAGTAGGACGCTAGCTAGTTGTGCACGCCTGGTGATAATGAGGTCCAGCTGGTGCCATTGGTGGGATCGAGGGTGTCTCCAAGATACTTGATGTATATCCTTGCACTTGAAGAAAGTGTTGGTCACACACAAGCCTCGTGAGCAGCACAATTCCAGAAGCCTTTGTCCATTTTCATTTAACTTTCCTCTTCCAAATAGTCCAAGGCAGGTGGGCCAGGCTTCGTGGTCGCTCCCCACTCTAGCATTGAAATCTCCTCGTCTTTATGGATGCTGGCTATTGCCTGGTCTAACGCTCCATAGAACTGGTCCTTCTCTTCCGGAGTTGAATAGAGTGTTGGGGCATACACACTAAGGATGTTTGCTGGGCCCGCAGTTGTTCTGAGTCTTAAAAAGAGGATCCTCTCCGTGCCTGATGACGGTGGTTCAATGGATGGTAGAAGAGTTTTTAACAGCGAAACCCACACCATGCTGTCTAGGTTCGTCTTTCGGTCTGCCTTGTCAGAAGAAGGTGTAATTGGCCTCTTTGAGTGAACCGTTGTCTGGGAGCCTGGTCTCCTGAAGGCATGCTATGCTTAAGCTCTCTATCGATTATTCCTGTCTTCCGTGTGTCGTTTATGGACTGCAATCAGTGATGCCGGGACACATAGTCATCACGTTCCAGCTAGCGATTCGAAGAGCTGGGGTCTTCTTTTTCTTTTTTGTATTTCTTGGTGGCCCACTTGTTGAGTGGTACTCTAATCTCCACGCACCCAGTGGAGAAGGCAGGCCATGACTGGGGGCTGCCCAGTTTGAGGCGGGCGGTAGCTGTCCAGTGAGACATTGGTAGTCTCTCCCACCGTCGGAAGCAGCCCCTGGCGCCTAGCTCTACGTCAATTGAGCTTTGGCTTATAACCGGTAACTGATGCTTCCCGTGTTTTATCGACACCTTGCGGCGACGCTGGAGTGTCCTCTCCGCAAGCCTGGGCGGGTATTATGGAGAATTAGCTGCTGCCCATACGTCAATGGTGTAACTTGCGTCGATGCAGCTTGGCTGCCATTGGCGTCGCAGGAGCTGCCGGTATTCAAATTCTTGGAATATTATGAGTCTTATGTATAGACCGCCTGTAGGTGCTCCAATTCCTGATTTTCTTTCAGGGTTTACTCCCTTAGCCTTTCCCGCAAGGCAGGTATAGCCGCAAGGCAGCGGGGGATTTGTATTCGGAGTTACCTTCTCCTAAATGAACTACCAGCCAAGGTTTTAACGAGCATCATCTACCCGTAGGGGTGCCAGAACCGGGGTTTGAACCCGTGACCGATTTTTATTTTTATTTTAGGATTTTTTTGGTGCCGCAGCGCACTAACACTTTGACCACCGCGCCCCCAATTTTAAGATATATGTAAGTAAATGTCTTTGTACTGTTGAAGGCATGTGCCGAAACGTCTACCATTATTTGTATTAGTTGATAATAAAGCTTTAATTTATTGTTTCCTTACAGAAATAGTTTGTGTAATTTGTTTTTTTTAATATAAAAGCTTTATGCAGTCCTATTTTGTATGATATATTAATCTAGTACGCTTAGAAACACTCTCTAATTGTTCTTGGCCCGGTCAAGTCCGTTGTTTGAGAACCACCCAGGATGTTGTTGACTGCTTGCACCCCTGTAACTCTCGTGGACAAACTAATAACCTCCTCCTAACGAGGCTCCCCCACCCCACCCCCACCACGACCCCCATCAGTTGCTTTCGCGCTTGGTCGGTTTTAATCAGCTGGCTTGTCTTATTGTGCGTCAGTGTTCTTTCCTGCTACTGGTAACAACTTAATGAGATACCTTGGGCCGGGGAAAACAGGCCTGGAGAAACGGGCCTCAAAATCTTGTAATGTAATGAGATACCTTGGGCCGGGAGAAACGGGCCTCAAAACCTTGGAATGTAATGAGATACCTTGGGCCGGGTAAAAAAGGCCTGGAGAAACGGGCCTCAAATTCTTGGAATATTATGAGATACCTTGGCCCGGGGAAAACAGGCATGGAGAAACGGGCCTCAAATTCTTGGAATGTAATGAGATACCTTGGTCCTGGAGAAACGGGCCTCAAAACCTTGGAATCTTATGAGATACCTTGGGCCGGGGAAAACAGGCCTGGAGAAACGGGCCTAAAAATCTTGGAATGTAATGAGATACCTTGGGCCGGGAGAAATGGGCCTCAAAATCTTGGAATATAATGAGATACCTTGGGCAGGGAGAAATGGGCCTCAAAATCTTGGAATGTAATGAGATACCTTGGGCCGCGAGAAATAGGCCTCAAAATCTTGGAATGTAATGAGATACCTTGGGCCGGGAGAAATGGGCCTCAAACCTTGGAATGTAATGAGATACCTTGGGCCTGGAGAAATGGGCCTCAAACCTTGGAATGTAATGAGATACCTTGGGCCGCGAGAAATAAGCCTAATAATCTTGGAATGTAATGAGATACCTTGGACCGCGAGAAATAAGCCTCAAATTCTTGGAATGTAATGAGATACCTTGGGCCGCGAGAAATAAGCCTCAAAATCTTGGAATGTAATGAGATACCTTGGACCGCGAGAAATAGGCCTCAAAATCTTGGAATGTAATGAGATACATTGGGCCGCGAGAAATAGGCCTCAAAATCTTGGAATGTAATGAGATACCTTGGGCCGCAAGAAATAGGCCTCAAAATCTTGGACTGTAATGAGATACCTTGGGCCGCAAGAAATAGGCCTCAAAATCTTGGAATGTAATGAGATACCTTGGGCCGCGAGAAATAAGCCTCAAAACCTTGGAATGTAATGAGATACCTTGGGCCGCGGGAAATAGGCCTCAAAATCTTGGAATGTAATGAGATACCTTGGGCCTCGAGAAATAGGCCTCAAAATCTTGGAATGTAATGAGATACCTTGGGCCGGGACAATATGCCTCAAAATCTTGGAATGTAATGAGATACCTTGGGCCGGGAGAAGTGGGTCTCAAACCTTGGAATGTAATGAGATACCTTGGGCCTGGAGAAATAAGCCTCAAAATCTTGGAATGTAATGTGATACCTTGGGCCGGGAGAAACGAGCCTCAAAACGTTGGAATGTAATGAGATACCTTGGGCCGCGAGAAATAAGCCTAAAAATCTTGGAATGTAATGATATACCTTGGGCCGCGAGAAATAAGCCTCAAAATCTTGGAATGTAATGAGATACCTTGGGCCGCGAGAAATAGGCCTCAAAATCTTGGAATGTAATGAGATACCTTGGGCCGGGAGAAACGAGCCTCAAAACCTTGGAATGTAATGAGATACCTTGGGCCGGGAGAAATAAGCGTCAAAACCTTGGAATGTAATGAGATACCTTGGGCCGCGAGAAATAAGCCTCAAAATCTTGGAATGTAATGAGATACCTTGGGCCGCGAGAAATAGGCCTCAAAATCTTGGAATGTAATGAGATACCTTGGGCGGGACAATAGGCCTCAAAATCTTGGAATGTAATGAGATACCTTGGGCCGGGACAATAGGCCTCAAAACCTTGGAATGTAATGAGATACCTTGGGCCGGGACAATAGGCCTCAAAACCTTGGAATGTAATGAGATACCTTGGGCCGGGAGAAACGAGCCTCAAAACCTTGGAATGTAATGAGATACCTTGGGCCGGGAGAAACGAGCCTCAAAACCTTGGAATGTAATGAGATACCTTGGGCCGCGAGAAATAGGCCTCAAAATCTTGGAATGTAATGAGATACCTTGGGCCGGGAGAAACGAGCCTCAAAACCTTGGAATGTAATGAGATACCTTGGGCCGGGAGAAACGAGCCTCAAAATCTTGGAATGTAATGAGATACCTTGGGCCGGGAAAAATAGGCCTCAAAACCTTGGAATGTAATGAGATACCTTGGGCCGGGAGAAACGAGCCTCAAAATCTTGGAATGTAATGAGATATCTTGGGCCGGGAAAATAGGCCTCAAAACCTTGGAATGTAATGAGATACCTTGGGCCGGGAGAAATAAGCCTCAAAACCTTGGAATGTAATGAGATACCTTGGGCCGGGAGAAACGAGCCTCAAAACCTTGGAATGTAATGAGATGCCTTGGGCCGGGAGAAATAGGCCTCAAAACCTTGGACTGTAATGAGATACCTCGGGCCGGGAGAAATAGGCCTCAAAATCTTGGAATGTCAAGTACCAGAGACCAATACAAGAAATTTCTCAAATAACATGTTGAAGATAACATGAATATAATGTTCATGTGTATTGCATGTATGTTTGATATGTTTGTATGTATGACATATTTGTATGTATGACATGCTTGTATGTTTGACACGTTTGTATGTATGACACGTTTGTATGTATGACACGTTTGTATATATGACATGTTTGTATGTATGACACCTTTGTATGTACGACAAATATGTTTATGAGGTAATGCCACCATGTAATATTGGGTTTAAAAAAGCGCAATAGAAAATCCCTGTAACTGCAACAGACTGAAAATTTGTGGTCAAAGCCGTGAAAAGTAATTTGCTGCAGTCCTTTTTTATGTCAATAAATTTCGTCTTCATTAAGTAAGTATTTCTTGATTTAATGAGAATAAATTTAAACACTAAACACTGAAAGTGTGAGCTATTTAACGTATTATTCGATTCGAATGTGCTATTTAAATTAATTTGGTACAAATTTGCTGTCAAAATCACGAATACAGTCCAAAAATAAAAACAGATAGGCTCCTATACATTTTATGATTGTACTTGTTTATAATTATCAGAACTGTCAGCCTTGTTAAGACCGGATCAAATTTTCTAATTTCACGTATGGTATAAAGCACAATGTTACACGTCGAAATCCAACTTTCTCAAGTCCCGGCGTGTAACGTTGTTCTGTCGAAGTCTGACTTTGCTGTAGTAGTTGGGGCCTTCAATTCAAATCTCACTATTCGTGCCCGACGGTTCCCAGTTCATCGCCATGTGCAGCCCCAAACACACGAGCTCAAAGGTTCTCAATGTACCAACAAACAGCAACAGTGCGGATTATATTACGCCCCACCCCCGACTTCCACCAACTATTTAACGACATGTGTTTTACGATGGGCGTGGCTGGGTGTGTCACCGTCAGCTGTTTACTGAGGGCCAGCAGGTGTGTAGAAACGGAGCTGACCTGATGGATGATCTGCCACCTTTAGAAAAGTATATTAGCACCTGACTCTCACTAGGCAGTACATCAGTACATCAGTAAGTACATTAGTACCTGATTCTCACTATACAGTACACAAGCAAGAACATTATTACCTTCCTCTCACCACACAGTACATCACTTAGTACATTAGTACATGACTCTCATCACACAGTACATCACCAAGTACGTTAGTACCTGACTCTCATCACACATTACATGACCAAGTACATAAGAACCTGTCTCTTCATCACACAGTACATCACTAAGTACATTAGTACCTTACTCTCACATAGTGCATCACCTTTGTTTAAGTATATCGACTTCATGCAAACGTTACAAAGGTTTCAGCACCATTCAGTCCATTGTAATGGGGCCATTGATATAACACCATTTTAGTCTGAATGTAATGGGGCCATTGATATAACACCATTACTGTCTGAATGTAATGGGACCATTGATATAACACCATTTTAGTCTGTGAATGTAATGGGGCCATTGATATAACACCATTACTGTCGGAAAGTAATGGGGCCATTGATATAACACCATTTTAGTCTGAATGTAATGGGGCCATTGATATAACACCATTACTGTCTGAATGTAATGGGGCCATTGATATAACACCATTACTGTCTGAATGTAATGGGGCCATTGATATAACACCATTACTGTCTGTATGTAATGGGGCCATTGATATAACACCATTACAGTCTGAATGTAATGGGGCCATTGATATAACACCATTGCTGTCTGTATGTAATGGGGCCAATGATATAACACCATTACTGTCTGAATGTAATGGGGCCATTGATATAATACCATTACCAACTGAAGGTATGGGGCCATTGATATAACACCATTACCGACTGAAGGTATGGGGCCATTGATATAACACCATTACCGACTGAAGGTATGGGGCCATTGACTGACGTGACCGCCTTATTACACCTTGCACTTGGACTACAGGGCAGACAGGGCTTGAGGTTACCACGTACTTGTCACATATTTCTGGGTTACCCTGACCCAGAAATAATAGATGACCTGTTTCTTATTTAACCACCACTTGACAGACCGACATGATGATCTTAAGCTTAACAAATCTAGGGGTGGACCTCCCAAATACATGGACATAGGCCATACATTTTAAAGGGGACGATGGATAAAAACAGCGCACAATAGAAGAATAAAATTGTATATATTTATTCCTTTGAAAAAACCTGTATAAGTTAAAATTGGTTTTTAGAGCGTTTGTCATTGTTATTTACCCCCATCCCCCCACACACTAAACTCATTTCAATTCAAACGTGTCACGTCTAGACAGGGGAGACAATGGAGAGAGAGCGTTAAGTCCCTGAAAGAAAAGTGGCCAAAAAATGTTGCTGACTTTGAAAAGCTCATCCCGGTCAGTGTTAAGACAATAGGATTGTTCCCCCTGTAACAGAGGCGTAACTAGGGTTGGTGTCACCGGGGCGGTAGCTCATGGGGTCACCCCCTCACGACTGAACCCACAGAACTCCTCCGGGTTTTCCAGTGCCAAATAACGGGAACATACATGATTTTTAATCCTGGTGTCACCCCCTGATGGTGTCACCCAGGGGTGGCCCGTCCCCACGCACCCCCTAGTGACGCCACTGCCCCGTAAGGCGCCATTTCTTGAACGGTCTCATGCTGAAATAACTCAAAGGTCCCGTCTTTAGAAATAGACAAGTTGACCGGGCGGGGAAACAGAAAAATTAACAACTTGTGACTAAAACCAAATACCAAACCGGTGTGACTTAAATTGAATGACTTAATCATAACAAAGTAAAATGCTTTGCATATTTAAAAGGTACAGAGTGGTTCAACATATAGAAAGCCGTACCGATTTTTTAACATGCATGACTACCTCATATTCAAACACATATGGAGCCAAAGTTTCTTTATTTGATCTGATGGTTAAAAAAAGGTTTTATTTTTAATTTGATGGAATCTTACACAATGCTTAACACCACCACACATAACAGCATCATCCCTAACATCATCATCAACAACAGCACCACTTCTGCCTCACTCATAACAGCAACAACAACATCACCAATCTGACAACATCACCAATCTGACAACATCACCAATCTGACAACATCACCAATCTGACAACATCACCAATCTGACATCACCAATCTGACAACATCACCAATCTGACAACATCACCAATCTGACAACATCACCAATCTGACAACATCACCAATCTGACAACATCACCAACGTCAGCCAAACTGTCTTAAGTTATACGTGTTCTACTATCTCCCCCCTCCCCCCCCCCACGTCACCACCTTACTGTCCTAACCTGTTAGTATATAATTCTAGGACCGGAGTTTGTAATTCTTGTATCAAATATGTGACTCGCTGAATTTGTGGTGCCGAGGCAACGATTTGGGAACCCTTGGTATGGCTACTACTATTTGAGATACAGTTAATGAACAACTCTGGGTGTCAATAAGCGCCGGTTCAAAAGGAAACGCCCTGAGTAGATGGGGAGTAAATGAAAGGCAAGGAGCCCTACCTGCGGAAATAGACTTCACCTTGCGAGTAGAGGAGACATGACGTCATGTGTCACACTAAACGGCCGTCATAATAATTTGTCACATCCTGTCATGTCAGCCAAGTTTTTCAGTTGTTACTTAATCCACGGGCCGTCTTTTAGCTCACTAACGCAGTGGTTCTTAAAATGTCATGGCTAACATCAACCAGCTGTTACAGTCGCCTACAAACTATTTTGTTGCCAGAGGTGGGGCCCTAATAAAGAGTTATCAACTTCAGACTTTGTGTGGCAATGTTTGGAAAATTGAAGCAAAAAGCTGCGAACAGAGTCTGTAAAAACATACTAACATTGTGAGTTAAAAACAAAACATCAGCAATGTCGAAACTGCTTTACGTAGACATAAGTAATGTTGGGTCGTATCGGAGTGGCGTTGTGGGTCATATGCTGTGTCGTTGTGTGCCGTATGATGTGTCATGGTGGGCCGTATGATGTGTCGTGGTGGGCCGTATGATGTGTCGTGTTGGGTCGTATGATGTGTAATATGATATGTCGTGGTGGGTCATATGATGTGTCTTGTTGGGCCGTATGATGTGTCTTGGTGGGCCGTATGATGTGTCACGGTGGGTCGTATGATGTGTCATGGTGAGCCGTATGATGTGTCGTGGTGGGCCGTATGATGTGTCGTGTTGGGTCGTATGATGTGTAATATGATATGTCGTGGTGGGTCATATGATGTGTCTTGTTGGGCCGTATGATGTGTCTTGGTGGGCCGTATGATGTGTCTTGGTGGATCGTATGTGTCTTGGTGGGCCGTATGATGTGTCACGGTGTGTCGTATGATGTGTCGTTGTGTGCCGTATGATGTGTCATGGTGGGCCTTATGATGTGTCGTGGTGGGTCATATGATGTGTCGTGGTGGGTCATATGATGTGTCTTGGTGGTTCATATAATGTGTCTTGGTGGATCGTATGTGTCTTGATGGGTCGTATGATGAGTCTTGGTGTGTCGTATGATATGTCGTAGTGGGCCGTATGATGTGTCGTGGTGGGTCATATAATGTTTCGAGGTGGGCCGTATGATGTGTCGTGGTTTGTCATATGTGTCGTGGTGGGTCTTATGATGTGTCTTCGTGGGCCGTATGATGAGTCGAGGTGGGTTGTATGATGTGTCATGGTGGGTCGTATGATGTGTCGTGGTTGATCGTATGATGTGCCTTTGGGTGAATTATTGTGTTCAGGGGGGCGGGCTATTGGGTTCTGTAGTCTACTTAGATTTTTCAACAATCTGGACATATATTTGGTGGAGTTCAACTTTTGCCGTCGTTATGGATAACTATAATCTCTTTTGACCTATGTCTCAAAACTAAGCATAAGGTCTTAGTTTTAACCCATCCATTTATATACAATTATTGCAATTATTGTAACCAAATTGGTGCAGGAGGCGGAACTGAAAATGTTTGGAACCCTTGCCTTAAGTGCACCTAAAAGTATAGTTGTTTGTACTTGCATCGTCTATTCATGTCCGTGTTTGGACTGTCATCCTCACACCATTGGAAATGGATCTGTTGGTTGTCTCGGGTAGGGAATGGCGCTAGGTGGCAAGACGACTTTCAGGGAAATATGAAGGCAGTCTAGGCGATAAGTGCGCTTAATTTTGTTACACCAATGGAATATCAACGCTTGTTGATGACACATACCCTTTGTATGATGACTCATACCCCTTGTATCATGGCACATACCCCTTGTATCATGGCGTATATCCCTTGTATGATGACACATACCCCTTGTGTGATGACACATACCCGTATGCTGGAGTCTGATGGCATATTCTACTGGTATTAAGGCTTATGTCGCTGATGTTGTCTTAAGCACATGACGTAACCCATAATTTATATTAAGGCTTATTCTACTTGTGTGATGAATAATGCCAGTGTTTATGGTATGAGCAGTAATATGTTACATCATATATTATTATATTTATTTTTTAGAGATTCAATGGATTTTCAGTGTCTATAATGTATTATCCCCTTAGATTCAATGAGCGTTTAAATCTATAATCTATTATGTCCTTAGATTCAATGGACGTTTAATGTCTATAATGTATTATGTCCTTAGATTCAATGAGCGTTTAAATCTATAATCTATTATGTCCTTTGATTCAATGGGCGTTTAATGTCTATAATGTATTATGTCCTTAGATTCAATGAGCGTTTAAATCTATAATCTATTATGTCCTTTGATTCAATGGGCGTTTAATGTTTATAATGTATTATGTCCTTAGATTTAATAGGCGTTTAAAGTCAATAATGTATAATTTCCCGAGATTTAATGGGCGTTTAATGTTTACGTTGTTTATTACCCACCATTCATTATCTCCCGTGTCCTCCAACTTAAAGCAATTAAACTCGAAGGAGCGGATGACTGTTGTAGCCCAGGTTTCAAACCGGCACTCTATTTTTTGTGCTCAGTTTCCTGGCCGTCTGCAGTCTAGCATTCGATGGTAGATCCATTCCCACCTCCCCTAGTAATTAAACTCACAACCTCACCCTTTCCAACGTTGACACGTACCTTTCTTTAACACAGACACACAAACGCGCCTCTCTTCTAAAGTTGACACAACTGCTATTTGATCAGCAATGGGTGTTACAACTGGCTGTTTGTACAGCAATGGATTTTACCATTGTCTGTTTGTACAGCAATAAGTGTTATCACTGGATGTTTATACAGCAATGAGTGTTAACCCTGGCTGACTTATAACGTAGAATGTAGGTACAGTGACTGTGTATGTAAATTCTTTAACTGATGGCACTGAGACCAGAGTAAGCAAAGATCTAATTGACGTGTAACGGGTTTTAAAGTGGTACGTGTCAGTTCAACTCCACGTTAAATACAAGAATCAAAAAGATGATATCGCCATGTGCCACCAAACCAAAGCGTGTCCTGTCTTTAATTGAACCATTGCCACGTGTCAACTACAGCGCATGTCAAAGTGACAGACAGAGGTTCTCGAAAACTCGATAGCGACTCCGATTTTTTTTTAATTCTTTAATTTTCTAAAATCATTATTTTAAAAAACAAAACAAATTATTATTAAAGGGATCTAGTTACAGGATTCGGTTTGTATTTTGAGGGTTTGCCGTGTTTTGACAAAAAAGGGTTTGGGCCAGTGGCGTCGCTAGGGGGTGCGATGGGGGCGGGCCGCCCCGGGTGACACCATCAGGGGGTGACACCAGACTGTAAAATTCTATATATTCCCGTTATTTGGCACTGGAAAACTCGGAGGAGTTCTATGGGTTAAATCGTGAGGGGGTGACACCAAAAGCCACCGCCCCGAGTGACACCATGAGCTACCGCCCCGGGTGACACCAACCCTAGCGACGCCTCTGGTTTGGGCTGGTTTTTCTGATAGTGCATGGAGTCTTTAAATAACCCCTAAAATCATACAAGTTAAGTGCTGCGCACGGTTCAAACCATGGTTAAAGATAGTGATTTAGTTAGAACCATAAGTGATGTTGAGTGACCTGGGTTTTAGTACAGTTTAGGAGGACCGACGCCTTGCCTGCAATGTTCAAAGTATACACATCAAACCTTATATTGACTTTTACCTTGTCATTAACCCCCGTACCAATGGCCAAGCCCTGCACTGTCTCTTCATTGTGTGCAAGGCTTTCAATTAGCTCTAAACACTACGTACACCTATTGAATGGCGTAATGGACCCCGCGCTGTTGCATTGTATTTAAAGTTTGCTTTGATTAAAGGTGGTTTTAGTGGCACACAAAGGTGTCATTAAACCGGAGACCTGTCCTGGATCATAATGCAAACAGCCGCTTGTCCTTGCCGAGAAGAGCCGATGGATCTTGTTGATTGATGTCCGAATCTATCAGTGGAGCCTTTTTAAACAAACAGAACATTGGCGACATTTTCAAATATAAGACCGAATCTATCAGTGGAGCCGTTAAGACAAACAGAACACTAACCACACTTTCAAATTTAAGGCCGAATCTATCAGTGATTTTTAAAATTGAGCAGCTGGCTTTTAAATGAAGGAAGTGTGAAAATAAAAGTGGCCAAAGACATACAAAACAAAATTACCGTAACACGTTTTAACATTTTGGTTCTAGGTTAGAGAGATGTGACTGTACCGAAATGACGTAATTTCATTTCCGCCGAATGGGTTTACCTGTAACATCCAAAATGTAAAAAACAAAAAATAATAAATTACTCCTAAAAGTAAAAATGTTCTGTCTCAAGTCTGTCGCCAGACAAAAAAAACCTTTTGTCGGTCAATATCATGAAAATGTCACATCCCTTATTTTTTTCCGCACCCCTGCCGTTGTGGTGTAGAATAGGGCAAATAAATGCTTTTTAAACATAAACGTGTTACATGGGAATGATGGTGACGTTGTTTGGGTTGATAGGCTGGTGAACAAAGTTCGTCTTTACTCCCACACACACACACCACTACTCACAACAAAGAACGGTCGATGTGAGTGTGTGTATTGCTCCGCTTGACATAATTCCCCATGTCCAATTGGTCACTCGATCTGTATGAAGACAAAGATATCAGGGTCTCTTAGGAGGAAAGTCACAACAAAATTGTAGCATTGAAAACCCTCATTAATTCTCTCCCGTGGCTCGATCTCGGTCAAAAACGTCTCACTGACGGACCGTGGAACGTACCAGGGGATAAGTTAGTGGTCATGTGCGCATTGTGAGTTAAAACTAGCGTGGAAGATCGTTGTGATTCTCAACACATTGAATGGTCAGAATGTTGTTAGCAGTGAGGTAAGTTCTCCGGTACGGGCGTGTGTTGGAATGAGGTAAGGTCTCCGGTACGGGCCTGTGTTGGCAATGAGGTAAGGTCTCCGGTACGGGCGTGTGTTAGCAGTGAGGTAAGTTCTCCGGTACGGGCGTGTGTTGGCAATGAGGTAAGGTCTCCGGTACGGGCGTGTGTTGGCAATGAGGTAAGTTCTCCTGTACGGGCGTGTGTTAGCAGTGAGGTAAGTTCTCCGGTACCGGCGTGTGTTAGCAGTGAGGTAAGTTCTCCGGTACGGGCGTGTGTTGGCAATGAGGTAAGGTCTCCGGTACGGGCGTGTGTTTGCAATGAGGTAAGTTCTCCGGTACGGGCGTGTGTTGGCAATGAGGTAAGGTCTCCGGTACGGGCGTGTGTTGGCAATGACGTAAGGTCTCCGGTACGGGCGTGTGTTGGCAATGAGGTAAGGTCTCCGGTACGGGCGGGTGTTGGCAATGAGGTAAGGTCTCCGGTACGGGCGTGTGTTGGCAATGAGGTAAGGTCTCCGGTACGGGCCAGTCAGAATGTTGTTAGCAGTGAGACAGGGTCTCCGGTACGGGCCAGTGTTAGCAGTGAGACAAATTGTCCAGTACGGGCGTGTGTTAGCAGTGAGACAAGGTCTCCGGTACGGGCCAGTGTTAGCAGTGAGACAAATTATCCAGTACGGGCGTGTGTTAGCAGTGAAACAAGGTCTCCGGTACGTCCAGTGTTAGCAGTGAAACAAAGTCTCCGGTACGTCCAGTGTTAGCAGTGAGACAAGGTCTCCGGTACGTCCAGTGTTAGCAGTGAGTCAAGGTCTCCGGTACGGGCCAGTGTTAGTAGGCCTGTCACAGTGATGTACACAAACTGTCTGCCTATGTTTTGATCATTAAACCCGGTTGTCCTCCTTTCTTTTCAGTTTGACGTTAGAAAGTCTCACCAAGTTATCGGGCGGCCTTCAAGTTCCAGGCATCCACTCCTACCTCCCCCAACTGACTGGGCGCCCGGAGTACCTCCGTCCAGCTTTCTCTATATCTCAAGGAAAACAGGGAGGTAATTACTTAGACCTGTGGTTCCCAAAGTGGTTCGTAGGACCCCCAGGGATCCGCGGAACAAATCAGGGGGTTCGTGGAATATTAAAATTGTTTTGGGGGTTCTTGAACAACGTCAGCGCATGGTATAATTTAAATAATAAAACTGATCAATTTTAATTATTATGGACATTAAAATAAATAATTATCAATTATTGGAAACAGATTCAAAAGGTGAAACGCTATTTACTTTATCTTTTTTTTAAAAAAAAAAGCGAGGTAAAAGAAATATCCTTGATTTTCTGGCATACTTAAAACAAGCTGTATCAAATGTATTTTCAGTATATTTTGTCATTCATCGACATCATTTATTCGCAAAAAATCTTAGGGAAAGCTTGCATGGATCCCTAGATTATGTCATTAGAGCAATTAATAAAGTTAAAAGGAATTGCTTCAATGAGAGATTATTTGCTCAATATTGTTTGTAAAATAAAGGAGACTATAATCGTGAACTTATTCGCACAGAAGTACGTTGGTTATCAAAAAGTGCAAATTTAATTCGCTTTTATACTCTCTTTGATTGAGTGCTCAAATTCCAGGAAAAATCAAAGACAATGATTAGCAACAAAATTAACTCAAAAAACGACATACCCCTTATGGATGATTTATTTATCCAACTTTAACGAAACTAATTTGAAATTAAAAGCGTTATATCTGAGTTGCTGAAAAACTTTCTCTGTGAAAACAACACTTAGGAACAGTTTCAAATTTTTTGAAATTTCAAAATAGAGATAATGATTTGAAGGGCTTACTGCCAACACTTAACAGCTCTTCATGCTGACCTCAGACCTGAACCAAAGATTTGAAGATATTATTCACTTGGATATTCCCGAATGGCATTTGAACTCTTTGCACTTGGACAGCTCAGATCCCAAACACAAATGAATCCATACTAGCACAAGAGCAGCTTATTGAAAGGAGGAACTTAAACGAATGTTTGAACTAGGATACCACAAATTATAGTTGCAAATTCAGCTCCCAATATCATATCCTGCATTATGGGTTATTGTACTGCCCAATTTTAGATATTCCATTATGGGTTTTTATATGCGCAGCTCACTGATAGGACAAAAATCACTGTGTACCAGAGCTGCGTGCTCAGCAACTCCTTCAAGGTGGTGAGTACTGGATGACCTACGCCAAGCAAATAAAGCACCTTAAAAGCTTCCACTTGTGAAGGTTGCGTAGGATTCTAAACATCAAGTAGCAGGATAAAATCACCAATGTGGAGGTACTCAAAAAGGAGCCATATGCTGAGTATGCACTCAATCCTGAGTGAGAGGCGCCTGCGGTGGTTGGGTCATGTCCGCAGGATGAGCTGGGAGCGTATTCCAAGAGTCCTGCTTTACGGTGAGCTGGAAACTGTCATGAGGAAAAGAGGTCGCCCTGTCTGCGCTTCAAGAACGTCTTCAAGAAAGATGCCACATATATGGGTTATTGCACATAAAGTTTTTGACTGCTTTCCCGTCTTCCTATTTGGTAGAACAAATATTCAGTGACGTTGTGAATCTCATTAAAAAACATCAGAAAATAATTAGAAATGCGTGCTCGTGGGGATCTCCAGTTGCTACTCACAAACATTGAGTCGGTCATAAAAACACTCATAAAATCTCATCACGTTAATCCAAGCTATTAATTGCTGTCAATTTTATTTTAAACAAAAGACAATGTCAATAAATACAGCATAAAACAGTCACAGCCGGGATGGGGTACTGTGGCATAAAACAATCACAGCCGGGATGGGGTACTGTGGCATAAAACAATCACAGCCGGGATGGGGTACTGTGGCATAGAACAGTCACAGCCGGGATGGGGTACTGTGGCATAGAACAATCACAGCCGTGATGGGGTACTGTGGCATAAAACAATCACAGCCATGATGGGGTACTGTGGCATAAAACAATCACAGCCGGGATGGGGTACTGTGGCATAAAACAGTCACAGCCGTGATGGGGTATTGTGGCATAAAACAATCACAGCCGTGATGGGGTACTGTGGCATAAAACAGTCACAGCCGTGATGGGGTACTGTGGCATAGAACCAGTATCAACAATGTTAACCGACTCCCCTCGGGATGAGCAAAAATAAAGTCAATAAATCGGCAGTGATTGCCGTATCCGTATCGCTGATAACTTCTCAAATATGTGTTAGTGGGATAAACTACACATCCATTACTGGCAGCTGTATCTTCGCCGTGTGTAAAGGATATTTGAGTCTAAAAGATTTGACACGGCTGAAGCTGTTAAATATACAATGGATTTATTTATTTATTTTGTGTGTGTCCCATAACCTCGTGGTCATAGGGGGTTCTAATGTTTTAGTATAACTTTCCCGGCGGCCTTTTAAGGCTTGGCGGCGCCCATCTTCACTCTAGGTCAGCGGATGACTTTTTTTTAGCGATAGTCATTCATCAATATTTTTTTATTGTGGTTTTAACGTGAGCTAGACCCTACGACCCTCAGGTTGTGAGGCGAGCGCACTATTGACTTCGCTATTCAGCCGCCTCAATGAAATTAGACACGTTCGTTAGATAAACATTTTAAAGTGTAATGATAAAGAGGTGTTAAGGACTGAAAGAAACTCTAATTCATTCATTAGTAGCTACATGTGAGGTAAACACATGATGTCAATGTATTTTATACTAATGTTAAGGTTTTCATATGCACTGATAAAGGCACTAACCGAAAATTGATAACACGAATTATTTTATTAAAAAATATGTTTCGCTTTTCGACTCACTCGATTTGAGTGTGTGAGAATTTCAAAGTTTAAAATTGTATAATCCAACGACACATATCTTTACTAGGTTTCGTTGGGGGGGGGGGGGGGGGGGGGGGGTGAGGGTGGCCCAGTTACTCAAAGGTAGAAAATATATTGGTCAACTCTTTTCTTATCGGTGAATGTTGTGGTACAGGACACAACGAGCGAGTGTTTAAAGGTCTTGGGGTGGGGTGATGGAATCCAATCTAAACTGGTATCGGGTGATGAAATCCAATCTAAACTGGTATAAGGTGATGGAATCCAATATAAACTGGAATCGGGTGATGGAATCCATTCTAAACTGGTATCGGGTGATGAAATCCAATCTAAACTGGTATAGGGTGATGGAATCCAATCTAAACTGGTATAGGGTGATGGAATCCAATCTAAACTGGTATCGGGTGATGGAATCTATTCTAAACTGGTATAGGGTGATGTAATCCATTCTAAACTGGTATCGCTTTTGTCCATGTTATCCCTACTATCTATAAGGTGACCAGACCCCCCCCCCCCACGTGTTATAGTTCCCTTATTTACCGTCTGAAGATAATTAACTACACACGTTATTGACTTTAGTTATCTTCAAGTCTCCATCAGGTGATAAAATCTTAAACAAATAAATGCACACATCTGTGAGATTTGAACAGATCCTATTATTGTCTGCCCCATGCCCCTTGTTTTTACACGACGGGGCAAGCCTCAGCCACCATGAAGTCTTACATTACATCGGCTTTTGTGGGCAGTTGCCTTGTGATACGATGTTGTTGTTTAGCCTTGTGATACGATGTTGTTGTTTTTAACATCCATGTCTTCATAGATCTAAGCCGAACTTAGCCTAACGCTTTCATGGCCGGCCATTGCGATGTGTTCATTTCTGGTCTACATAACAAAGTCAACGGTTAGACTCCTTTGTGGCTGGGATCTGCTACAACAGTGGAGTATACCAGTCACGAAGTAATATCTTATAGTGGCCTGCAGCAGTACGATAAATCTCACTGAATAAAACTTTCAGCCACATTTCAGAATTTCAGAATGTATCGCTCGTATTTCTAAATTAACTTAACACATTATGGCTCGATCATTTTAACCGTATGAATAGATTAATATAGAGACACTTCCAGGGACTAGAGATTATTCATGCTTAGGAAAACATCTGGAGGGAAAGCGTTTGTTGAAGTAGTGTTTGAGAGTGTGTTACGTATACACTTAAGTAAAGATCTACAATCGTATTGAGTAGTAATTGCGTCATCTGTTTTTGTGTGTGTATATACTCACGTCAATTCGTTCTACACCGCCAAGCGGTCGCAGGTTATTTATTTTTCCACACATTAAACTTTTTTTTATGTTCCAGCCAGTTCAACGTAATAAACCGTTGTTTATTACTTCATTCGTTAACCACATCACAAAGTTTAATCAGCAGTTTATGGCCGTCTGCTGACATAGGGTGGTTGGGGGAGGGGAATGAAGTCAGTAGTTTATATCTCATTGATCACGACCAACCGGCGGCGAGTTGCCTAACTTGACGGCGAGTTTTGTTGTAATTAGTGGTCTTGGCCAAGACCTGTCATTTTAGCGCCGCGTCGTGCGTCAGGTAAAGATGATGTCCAATAATTTTGGACGCTTGGCAAATATTCAATAATCAGACTTTGGGTTGAACGTGGAACTGGGCTGGAAATAATTCCCGGGCCTAAAATGTAAAAAAACCGTTAGGAAACTGTAGGGGACTGAACACGTCAGACTCAATATAATATGCTTACCTGCAAAATAAACTTCTCTTGAACAAACCAACGTGCTCCCTGGGATGTCAGTTAGATCAACATTAAATAATATGTCAATAGGTGAGATTGTATAGGGGCTAGGCGGCAAATCAAACAACAGTCACGTCCCTTGCATCTGCTGAAGATTTGAACCAAAGAGATTCATCTGGAGATTTGAACCAAAGAGATTCATCTGAAGATTTGAACCAAAGAGATTCATCTGGAGATTTGAACCAAAGAGATTCATCTGAAGATTTGAACTGAAGAGATTTATCTGGAGATTCACGTCATCTAAAACATTACATTTCATTGAAGTTACTTTAAAAAAATAAAAATAAAGAAGATTATATTCGCCCCAATATTTTGTGATACGTTTGTTTAGAGCTTAGAACTGCCACCCTTCTATTTAGCGAAGTAATGTGCCGTGCTTGATACACGGAGATAATGACAAACAGAACCGCCAGCTAGTTGACTGCTATAATCAGAGATCTCTTTGTTCTATAGGACTGCACTCAGAAACTGGAGCCATTGTTAGGATACAAACAACCATTGGTTGATGACAAGAAAAGCCGTTAAGAAATGACGTTAGCAGCGATAGGAAATCAGTTTGTTTGTGAGCTCAACCGAAGCCACGCTATCTAGAACAGATGACTTTAGCACATGCTATGTAGAACAGATGACTTTAGCACACGCTATCTAGAACAGATGACTTTAGCACTCGCTATCTAGAACAGATGACTTTAGCACACGCTATCTAGAACAGATGACTTTAGCACTCGCTATCTAGAACAGATGACTTTAGCACACACTATCTAGAACAGATGACTTTAGCACTCGCTATCTAAAATAGATGACTTTAGCACATGCTATGTAGAACAGATGACTTTAGCTCATGCTATCTAAAACAGATGACTTTAGTACATGCTAACTAGAACAGATGATATTTACGTAAACAGCCATTTCTGACGTGTTTAATGGAAACAGCTAGGACTGATGTGTTTCAGGGGATTGTAAAGTGGACATCTATGAAGATCTAGCAGGTTTTTTAAAATTATTTAATTGGGGGGGGGGGTAAACTGATGGCTGATGAGTTTTATATCTCTTACAATAAAATCTGGCAGTAAGTTCAATTATAAGGTCAGGGTCTACACTCGTCGTGTTTTTGATACTCTTGTCTTATCTATGTCATAGGTAACTAACGAGCTGGTCATAGTCATGTCATGCCCTACTATATGCCCCTGGTCGCCTGACGACTTAAGCTTTCACCTTGTTTATATCATTTACTTATTATTGTAATAATTTTTTTTAACGTAACTGCTTTGCTTTGTTTTTAAAAAATTGAATTTTATTGACCGTTAATTTATCGTGGCTACGTTAACTCGTTGACCGTTAGTTAAAGCACGGTGTTACCTCTCGTCATGAAGGCCTCAGGTCACTAACAAGAACAACGGACGAGAGGGGGGGGGGGGTTACGAACAACTCACACATTTTTTGTATTGGACAACAGAGAGTCTAGGTTTACAAGCGAAGATACAGAGTGGGGACGTGGAGAGGGAGGTATGGAGAGAGAAAGAGAGAGTGAGAGGGTTACTGCATCTGTAACCAGTTAGTGTGTCAGCTATAACGGAACGCTTAACCCTACAACATCACACACCCGGTGCTCAGTTTCAATTGTAAAATGTTAATTTTATTTAATCCCATTACTAAATGTTAATTTCATAGAATCTCATTATGCTCATTGTGCAACTGTATAATCAAATAGAGATCCACACCAAATGAAATCTTATCTCACTCTATTCGTTACAGTTACAGACACTCATTCTATACGGAATATAACTGAAATATGTTTTTATAGAGCATTCAGTATTTCATTGTATGATGAGACATAGTTCCCTGTCGTTGTGTTTAGTTCCCTTTTGTTGTGTTTAGTTCCCTGTCGTTGTGTTTAGTTCCCTGTAGTTGTGTTTAGTTCCATGTCGTTGTGTTTAGTTCCCTGTCGTTGTGTTTAGTTCCCTTTTGTTGTGTTTAGTTCCCTGTTGTTGTGTTTAGTTCCCTGTCGTTGTGTTAAGTTCCCTGTCGTTGTGTTTAGTTCCATGTCGTTGTGTTTAGTTCCCTGTCGTTTTGTTTAGTTCCCTGTCGTTGTGTTTAGTTCCCTGTCATTGTGTTTAGTTCCCTGTCATTGTGTTTAGTTCCCTGTCATTGTGTTTAGTTCCCTGCTGTGTCATAAATTATACCCAAAATAAAACCATAACTATTTAATCCGAGCATTAATTTCAGCCATGACAGCTTGAATGTCATTGTTCTCTCATGTCAATGTTCTGTAATATCATGACAATGAAAAATCCTTTGGTCAGCGGTTCTCAAAAAGACATGTTGTGAGACATCTCTTTCTAAAGAATTTCAATTTATTTGGTAATGGACACCTATATTTATTTATTTTCCTTGCATTCCAAACCAACATAACTGTTAGTTGAAACTGAAAGTAAATTCCACTATTAGCACTTATTTAAATTCTTGTGTAAGAGGATAAATATATTCTCGATTTTTTTTTTAAAGAAACACTATTAATAATTGAAATATATAATAAAAGTTCAGGCAAATGTTGGGAAATTTAAAATCCTCATCGAAACATTTTCATCCATATTTTTCATGACCTACCATCAAAATAAACCTTGCCTTGTATTTCTCTAAGCCTCGCTGACCTTTATGCTTCATTTCAGTGAGCATTGTGATTGGTGTGCCCACCATCAAGCGGGACAAGGCGTCCTACCTGACACAGACCCTGTCATCTCTGATAGCTGGACTCAACGAGGCAGAAGCCAAGGACTGTCTGATTGTTTTGTTTATAGCAGAGGTAATAACACTGTCCTAGATCTGAGGTAATAACACTGTCCTACTAGGTCAGAACTACCGTACAATTAGCCTGATTAGTCACCCCAGCAAAGTCATGCTCATGGTAATACTAAACAGACTGAAACCACAAGCAGAGCAGATCATTGCAGAAGAACAGTCAGGCTTCAGAGCAGGAAGGAGCACAACAGAGCAGATCTTCAACTTGCGAGTGCTCTGTGAAAAACATCTGCAACACCAGAGAGACCTCTTTCATGTCTTCATAGACTTTAAAAAGGCGTTTGACAGAGTGTGGCATGCAGCACTGTGGGCAAACATACACAAGTTCAATATTAATGCTAACCTCATTGCTGTGATCAAGAACCTGTACAACAGAGCAACAAGTGCAGTACTATACAACAGCGAGCTGGGAGATTGGTTCAAGACCACTGTTGGTGTCAGACAAGGGTGTTTACTCTCCCCCATCCTCTTCAACCTCTTCCTAGAAAGAATTATGACTGATGTGCTCGAAAACCATGTCGGAACGGTCAGCATCGGAGGAAGGATTATAACTAACTTACACTTCGCCAATGACATAGACGGCCTAGCTGGCAGCGAGGACGAACTAAAAGAATTCCTTGCAAAGCTAGAGAAGATGTCAAAGGCCTATGGCATGGAAATCAATGCAGAGAAGACCAAGGTCATGGCAAATAAGAATTTCACAAGTGAAATACGGATAAATGGGCAAAAACTCGAGGAGGTCCCTATCTTTTTATCTTAGATATACAGACGCTCCTTCTATGCAGAAGATAATTGCGTCCACAGACCATGACAGATGATCTGTTGGCAAGTGATGTAGCGGTCACAGGCCACGGCTATAGGGGTTCCACGCATTACCCCAGCCGCCTAACTATTGTCTAGTTAGGTACCCATTCGGAGCTGGGTGACTCGGGGACTCCTCAGGCCCCGAGAACAAATACACACCTTCGTGTGGATTCGAACTCGTGACCATCGGTATGACAGTCGAGAGCGCTACCTCTCGACCACCACGTCCTACCTTTAAATAGCTAGGGGCTATAATATCCGATGAAGGCTCAAAGCCAGAAATTCTTGCCAGAACGGCCCAAACAACTGCAGCATTAAGCAAACTGAAAAACATCTGGCAAAGCAAGAAGCTCTCCCTGAGATCAAAGATTCGACTAATGCGCTCTCTGGCAATGTCAGTCTTCCTTTGTGGTTGTGAGGCTTGGACGCTCACCGCAGACCTCCAAAAAAGAATTAATGCACTTGAGATGAGATGTTTTCAAAAGGTATTAAACATCTCCTACACGGCGCACATCACGGTCCGCGACAAAATAAGTGCTGTCATTGGCCCTTACAAGGACCTTCTCACCTCAATTAAAAAGAGGAAATTACGATGGTACGGACACGTGACTAGATCTGAAGGTCTCTCAAAGACGATATTGCAAGGCACAGTTCAGGGAAGAAGGAAAAGAGGCAGACCAAGGAAGAGTTGGGAGGACAATATCAAAGAATGGACCGGCCTGTCATTTAGCGATTCTCAGAAGGCAGCTCAGAACCGTGACACTTGGCATGAGATAGTGCGCAGCTCAAAATGGTGCCCCAACGAGCCAGCGTCGGGTTAAGGGACAGTTTCAGTTCAGTTCAATTCACTAGGTCTGAGGTAATAATACTGTCCTACTAGGTCTGAGGAAAAAAAACACTATCCTATTAGATCCGAGGTAATAACACTGTCCTACTAGGTCTGAGGTAATAACAGTGTCCTACTAGGTCTGAGGTAATAACACTATCCTAGATCTGAAGTAATAACACTGTCCAACTAGGTCTGAGGTAATAACACTGTCCAACTAGGTCTGAGGTAATAACACTGTCCTACTAGGTCTGAGGTAATAACACTGTCCTAGATCTGAAGTAATAACACTGTCCAACTAGATTTGAGGTAATAACAGTATCCTATTAGTTCTGAGCTAACAACATTGTTTTTCTATATCTGCAAAATTGTTTTGTTTATTCAGGGGGAGACAACCACAAAATTGAGGGGAGGCAGGTAAAATGTTATGAGCCTCCACGTACTCCCCACCCACCAACACACACACACACTCTCTATACTTTAATCATAAATAAATTGTCCTTTTTAAAAATTTAAAAAAAAAAAATATGTTTTACATCCAGCTAAAATGATTTTAATGTTTTTCAGCCGTGGGATGCGAAGTATGCTGAGCAAGTCACAGCTTTAGTCCAAGAGAAGTAAGTGTTGATTGGTTCTTATTGTGGGTTTGACCAAGAGAAGTAAGTGGTGATTGGTTCTTATTGTGGGTTGGACCAAGAGAAGTAAGTGCTGATTGGTTCTTATTGTGGGTTGGACCAAGAGAAGTAAGTGCTGATTGGGTCTTATTGTGGGTTTGGTCCAAGAGAAGTAAGTGCTGATTGGTTCTTATTGTGGGTTGGACCAAGAGAAGTAAGTGCTGATTGGTTCTTATTGTGGGTTTGGTCCAAGAGAAGTAAGTGGTGATTGGTTCTTATTGTGGGTTGGACCAAGAGAAGTAAGTGGTGATTGGTTCTTATTGTGGGTTTGGTCCAAGAGAAGTAAGTGGTGATTGGTTCTTATTGTGGGTGGACCAAGAGAAGTAAGTGGTGATTGGTTCTTATTGTGGGTTTGATCCAAGAGAAGTAAGTGGTGATTGGTTCTTATTGTGGGTTGGACCAAGAGAAGTAAGTGGTGATTGGTTCTTATTGTGGCCTTGCTTCATTCTGGTGTTCATAGGTAGATGGGTGTCTAACACCATCTTCAATGTTAGTTGTTGAGATGGTGTTCATAGGTAGATGGGTGTCTCACACCATCTTCAATGTTAGTTGTTGAGATGGTGTTCAAAGTTAGATGGGTGTCTAACAACATCTTCAATGTTAGTTGTTGAGATGGTGTTCATACGTAGATAGGTGCCTAACACCATCTTCAATGTTAGTTGTTGAGATGGTGTTCATACGTAGATAGGTGTCTAACACCATCTTCAATGTTAGTTGTTGAGATGGTGTTCATAGGTAGATAGGTGTCTAACACCATCTTCAATATTAGCTGTTGAGATGGTGTTCATAGGTAGATAGGTGTCTAACACCATCTTCAATGTTAGTTGTTGAGATGGTGTTCATAGGTAGATAGGTGTTCAACACAATCTTTAATGTTAGCTGTTTGTTTGGTGTTCATCAGCCTCAAGGTTAATGGTCCTTTGAGAGTCATTGCCCCTTTCTACTCCACCTGTGCCTGCTATCATTAATCACCTCCCATGACCTGCTCACCAGCTGGACAGATTTACTGTCTCAGTGTCTGACTCAGTGTCTGACTCAGTGTCTGACTCAGTGTCTGACTCAGTGTCTCTCTCAGTTACACAATCACCAGCAATGTTCCCTCTAAGGCTCGGTGGTCCCTGTGCAAAGTAAAAAAAAACCAAAACAACAACTTGTGTGCAAAGTTGCACAACATCCATTCTTTGTGCAATATTTTACATAATTTGCTACACTGTAATTCTAAATCACTGTTGGATATGGGATATATCTGCGCTTCAAGGAAACATTGGTGACCAGAGGCTGTCTGAGTTACACAGCCATGATACACAGTAGTTCTCTAAATTTGAACTTGATACCACTGGTTTGATATAATGGCTAGGGAAATCATTTACCCCTAGCTAAAGAGAGTCCAGCAGTCACCTGCCGTTTCCTTGGACATCATGACGTCACTTTGCTATAATTATGTTGGCCATCATGATGTCACTTTGCTATAATTATGTTGGCCATCATGATGTCACTTTGGTATAATTATGTTGGCCATCATGATGTCACTTTGGTATAATTATGTTGGCCATCATGATGTCTTTTTGGTATAATTATGTTGGCCATCATGATGTCACTTTGGTATAATTATGTTGGCCATCATGATGTCACTTCGTTATAATTATGTTGGCCATCATGATGTCACTTTGGTATAATTATGTAGGCCATCATGATGTCACTTTGGTATAATTATGTAGGCCATCATGACGTCACTTTGGTATAATTATGTTGGCCATCATGATGTCACTTTGGTATAATTATGTTGGCCATCATGATGTCACGTAGGTATAATTATATTGTGACTCCAGTGAAAGAGACTAACTAACCTCACATTCAATGGTTTGTGTAAAATTTCAAACAGTTTTGGACAAAGCCTTGGCTGAATGTTTTTTTGTTGTTGGTTTTTTTCGGAAAGGGGGGGAGGGCTACAATGTTTTCGGTTTTAGATCTTGATCCTGCCCTAAAACCTGGCTGCAACATGTCAGCTATAAAACTGGTCCTTATATAATACCTGACACAAATAATTAAGTCAAGAATGTTACTGAGGGTGGGGAAGAGGGGGGGGGAGGATCCATGTGATATCAAATGTGATATCAAGATGGAATTTCTGGTGTGAGAGAAATGCTTAGAAATGCTTAGTGTTAAAGTTTTTGTTTCTAGTTTTTAAAGAAAATGTTTGATTTCTGAGAGTTTTGATCTATGTGGGGCAATGTCCTCAAAATCATCAATAAAATGCCACATTGTTTCAGCAAAGTTTTGAGAAGGCAGCATTATGCTAGCTGTTCACTTAACCCTCAATATTTGAGAAAACTTTGGGGAAGCACTTATGTCATACCTTTATCAATACACTATATTTAGAGTGAAATGTCACTGTGACCTTTGAAAAAATTGTCCTTTCTTTATTATAATGTTTTTTTTTTGTTATTTTTTTTCAATTTGAAGCTTGCCATTTATTGCTGAGATAATACAGAATGAAATGCTATATCTTGAATAATGCACACCTTAATGGATTGCTTTTAGAAATATGAGTTATTGATTATTTGTATTGTATCCCATCCAGACCTGGGTATGGCATTATGATCTTATCTGCAGTCATGTATTTTAATGACTGTCTTCATTTAATCCATGAATCTTTTAAATGTGAAAAGTATTATATTCAAAGACAGCATTTCAAGAAAGTTGTCCAGAAAGGAAAGTTAAGCTTCAGCAATTGAATCCAATTAGGTTACTAAAAAATGTCTACAAGAAGGGAATGAAGATTTTTAAATGTTTGATATCAAGCTTCGGTGTCTGTTCCCTGCTCTTAGTCTTATCTGATGGCACAAATGTAGATCTGACGAGTTTAGATCTGAGGCTAGTATAGAGTGTAGATATGAGTCTAGATTAGATCTGAGGCTAGTATAGAGTGTAGATATGGGTCTAGATTAGATCTGAGGCTAGTATAAAGTGTAGATATGAGTCTAGTTTAGATCTGAGGCTAGTATAGAGTGTAGATATGAGTCTAGATTAGATCTGAGGCTAGTATAGAGTGTAGATAGGAGTCTAGATTAGATCTGATGCTAGTATAGAGTGTAGATATGAGTCTAGATCTGACGCTAGTATATAGTATAGTGTAGATACAACATGAATTTAGATCTGAGGCTTGAATATACTGAAAGAGTGTAGATATAGCATGAGTGCAGTTCTAATTTTAGTATAGAGTGTAGATCTAAAACAAGTAGATTCCATCCACTAAAAGTAACCAAAGGTGTGTCCACCCTGATAGTTTCACCACTAAAGGTAACCAAAGGTGTGTCCACACTGATAGTGTCACCACTAAAGGTAACCAAAGGTGTGTCCACACTGATGGTGTCACCACTAAAAGTAACCAAAGGTGTGTCCACACTGATAGTGTCACCACTAAA
>MUZC01000185.1:352305-362577 GCA_002072015.1 Radix auricularia | reverse complement strand
TGCTTGCTGAGTTTGATTTATTGATTGTGTTTGAATGACTGCTTGCTGAGTTTGATTTATTGATTGTGTTTGAATGACTACTGAGTTTGATTTATTGATTGTGTTTGAATGACTGCTGAGTTTGATTTATTGATTGTGTTTGAATGACTGCTTGCTGAGTTTGATTTATTGATTGTGTTTGAATTATTGCTTGCTGAGTTTGATTTATTGATTGTGTTTGAATGATTGCTTGCTGAGTTTGATTTATTGATTGTGTTTGAATGATTGCTTGCTGAGTTTTATTTATTGATTGTGTTTGAATGATTGCTTGCTGAGTTTGATTTATTGATTGTGAAGAAAAACATCCAACTCCATTCAATGCCTCTAGTGTGCTTAGCTATAGATTAAATATTCATTTTTTCTTTGTGTTTACTTGTTTGTCACCACTTGTTGATTTGATAACCTAGCTGTCCAGGCTTTTGAAACAGTAGAGTCTCCTTGTCAGTGTCACACACACATCACAAACCTCCTCAAGATGGAAGTGATTAGAAATGTTCAACACATTTACAGCAGGACCCTGAGATGACGAAGAAGATGTGTTGTAATATTTCTAGCCGTACCTGGCTGGTGTTTTGAAGTCCTGATCTAGATGCAGGCTCCACCAAGACTGTTGTGCTCTCAGGGAAGATGTCATCAGGATGTTCTCCTGAACCACTTACAAGTTTGTAGCTGAAGAGAAGAAGTTGAACTCATCTACACGTCATGTTATCATGGTTATGGATACAGCAATTTTTTTTTACATGTGTACACCTAAATATAATTGTATTTTTTAAAAAAATTGTATGATTAAATTATTATATTCACCATGCCCTTTAAAAAAACAACAAACACAAAACCCTAAACAGCGGAAGCAATAACTGTTTCCCGTAAGACTGATGTTATGAATATATCCTGGAGATGGACAATGGTCAGAAATGTAGTTATCTAACTAGTGAACAGAGGTGTCACTGGGATGGTGTCACCCGCGGCGGTAGCTCATGGTGTCACCCGGGGCGGTAGCTCATGGTGTCACCCAGGGTGGTAGCTCATGGTGTCAACTGGGGCGGTAGCTCATGGTGTCACCCAGGGCGGTAGCTCATGGTGTCACCCGCGGTGGTAGCTCATGTGTCACCCGAGGCGGTAGCTCATGGTGTCACCCGGGGCGGTAGCTCATGGTGTCACCCCCTCACAACTTACATCATAGAACTTCTTCAAGTCTTCCGGTACCAAATAACGTGAACATAATATAGAATTTTACATTTTGGTGTCACCCCTTGTGATGGTGTCACCTGGGGTGGCCCGCCCCCACCGCACCCCTCTAGTGACACCACTGCTAGTGAAGTTCGTTTAATTCGAATGGCCGATGACTTTATAGCAGAAGCATGTATTTTTTGTTGAAAATAACTAATCTAAATACAAATGGCAGACATTTATTGTAATTATAGAGTGAATATGAGTTTGTAACTCTTAAAGTCGCAAAGCGTCGTAATGCGTCTCTTCCCGCTATCTCTAAAGCGTCGTAATGCGTCCCTAGATACAAATCTCGTTAGAAATGAGATCTCGGAAAGTAAAAACTCTTCAATGCTTGAAAAACAATGCATTCGACTTCCGGCAATGGCGGCCGTTGCCGGCACTAGTGTTATCGCTCGATTCGCGATGTTTTTTGGTAGTTTTAACGGGTTTTTTTTCGAAGATACGTATTCGTTATACTTCATTACTAAAATAATAGTACTAAACTACAGGTAAATATTGTTTCAAACTCAGTACGGTCTTATGGATGCGTAAAATAACCATTCTTAGCCTTAAAAATGAAGTCAGTATGACAATAATATTATAAATGGATTTTACGCAAATTTTTTAATTTCATAACCGGTTGATCGTAATACGGGAAATCCTTACGGGACTGAGGCGGAAGTTTTCCAAAAACCTTATAGCACTTTAAGAGTTAAATCATTCTCTAATGTCTAGTGAAAAAATTAACAAGCACAAAAACCAAAAAAAAAAAAACAAGAAAAAGATGATCTTGTTAAAAATAAAGATGACATAGATTTATAAGGTAATAAAATAAACATGTACAACTAATGTCACAAAATAAATAAAATTATTTCGCAAAATTAAAATGAACAAATAACATCACAAAGTTCTGTTCAATGGAAAGATTCTGACCTAAATATTTTGATTGGTGGACTGTAAACTATGTCAATAAAGTCCCCTGCCACGGGGGTGTAGCCCCAAAAAGGCTTAAATCCCTTGTAAGCCTGCTCTAGATCATAATCCTCATAGTGGATTATCGTGGTGTTCAGAATGGAGGCTGGTGGATTATGATTCCCTTGAAAGACTTTATTCTTAGGATCAGAAGTTCTGACTTTAAATGTCTTCTCCTGTCATGGAGATTAAAACAAAAAAGCAATAAGGTATTAAAGTTAAGCTTATAAGTCTAATAATGCCCATAAAGATCATAGTCTACCTATTAAAGGTACAAAAATTTAAGCAAAAGTCTATGTATTCCCATCACACAATTGCTAGCATTGCAACATTAATCTAGTTATAGCTATGACACAAACATAAATTTGAGTTTACTTTTCAGCAGAACAAAAAAATTATTATATTAATATAAATTGATATATATAAATAAAATGTAAGTATATTTTTATCTTTCATCCTTACAAAACTATGAGGCTCTTGTAACTAAATAAGTTTCCTCTTCAACACCACAGAATAATCGCAAACCTCTCAACATACATAGCAGCTAGAATAATCTAAACAAAAATATATAGTGGGCCTCTAGAAACTGTAGTGGGCCTCTAGAAACTATAGTGGGCCTCTAGAAACTATAGTGGGCTTCTAGAAACTATAGTTGGCCTCTAAAAACTATAGTGGGCCTCTAGAAACTATAGTGGGCCTCTAGAAACTATAGTTGACCTCTAGAAACTATAGTGGGCCTCTAGAAACTATAGTGGGCCTCTAGAAACTATAGTGGGCCTCTAGAAACCATAGTGGGCCTCTAGAAACTATAGTTGGCCTCTAGAAACTATAGTGGGCTTCTAGAAACTATAGTTGGCCTCTAAAAACTATACTTGGCCTCTAGAAACTATAGTGGGCCTCTAGAAACTATAGTGGGCCTCTAGAAACTATAGTGGGCCTCTAGAAACTATAGTTGGCTTCTAGAAACTATAGTTGGACTCTAGAAACTATAGTTGGCATCTAGAAACTATAGTTGGCCTCTAGAAACTATAGTGGGCCTCTAGAAACTATAGTTGGCCTCTAGAAACTATAGTTGGCCTCTAGAAACTATAGTTGGCCTCTAGAAACTATAGTGGGCCTCTAGAAACTGTAGTGGGCCTCTAGAAACTATAGTGGGCCTCTAGAAACTATAGTTGGCCTCTAGAAACTATAGAGGGCCTCTAGAAACTGTAGTGGGCCTCTAGAAACTATAGTGGGCCTCTAGAAACTATAGTGGGCCTCTAGAAACTATAGTTGGCCTCTAGAAACTATAGTGGGCCTCTAGAAACGGTGAGAAAACTTATAAGAATAACTCTGAACATAGCAATAACTCAAAGAAAAGTCTAATACAAGCAAAAGTCTAATACAAACACAAGTCTAATACAAACACACATCTAATACAAACACAAGTCTAATACAAGCACAAGTCTAATACAAACACAAGTCTAATACAAACACAAGTCTAATACAAACACACATCTAATACAAACACAAGTCTAATACAAGCACAAGTCTAATACAAACCCAAGTCTAATACAAACACAAGTCTAATACAAACAGACATCTAATACAAACACAAGTCTAATATAAGCACAATTCTAATACAAACAGACATCTAATACAAACACAAGTCTATACGAGCACAAGTCTTATACAAACACAAGTCTAATACAAACACAAGTCTAATACAAACACAAGTCTAATACAAACACAAATCTAATACAAACACAAGTCTACCTTCAGTTTCTGTATTTTCCCTTTAAGTGATGAATGATATCCTATATGTTGGAACAAAGCGGGTTTCACATCAATAGCCACCTTGTTTACTTCCACCTGGCATTCTTTCTGACAAGTTCATCAGTTCAAAATTAATTGAGTTAAAAAGTTGAGTAGAGTAAGGAAGATAGCTGGTGTAGTATATACCAAGGGCGGATTAAGACTGCACGGGCCTCTGGCTGCAATTAAATGGAGCCCCTGGCTGCAATCAGACCAGGGCCCTATCCAGCCAGTGTCACTTCAAATAAAATGATTGCTTGCAGCTAATATAAGACTGTAACTAAATAGACCATCGGTTCCTTGCTCATGCTTTGTTTGTACTATTATGGGATTTCTCAACCAAAAATATTAATTATGAAAAAAAAATGAATAAAAAGAAATAACTGTTTGAAGTGTTTGCCAGTGTATTGATTAAAATTGAGTGTAAAAAGAACATTTAAAAAAATATATTCAACCACTTGGAATCGATCCCGACATCGGTTGCACCACAAGCCTATACTCTTCCACGCGGCCAGCAGAACTTTATTATCAAATTTTTTTAAATGTTAGCAATTTTCTTTAAAATGTACTCTTAGTAAACCATTCAAATGAAGTTTTTCGATTATTAAGATTATCGGGTCTGAAAAGTGATCAGATTAATAGATAAAATTTATTAATTTATGATATTTTCAAGGGTTCGTGCAGATATTTATAGACTTTTAATTTTATTATAAAATATAAAAAGTTTGGGTGGCCCCAAAACCATTGAGGGCCCCTGGCTATAGCCCAATCAGCCCCCCCCCCCATACTCCACCATAGGTATATACAGTCTATATGTATTCGAAAAGGAAACGTAAACCCCAGCTCAACAATAAACAGTTTGTTCCCAGACAAGCTGATCAAGTTTTTGGATACTTAGAATCAATTCTTTCAATGAGCCTAACAGATTTCTTAGTATTTTCGTCCTAGTTTTTTCCAAGTAATTAATAAAAATGTAATTAGTCCTATCAAAGCTCTGAGCCTACTCACCAAATGCATATCTTTACCACAGAGTTTAGTGGTCAGTACATTATCAAGCAGCCAGTCCCCGGGTTTATCCGCATAAAACATTAAAAGAAATTCTACTAGCAGCGGCAGATCTGATGTCCGAAACAATTTACCTGGAAAATACAGCTGGATTAAATTTAAACTTTTCAACTTAAAAGCTTTTTTTAAGGTTAATATGAGCTTAGTTCTAGCAACAACATTGAGTAAAAAACTAATTCATTTATAATTAACTTTCTTAAACTCTTTCATAAACAGATTGTTTGTGTTTATAGCATTTATAGCTCTTTAACTTAAAAATGCTTATTCTAAGCTTTTCATTGATAGATTATCATTTATACATTGTACTAATAATTTATAACTTAGTTTAATCTTTATAATTGAAAACTAGAATTTATTTAAAAATAAATTATTCTTTTCTGATGTAGGAAATATGTTCACCAAATAAACGAAAACATTCTGGAATCTTGATTTTTGCCTTACCTATAAAACCTAAAGCAGAAAAACATAGAATCTTGATTTTTGTCTTACCTATAAAACCTAAAGCAGAAAAACGTAGAACCATCCAATTATTAAGAGAGTGCCCAGCAATGGCTCGCATGATGAATGAGAAAAAATCTGGTTTTGTGATTATGTCATCTTCCAGCTGAAATGATCAATAAAAAAATATGTTGTTATTGTTTTTATTAAACAGTAAACATAAATGTCAAAAGCCATTCCATGAATACAGTGGCCAGGCATCTTCAATTTTCAGGATTTATGTTCTTGTTTTACAGACATCTTTTGTTAGACATCTAACAATTATCTTTAAAGGTTACAAAATAGTTTGGGAAAATGCCCTGATAGCTAACATAGTTGATTGGTTGGTACCCAGGCAATAAACTATAAATTATTGGGGTAAGTCAAGAATGAACTAAAGAAAGGACAGAGGAGAAAAAAATTATGGCAACCTAGAAATTTAAATAGTCTATTATACAAAGCACTAAATATCATTTTTATCATTTTAAAAATGTATAATTTGCAATGAATTAAAATTTTAAAAATTTAATTTTGAACTCACTTGAATGTAGAATTTCCCCCTTTTTATGGAATGCATCATCAAGTAGGCATAGTCCAGGTTTTGTTTTGTCCTCCACCTAAAAGTACATTGCCCACAATTTAATCTTCATCTTTTCAAAACAAAAGTCATGCATTTGACTTAAAATTGAATGCTAACATAAAATACCAAGTTAATTATTAAAGCACTGGTCCCATTTAAAAAAAAAAAATTCTTTAGTCTATTTAATTAAAATGTGACACAAAAATTCTGCTAATTTAAAAGATAGGTTTTATTTTCTCTTATGACTTTTTCAAAATACTGCACTACATTAAATATATTATCAAAAAAATAAAACAATATGATTTTTTGTCTTTTAATTTTTTTACCTTGGGTATTCATGAAATAAAAAGATAACTTTTAATAACAAAAATAATGAGATAACTGATATTTATTAATCAAATAAAAGTTTTATATTGTTTTATTAGAGGGAAAATTTGACTCTGCTAGATATTCTTTTAATATTATAATTTTTGGGTCAAGATTAAAAGTTTAATCAAACTCTAGCCAACATTTAAAAAGTAATCTGTAAAATCTTTTTATTATATAAAAAAACTACTTTAAGCAGAAACGATCTTACTTGACCCTTTCTGCATCATCATTAAAGGTCAACTTCAAATTGTCCATAGGTGGGTAAAACTTTGGAGAAGGTGCAATTATTTCTAACAAGCCAGAGGAGATTTCATTGGGGTACCTTGGGAGAAATGTATGTTACAACAATTCTGATTAATACATATATTTAGCACTGTATGATGGAGCTAGGAGAGATGCATTATTATTTTTGTTGTACATATATTTTAAAATATTTTTAGATATTTCATGATCATTCCATAGCATCACAACAGAAGTATTACCATAACAATGTCTAAATCTATAGCTATGCATAGCACATTTCACTGGTAAACCATCATTATTAATTTTAATGGTTGTGTTTCTATATGTGATGCTGTATTCTATGTATTTTTACATTCAATCATTATTACTTACATAAGTTCTAAATCTACTGTTACTTGTTTCACATATTCCATGTCCCAAGGCTGAGGAGATACACAAATCAAGAACTTTAAATATTTTCAAATGCAAATGTATCTTTAAAGATATCTCTTTATTAAATTTTGCTTTAAAAAATAATACACGTAAAAATAAATTCTGACAATATAGCCATCTCAAAATTATGAAAATAAAATAAAAAGCTAACATTTTAATTTATTTAAGATGTGATTTTAACTATGAGTCTCTCTTTTCATGACCATGACTTGATTTTTTTATTTTTTTAAAAATTCAGATTAAAAAGTTCTTTTACCAAGTCACTAAAAGTTGAACTATTTTAATAATATTTGACTGAATTTTAACTCAACGTTTAGTTGACTTTTCAAGCACAGGTAAACTCTAAGTGCAAACCTCAGCTATGAAGACAAGGATCAGGCACTTGTTGGCGTCATGTGATGGCAGGTTGAGGAACAGAGACTTTAAGGTCTCATCTAGGTAACTGGCATCTGGTCTCTTGATGGTGGGGACTCCAATGACCAGACTCACTTTCAGCATGGGAAACGTAAGAAAATATTTTTTTAATGGCCGGTACTACTATAAATAAATGTGTGAGATAAATCACGATAAACACAAACGATTAATTCAATTCTATTAATTTTATTTCCATAACGCATTTATAGATCCCACTAAGTGTTCATTCATTATTTCGCGAAATTGGTTAAGTTTCGGTAATTTCATGGCTCCCTAATTTTGTGACATAACACAGCTAATTTGTTCTGATGCTATGCAACAAATAAGGAAGAAAAACATTTTTGTTTACCTATGCCTATGCACATCTAAAAAAAAATAATCATAAGAGCGAAAACTGTATAATTAGCAATAAAAAATATAAATTATTAATTATGTGGAGAGAAAAAAATATTTTTTTAGTATTCTTTGAAATTTTAATAGAATTTTAATTGATCAAATTAATTATAAATGATTTTTAAAATTTAACGATTAATAAAATAATTAATTGTTAATATCCGCAGCCCTATATTTCTTTAAAATTATTTTTATATTATATGGAGTAAAACTGTTAATTCTTCTTCTTTTTTAATTTTTCGTTGACAATGAAATAATCTAACATTTTATTTTAATATTTTGGTGCAGATGCTTGAATTAAAATTTTTTTAAAAAATCTCTTTGTATAAATTTGTGAATATGAAGTAATGGATAACAGAGACAAATGTAGGAAAATGATGACTCAATCAATGATATCAAAACACAGGCACATGTATAAATATGACACTGACATGAATGATACACACATACAGAAAAGACATATGTATATATGAGACACGCTTTGCGGCGATCTAAACTATAGAGACTCGTAAGCTTTGCCGTGGTGGCGCCAAAGTGATACTATGTTGATAGCGAGTCACAGTAGGGAAATTCCACACCTCCTTTGGGAGGCACACTGGACGCCCAGGCGGCCGCTTGTAGCAGCGACCGCTCCGGGGGGGGGGGGGCTTCTCAGCCTTTACGTCCCTTAGGGGGCCAGAGGGCTGAGGGGGTTTTCCGGGAAGCCCCATGAAGAGCGCAGGCTCGGGACTGCTGATTTTCTTCCACATGTAGGATATATGTAGGATATATGAGACACTGAGATATAGATTAGGCAGATATAAATAAGCCTTGTATATAAATGAGACATAAATAAGACACATATAGGAGTCATAACGCATACATAAATGAGACATAAATAGGACACATATGTGAGTCAAAAGACATACATAAAGGAGAAATATAAATAAGACACATATATGAGTCATAACACATATATAAATGAGACATATAAATAAGACACATTTATGAGTTATAACACATACATAAATGAAACATGTATATAAATGAGACACTGACCATTACTTCTGTTTCGTGAGACCCTCATTGAGGGCTGTAGATACTCGGTGTGGTTTTTGAGGTGAGGCAGGTAACTGGCGATGCCAGGAAGTTCAATTGACACCCCCTCATCATTGACAGAGTCGCCATCAAATAATGCTCCACTGTAACAAAAATATATACATATATAATTCTCCTCATGGTTCAACCATGCCTGATGTCAGGGGTATGAGAACCACTGCGGTTGTCATTTGGAATATTGCCTGGTCACGGGCTCATGTTTTGAACTCTGAACGAGTTCACTCGAGTTCATGTCACGAGGGGAGCGTTTGCTCAGGCCACGCAAGGTATGTCCAGAGACCCCGGGTATATAACTCGTGGGTCTCGGTGTGTAAGGCAGAGACGGACAAGATGTTATGTTGTAGAGAGCAGCGGGGTGTAGACAAGTCACCGGTGTCAGAACACGAGATTACCGCAACTGTTAGAGAGGCCGTGTTAGTTGGTAGGACGGTACAGCGGGGCTAGATGGTAACTGAGAGACACGGAGATAGGTGTTCGTGAGACGACCAGAAGTGTACATAGTTGACAAGTGTCTTGGAATGTAAATAAAGAAGGTTTGCTGTTAAAAAGGACTTGTGTTACATTGATTGTACAACAGTGTTGGAGTGTAAGCCTCGGGACCTAAAACCCTAGACAACGGTACACGACACCTGACACCAAGCAAGCTGTCTAACCCCCACCGGCCAATCAGCTGG
Organism: Radix auricularia; assembly: GCA_002072015.1. Lineage (NCBI taxonomy): Eukaryota > Metazoa > Mollusca > Gastropoda > Lymnaeidae > Radix > Radix auricularia. Next base: position 352,815 of record MUZC01000185.1, on the reverse strand, counting down.
CAAGAAAAATTTGTACGGGGGATATGGATTATCGGGACAAACAATGCATTCAATTGAGGTCAATTACTTTGTTCTTTCAGAACAACAGATTAGCATGTATTTCGTAGTGTGGTGGCTATTACATACGCGGAAGGTCGTAAGTTCAAGCCCAAGCTAAGACATTACTTTTTTAATTATTAAAAATGTTGGTGTTTGTGCCCGTTCATTTCCCACTTTCTTTTTAAACATTAATTCGCAAATTCGCGTTGTTCTGATTTCTTCGTAATGTATTTTTTGTCCGTTCTCCCCCCCCCCCCCCNTCTTTGCACTATTTATGAGCAAGTCTTCGGCGAATGTACCTCCACGGGCCGCATCTAGTATTTAAATAATTTGAGAATACTAGCGCTGTACCCAGCAAGCAGCTGAGACAAAAAATATTTTACCTAGTGGTAACCAGTTGCTAAAGAAATGTCTTAAAAAATTGCTTGATCATGTAAACCTAGCTTTAACCATCCATCCTCCCCCCCCCCC
>MUZC01000185.1:334974-345075 GCA_002072015.1 Radix auricularia | reverse complement strand
ATGTGAATCAAGTATGCATGCAAAATTTCATCAAAATTGGATGATCAGAAGTGGTTCAAAAAAGGAATTCAATTTTTGCCCCGGAAAGACAAACATCCAGACAAGAAAGCAAACTAAGAAAAACGTGGTAATAATAAAATAGGTCGTCTTCGGGTTATAAAAGACAGTTGCAATACTCAATACGTCAAGATGAACGTTTTAGAGAGGTGATCCAGTAAAATAATATAAATGATTTAAAACGTGTTCAGCGTAAGGCCATTAGGTGAGGAGAACAATGAATTATTTATAATTGAGGGGGGGGGGTGGTGGTGGTAGAAACTGCACATTTTAAGTAGTAATGGGAATTATTTTTTACAGTTTTGGTGGTGGGGCGAGAACAATGCATTTTAATTACACGTTTTCTTTTAAAATTCATTCTTACAAATATTTTTGTTCTGTTTACATTTATTTTAATTTTGAAAGATTCAATTTTCGTAAATTGTTTTTAAGCTTGGAAATTTCGCTGTGAAATAACAGTGTCGTAGCTTGCCCCATTGCCGTCTGGGTGGGTGAGGATTTTCCCCAGCTCCCTCCCAACAACAAACTCTGCTGAAAGCAATAAAATGACAGCCTTCCGTCCCTCAATAAGCTAATCGGTTACAGGCGCAGTCAGACGCTCCTTCTACACAGAAGATTATTGCGTCTTACGCTTATATTTGGTTTGTGACTAGTTCTGAATTCTTATTGGAATTTTAAATGTTGATAAAGTGTTGGTTTTCTTGTTTTCTTCAGGCAACCCATCCATGCCCGAATACCGGACGAGAAGAAAGAAAACGTGTATGTGTTTCTTCTTGCCTATGGAATAATAAAGGTGTTTTTATCCCTACGTCAATCTGAGGGTTGTATTTAGTTATCTTTGTGTTGTATTTCTAAATTAGAATTAATTGCTTTATGTATAATTACTATTTTACTCTTGGTTCTTCTATCCTCTAGTGTTTCAATGTTTAATGATTTAATTAATGGTGTTACTCTTGTCACTTTTGAATATTCTCCTGTAATGAATCTGGCAGCTCTTTTTTGGATTTGTTCTAGTTTATCAATGTTTTATTTGGTGGATGGGTCCTATACAGAAGATACATATTCTAGTATAGGTCTCACCTATGTGAGGTAGCATTTTAGTTTTATATCTTTATTACATTTATAAAATTTCTTTTTTATAAAGTCTAAGGTTTTGTTACTTTTTTTAATAACTGATAGATTCTCATTTATTATGACCCCTAAAAATTTTCATCTTTAGTTCGGGTTAGTTCTTTTCCACGAATGAAATATTTTGAATTTATTTGTTTCTTTTTCTATGTAACTCATTAACAGTTGATACTTTTTTGGGTGGAAAGACATACTCCAGTTAGTGTCCCATCCAAGTCCTTTTGTAAAATTTTGTTCAGATTTAATTGTTTTATAGATTTTACAATCACTAGCAAATAACTTAACTTTTGTTCCCGTTGAGATGTTATTGGGCAAATCATTTATATAAATTAGAGAGAAAAAGGGGCCTAGCACAGTTCTTTGTGAAACTCCTGAGTTAACCTTTATTGGTGTAGATTTAGATCCATTAATTATTACAGTTTGCTCCCTACCCAATAGGAAGTCTTGGATCCAGTAATGTAAGGGTCGTGAAATTCCAAAGTAGTTAAAAAAATTTAATCATCAGTGTTTACTTTAGTTTTATATTGTGGGCGAGCATCAGTAAATAGTCCCCCATGGCACACTGAACTCTAGATACGCCACTGGTAGAGAAAGATACCTTGGTATAAAAGTATCGAAACCCAAGTTGTTAACACCCTCCCCCTCCCCACATTGAGCGTCATTAACTCAGGATTAGCCGCCAGCACAAACTGTTTAAAAAGTGAGTTGTCTCTCATGCTCCAGCACGACTTACCTCCCATCCGGATAGTCATCTGAAGAAATAGAGAAGTGATCGAGATGCACAGCAGAGTCCCCACCAATAACCTCCTCCTGCATCTCATTCTACAACGCCCCTGATTCGCTGTGCATCGTTTTCCAAGATGAGTTGCTGGCAGTTGGTCAGACGATGGACCGGAAGTTTGGTCAGTTTTTGGCGGTTAGTCAGACGATGGACCGGAAGTTTGGTCAGTTTTTGGCAGTTGGTCAGACGATGGACCGGAAGTTTGAACAGACGACCGAAATCTGAGGATACAACAAAGATGTTAGTATACAATCATGATTGGGGGGGGGGTGGCTGGGTTATGAAAAACTTAAAATAGGGGAGGGGAGCGTACACTTGGCTAAACGCTTTATTTTAAAAAAGGTCCCATAAACGGTGGTCGTAGGAGGTCCTGTTTCCATTAGAAGTTACTATGGTCTTGGTAGACCTTGGTGACCCGACTCCCTTCCAGGTCAGCCGAGGACTTTCTTAGCGTTAGTCATTCATCATTTTTATCGTGGCTCGATCCCACGCCCCTCAGTTTGTGAGGCGAGCGCACTATTGACTTCGCCATCCAACCGCGATATAATATGTGACTTTATATTTCATTTATCAAGGATACCCTATTGAACCCGTGATCCATCTCCTGTGTTTATTCAAAGTTCAGTGACCCACATGACGCAATAACAAGGTTATCGACGTCTACTCTCGATACCAAGTACTTAATGGAGTCCATTGTTACGGGTCCAAATCGTTCAATGTGGCGAACTTATTTTTTATTAGACCTTCATGGTAAAATCAATTGATGAATCAACGGGAAAAACATAATATGCTTAAACGGTGAATGAATGATCTAATAATACAAAAATTAATTCATTCACTCACTAACATCCCAATATAGGGGTTAGAACAGTTCGCACATAAGAGATCCTTTTTACAGTCAAAAGTTTACATCTCTTTGCTAGGCCGTCACAATTTTTAAAGTCCACTATTCGGAGCTCATATGTTCCAGTGCAGCACCTCAAGCCATTGTTCACTACACTATGTTAAAATCAACTCGAGTGCACGTATTGAATACACGCATTGCGTACACGCATCGTTCTGGTAGCCGTTGCAGTGATGACTTGAGAACCTGGCACCCGCTGGTGACGTGTAAACAAATCCCTATTAGCTAGTTATCCCCAGTGTTGGTTCTCTCCTATTTCAATGTCGTTCTGCTATTTTGACTAATATTAACTCTTTTCTTGACTTGACGAAGGCAATAATAGAAGACATTTGAATTTTAAGAATAGTATATTCCAAAATGAACGGGAAAAAAATGTTGGTCGAGTGGCAGCACGTTCGAATGGCGTACCGATGGTCACGAGTTTGAATACATGCGAAGGCAAGGATTTGTTCCCGGGGCCTAGGGCGCCCTGAGTCACCCACCTCCGAATGGTAGCTAACAATAGTTAGGCGGCTGGGTAGTGTGTGGAACCCTCATAGCCGTGGCCTGTGAACGCTGCAATACTTGCAAAACAGATCACCCTTCACGGTCTTGGGGACGCAATTATCTTCGCATAGAAGGAGCGTCTGTTTATCTAAGATAAGATAAGATTCTTCTTCTTAGATCTAGGTCCAAGAGAAATATTTTTCCTACCTGAGATGTTTTTAAAATGACTGTAATGTGAAAATGGCTGTAAGTTATACAAATGACTTTGCCGTTTAAGTGGTAACTATTGGACATGGAAATAATAACATTCCCTCTTTGTAAGTCAATTCATGATTTTCTAAAAAAAAAATTAAAATATAATTATCAAAGGATATCAACCAGTAAAAGAAATATCATTCGTGTTTTGAGCCTGGCTAAAACAGGACAAATGGGGTAGGCCTACAACTTTATTTTAGACATTGGTGTTAAAACGATATTAATATTAACTAAAACAGGACAAATGGGGTACAACTTTATTTTAGACATTGGTGTTAAAACGATATTAATATTAACTCCTGTTTTACATATTCCATGGAAGTCCTACACATTGCATCCATCAGTTCCACACACTCCACACCTCTGTTCAACACACTCCACAGTCTAGGGTGGAGTGAAAGTGACCGAAATGTATTTTTTGGACTTGGTAGACTTATGATAGTTATTAAAACTTGCTATGTGGTCCAATGAACTGGTCAGTTTAGAAAAAATAAGTCAAGTAAGTCCACAACCAACTTAAAAAACTGGCCATTTATAAGATACCAATAATGTATTTGCTACCTGGTGTACTTTTCATTACAAGGCATTGCCAAGTTTTTTACTTCCTCTAAAATGTTATCTTTACTTCTTTGGAGTAAAAGATCATTATTAGTTCGCTTGTCTACTCATTCAAACAGATATTAAGATATTATTTTATCTGAGATCTGAGACGCTCCTTCTATGCAGAAGATAGTTGCGTCCACAGTGATGCAGCGGTCACAGGCCACGGCTATAGGGGTTCCACGCATTACCCCAGCCGCCTAACTATTGTCTAGTTAGGTACCCATTCAGAGCTGGGTGACTCGGGGACTCCTCAGGCCCTCATCGCCTTCGCGTGGATTTGAACTCGTGACCATCAGTACGACAGTCGAGCGCGCTACCACTCGACCACCGCGTCCCACGCAGTAATACACAGTGTTTATTGCATACATAATTTGGCAAAACATTTTATTCTTGTATAATCACGTTGTGTAGCTCTTAATGAAAAGTAATTAGTCCATTACGATACTTTATTTATAAGAGGTGATATTTTAACATGTTATTCTAGTCATTTATAGCATTTAAATAATATTTTCTTTACTTTTTAAAAACAAAGTACTTGCTATGTTAAAATGGGCAATCGAGGAGGCATCATTCCATTACTTGAAGTGGCGTTGACAGACCACTGCAATGGTTCGTATGTCAGCTACATGCACACGAATTACCGTTAAGACATTTGTTTGTATACCTCGATGGACCTACCAATGGTCCAAAAGGTTTTCTGGTCCTATTGGAAAGTCACTGGGGAATTGTGAGAAGCTTCCCGTCGATGACTACATACCAATAAAATGTATTCTACCGTCGGGTTTAAATTCCGACGACTTGAGTACAAATCAGAAATGTCTGTTCGACTTGTGTACTGCTGTGAGTGTTGGCGTTTGTCTTGTCGACCACTTCGCAATCCTGGTCTTATCAACCATTCAAGGTGATTAACAACGGCCAATCATTTACTACGACTGTATGTTGCTACCAGAAACCCGTCAGATGAACTGAAGACGATTGTTATCTTCATCCTAACAGTTTATACACCAGCATGGTTTGAAATAAAGAAAACTCCTTCATGTCAAGACAGCGCTCGACTTGACCACAATACGATACTGAAATCACGCTGCCTCACAGATGAGCTGAAGAAAGTAGTTGAACATGCAGAAACCCTGTTGCTTGCGATGCTTACCAACAAAGATCAGATATACGCGAGCCAGCTCTGTGACGCATAATGAAATCCAGAAAGCAGAAACGCACGAGTTCAGTTAAATCTTGCTGTGTGCCAGTAATACACTTTGAAGCTACTAGCTATATAGAAATGATCGATTGGAAGAAAACTCCGATCGCAGAGACGCCGATCGTATTTGACATTGATGACGATGCTTGGCTAACCATGACCCGGGAAGAAAATAACCAAGACTTGATTTCGCCCGCTATCCTTGTCCCACACAGTCAGTAGAGAAACTTATCAAGTAGGCTAAGTAAAGAAGCTTACCAAGTGGTGTGTGGTCCAGAAAGACACGACGGATTCATAGGAGAGCGCTTGGAGTGGAGATCGAAAATGCCAAAACTGGACACCAAAGCCCAACATCATTTGTTTGTAGCTATAAAAACATGTTTGACAGTTTGTGTGTTTTTTCCCTTCAAATACTTTTTTTTTTTACTTGTAACGTTTGTATAGGCTGTTAAAAAGATTAACTACAACATTAATATGGTTTATAGTTAAACTTATTTTTTTTTAAAAAAAGATTATTGCTTTTTTTTAATTGAAATATGCCTAAACTTTAGGTCAACTGTGGAACCTCAAGATATGCTTTAAATTGCCTTGTCACATAACTAACTGCATGTGTTAGCAAGCTTTTATAGCTATCCAACCAAAATATTCAGGCATTTGTTTCACTCCACCCTAACTACACACCTCTGCTCCACACATTCCACACCTCTGTTCCACACACTCCACACCTCTGTTCCACACACTTCACACCTATGTTCCACACACTCCACACCTCTGTTCCACACTCTGCACACACGTTGCTCCAGTTAGTAACTCTACACTCATGCTCAGCACACACAAAAAAGGGGGGGGGGTAATGACGTGGTTATTGAGCTTTTATTTCTGATAATTTAATCAGTTCTTATAATCGATCTCTGTGTCTCAACACAAACGCTAGGTAACTCATGAAGTGCCTGCAAGGACAACGTGTGTTGAATGTCTGAGGTCTGTCAACACATTGCCATGACAACTAAAATAACAGACGCTCATCAGTGGACAGACAGCGCGGCACCGTGTCTAAACGATCGTACAACCCAATGATCTGCTGTTTAAATTGTTGCGATACTAACAAACTATATAGGACGAAATGACTGCACATTTACTTAAAATTCAGGTATCTAGTTGGAGAAACAACTGCGAATTTAACACAATCACAGCTCGCAACGTTATAACAGTAGTGTTATTACCAGGCTTGTCCATAGGATGGGATGGTATGGGAAAGGCATAAATTGCCATGGGATGGGATGGGATGGGACAGAAAAATATGTGCCATGGACAAGCCTGGTTATTACACCACTGTTCATGCAGCCCCACAAATTTAGACGGCCTCCAGTTTGTTACTAATGTTAAAACGACAAGTGGCTTCAGAAACTACTCGTATTTCAAACAATTCTTCTTGGTTCTTAGCTACAGCCAGCAAAAGAACAAATACAATTTTAAATTATCAACTCGACACTTAAGGGGAAAGAAATAATAGTAGATAGACCATTCGAAAAAATTATTGAAACATACAAGGGAAAGCCTCATTCATACTCTAGACGAGAAAGCCTCAACTTAGACGTGAACGCCTCATTCATACCGTCGACTTGAAAATCCCATTCATACTCTACTTAGACAGTAGGCTCCTTTCACAATGCAGCTTAGACTGTTGGTTTCAACTCTTGAAGTCTAATGAGAATCTATGGATTTGTACTGAATCGTTGAATCAGTCCTCTATTGTACCTCTAAAACCAAGGGAAAGTGGTTTGTTTGCAATTAATTTTAAATAAAAATACGAATCGGTTTTAAAAAGAAAAATGTGACACTTTAGCTTGCAGAAATAAACTGTTCTAACCTTCAAGGGAAGCTAGGCTATAGCACAATAGGTTCCCCACCTCCATCCCACCCATCCCCGTCAGAGTTGGTTATGGTAACAAAGAGACGTTAACTTCCTTTCACTCGCCCGATTGGTGACGTGTTACAAGAGTTCTTCTTTGTTACGAGACTAGTAATTTTTTTTTACAAGACAAGTGCTTTAAAAACAAGATTGGTTGGTTGCTATAAACATAGTTACAAACAGATTGATGAATCGGCAATCTTATTTTATTTTTTAAAGTTAGTTTAATCAAAATCACTCTAGATTAATTTGCACGATTCTTACATTTATCAAACTTCAAATTAACTCAAATTCCGAACTTCGTACTTCATAGCAAACTTTAGTTTAAACCAATGGTTCCCAAACCTTTCCTATATCTCAACAACCTAATATTCTTTAACATATAAGATCATTACTGTAGTCTCGCACCGAAACAGGTTCATTTATTAATCCTCGAACCCATTAAAAATTACATTATTTATTCTAAAATTTGAAAATGAGTATATATAATATATAATTTTTTAAAAATTGAATTAGAGGACAGCTGAAGACTTAATAATACAAACTTTCTAGTATGTTTTTTAAAAAAATATTTAATATTTATCATAATAAGGAAGTTAATATCACATCGTGTTCTAATATCTACTGATCTCGCAAAGGGAAATTCTCTCTGTCACCTCAAGTTTTTACGATTGGTCTAAAGTTTAGCGTATATTAATTATGTCAACATTCTCTATTCAGATGTGCCCATAATCATTGTGAAACATTGACGTCTCGCGTTTGAATTTGTGAAGCTCAAAGTGAAAGTAACAACTTCAAATTCCAATGCCATTGTAATAATTGTAATCATTATGATTATGAGTATGAGAAATGACATGATTATTAAATGTTATACAGTCAGTAGCTGAATATAATAATTGCGACATCATAAACTTTAAATAAATCTCAAGATGAAACGTAGAAAATTACCCAGATCTCACTGTTTCGAACGTGTTGTTCCCTCCTTACCTATAAAGTAAGTATATACTTTAGTTGGCTCACAATAATTGTCAATTTTCGTTTTTTGAGATAGAGATGTCTGAAAAAAATACTTCCTGAACTGTAAGACTTTTCCGCAGCGGTGCTTGTTGGTGCGAACAATTTAAAACCCCGAATGTTGGATTCTGTTGAATACGTGCTGTTTGGTGTGCATTTCATAGTCCCATGATGCTGTACTTGCTTTTGTTGTTATTGTTTATATTTTTTTCCTATTCTAATCCGATATGTATACACAAGACTATTGCGTCTTACGCTTATCCATATTTATATATAGTCTTGCACTTTTACTAGAGTTTCAAATGTTGATAGTGTGTTGGCTTTCTTGCTTGAATCTTGGACGGCTTTACTGGGACTTTTAAGTACTAAGTTAGTTCTAGTGACCGAAATAGTGGTGACATTACACATAAACGCTTACACAATTTTACACAGACACACATACATACACATGCGCACATACACACCTTGGCAATGATGCTCACATTCACACACACACACACACACACACACACACACACAGATACAAGGTTAGATACATATTACACATGGACACACACACATACACATTCCCCATACACTCATACAGACACAAATACACATAGACACACACAAATACACATTCCCCATACACTCATACAGACACAAATACACATGGACACACACAAATACACATTCCCCACATACACGCACAGACACAAATACACATGGACACACTGCAACGCATACAAAAACAAAACGACACATGCATAAGCTCATAATTGAAACACACACATACATACACAGCCCCCCCCACACACACATACAGACACTAAGACACACATGCAAATATATGTTGTCTTTTAGCTGTGCGGTGGCGCTGATAGCTGACCGTCGTCGTGCAGCATCTCAGTATAACCGCATAGCAAATTTTGCTAAAGATAAAATAATATCTGTAATTATGGGGTTTGTGTAATAACACCAAAATAGGTTATGTGCAGCTTTGTACTTTGTACATGAGTTTGTTATTTTGCACACGGACAAACGAACCTTAGTGGAAACATTGATGCGGACATACAATCGCCGACAAAAGTGAAACTCTGCTTCAGTGAATGCATCATCATCTCCATGGAAACAACACATCTGCATAAACACCAATCTTCAGTTCTTTTCTAATACAGCCGGAGGGAGGTGTATTGAACAGCTTAATGCCGCCATGACACCGTGGAAATGACCTCACTGTCAACCACCTCGTCTCATTCCTCGAGTGGCGGATAATTCCTGATGGCTGGCATTAAGTGGGTCGTGTCGATAACACTCAGACTCCGGATGGTGACGTCACTGTCACGGAGAGTGTGTGTGTGGGGGTGGGGGGAATCTAACCAGCATGGATGTACACTAGATGTTCTAAACGCGGGATGGGGGGGGGGGTTGATGGACCTGATGTTTACATTTATTATACTGATATCCATATAAAATTGACATTTTCACATATAAAATGTTTTTAATAACTCGTTTTGTATGTCCTTATCTATAGATTAAAAGAACAACGTTGCATCTTGTTTAAAACAGTAGGGATTCTAGCCCAAGTTAGTAGTGAACACCATTTGACAATAACAGTTTTTACAGTCAATTAATGTATGCAGATTGTTAATTCGCAGTTGTTTAAATATCCAATTGATTAATATGAAATTAAAAACTCGTTGCTCAAAGGGCTAACAGTTAAAGGAAGGAACTTGATGGTTTTATTTCCAATATTAATACAAGAAGTCATTAGGCTATAAGAT
>MUZC01000185.1:319510-330648 GCA_002072015.1 Radix auricularia | reverse complement strand
TTTCAACTAAACTAACTGCTGTAGACTGTCGTACATCGCTTGAGCGTTACGTTACAAACAAACATACAGAACCACACCACTGGGTGTTTATATATATTATGGTAGTGAGTATAGCCTCGTCAAAACGACCCAATATGCGGCTGCATACGCGCTCGTCCACTTCGGTTATTGCTATTCTTAGTAACATTGTTTATAAAATGTTTTTATAAAATTGAAGAGTTACAAGTATTCACTGCGCCTTTCATTGAACCTCCGATTCTATATGTGCATTCAAACAATCTCTAAAATCTATCACTAAACCTAACCCAAAACCCTAAAAACTATCACTAAACCTAACCCAACCCTAAATACTATCACTAAACCTAACCCAAACCCTAAAAGCTATCACTAAACCTAACCCAAACCCTAAAAACTATCACTAAACCTAACCCAAACCCTAATAACTATCACTTAAAGTAACCCTAAAGTCTATCCCTAAGCCTAACATCAAAACAAACCATTTAAAAAAAAAAAAAATCTTATTCATAATGAAGTCATGTAGTATTGTTTGAAAAAAAAAAAATAGGCATCAATAAGAGATCGAACCCCGGACCTGCGATGTAGCGTACTATCGTACTATCAATATGACCACACAGCCACACATTCTCCGATGAAATTTTTAACCTTATAAAAAAATATTACTAAGAATAGCAATAACCGGAAGTGAACGAGCGCGTATGCAGCCGCATATTGGGTCGTTTTGACGAGGCTATACTCACTACCATATATTATTGCTGCAAACAGTTTGAAATAAACACAAATGAAGGCTCATCCCACTGGATGGTAACCCCCCACCCCCCTAGACATGTCATAGGTAACATTCTTGTGCCTTAAAACTAACAGGGTTTATTAATTTATTATAATCCAACCCATATTTTTTAAAAAAACAATACGAATCTTTTTTTAAAAAAAACGTTTTCACGGGGGCAGGGCCCGATTAACACTTCGTCTTTCCGTGTAAATGCACGGAGTAAAAAAAACGTGGGGCGCAAAATTCATTGTATTGAAATGCTAAGAAGCGATCCGAAAAATTATTTTTTTAAAAATCCCCTAAATTAGGCCAGTATATTATGGCGGATTAAGGGGGGGGGGCTGAACGGGCTATAGCCAGGGGCCCCCGATATTTTTGGGGCCCCAAAACTTTCTATATTTTATAATAAAAGTGTACAAATGTCTGCACGAACCCTTGAAAACATCATAAATTAGATACATTTTAATAAAACTTATCGATTATCTTAACGATATTCAGGCCCGACAGTCTTAATAATCGAAAAACTTGTTTTGAATGGCTCACAACATATTATAGAATATTGTTCATATTTTTAAAATTGTGGTGCAAATGATGTCGGGATCGATTCCTAGAGGTGGAATATTTGTTTTACAAAAATTACACTTAAGTTTAATATAGATCTACCGGCAAACACTTCAAATAGTTCGTGTTCTTTTTTTTTTTTTTTTTTTTTTTTTCATGAATAATATTTTTGTTTCGGAAAGCCGTTCCCGTAGTACAGACATACCATGAGCAAAGAACCAATGGACTATTTAGTTACAGTCTTATAGTAGCTGCTAGAAATCAATTTATTTAAAGGACGCTGGCTGGATAGGGCCCCCGTTTAATTGCTCCCAGGAGCCCCGTGCAGTCTACTTAATCCGCCCCTGCAAGGATCCCTTTTTTAAAATAAAGATATCCCTTTAAATAATAGACAATTCATAACAATTAGATTATAAAGAAATTATTTGATTTTAACCAGTGCTGCAGTGAGTTACACGACGAGAGATTACATCATTGTTTCTACATCGAGAATGGTGTAACTAGGATATTTTGCGTTTAGGGGAAATTATTTAAAAATTATAAAATTGGCGCCTCGACCCTTTTCGCTTCATCAAATTTTACTATGATATTAAGCTTTAAGCCTAATTTTTGCCTATGAGCCCGAGGACATATTTGCCTCCCTGCCCCACGTTGTGACAACTTGAACCCGCGCACAGCACAAAATAGTTTAACTTTAATTTCCCTACTGATACGAGCGGACGTAACAAGTTCACATCAAACTATTATATAAGATATCTTAGCAATGGTGAGAAAAAACCAGAAAGGATTGCTGTTTTCTATAGCTAAAGAATTCTGTTGTTTTTTTTTTTAAATTCTATTGCAAAATTTATGCAACGGCTAAATCTTTGTTTTCAAACGGTGGTTATGGATAATGGCAGCATATAGTTCATATCCTAAGTACGCTTAGAACTGATTGTTTGTTTTAAACTTCGCAAACAATAGATGATAGTTCACAAAGATTTTTGAATGCAGAAATTTATCTTTGGACGCTGTTTTTAAACGGGTATGCGATAGCTGCTTTACATTTAGGTATGGCAAAGAAAAAAAAAATATATGAGCATGATCAGAGCGTCACTAGGGTTGGTGTCACCCATGGCTGTGCGGTAGCTCATGGTGTCCCCCATGGCTGTGTGGTAGCTCATGGTGTCCCCCATGGCTGTGCGGTAGCTCATGGTGTCCCCCACGGCTGTGCGGTAGCTCATGGTGTCCCCAATGGCTGTGCGGTAGCTCATGGTGTCCCCCATGGCTGTGCGGTAGCTCATGGTGTCCCCCATGGCTGTGCGGTAGCTCAGAGTGTCACCCATGGCTGTGTGGTAGCTCATGGTGTCAACCTCACGAGTTAGCACATAAACATACACAGAGCTTGCCAGTGCCAAATAATTTATTTTAAAAACAAAGATTCTCCCAGTTGCAACATCACAGCAGTTACTTTTGATTTTTTATGCTATAAATAATAACTATATACAAAAGAAGCATTTTTCAATAACTGAAATCCTAATTTACCGCAGCAAAGCGCGGGTAACTTGCTTGTCTATACTAATAAAAGGGAAAGCCCTCACTCACTCACTGATTCATCACTAATTCTCCAACTTCCCGTGTAGGTAGGAGCATGAAAATATTGGAAGTCGTTGAATACCCTCTCACGACGAAAAGAAAATTTAAAATTCCAAATTATATGGGGCTGGGGGCCCAAAAACTATTTCTCTTTATCTGTAAAAATTGAAAATCATATTTTTGTCCTTTGTGTCGAGTATGTAGAACTTAAAACTTTGGGAAGTTGTTGAGTACACTTCTTCGATAGTAACAGGTTAATATATATTTAAATTATCACTTTCTGCATGCCGGAGGCCCCAATGTAGTTTTTCTATTAAATGAGCTATTAAAAACTGAAAATTACTGCTTCTCCCATTTCCTGTGTAGGTAAAAGTATAACGCCTTCTGTAGTTGTTTAGTAACCCCAGCGATGGTAATAAGGAAAGTAATTATATATTTTTTTTTAAATTTCCACTCATTGGTGTCCGGGGGCCCAAAACCTTTTTTTCCCTAGAATGGGCTATATAAAACTAAATCAATACTAATTCTCCAAGCTTCCGTGTAGATAGAAGCTTGAAACTTTGGGAAGTTGTTGAGTACAGGGGCCGTCCATAAATGACGTAACGCGAATTTGGCCGATATTTTACCCCCTCCCCCCTACGTCACGCGTCGTCACAAAATCGTAGACCCCCTCCCCCTCCAAAAGTACGTCACAAAACTTTGACCACCCCCCCCCACCCTAAAAAAGAAAAAAAACACACACACACTTTATTTTCTATTTGAAAATAAGTATGTTTCTAATCACTTTTTTTTTTGTCTTTTAAGTATTTATTTTGTGTAGGTCTACATTGCAATATTGTAACACGCCTGAAGCTCTGTGAAAGACATTAAATAAATTGTGAGCCATTGATTCCCAAACTTTTTCGTATCAGACGACCGGCAAGAATTTTTCCATTTCACCATGTACCATTGCATTCTTTCCCGTTTTGACATGATTTTCTTTGTACTGATTTGATAGCAAAATGAGCCCCTACACAGCTTAAAGCCCTATAAGATCAAGTATGAATTCGGCTTTTTTTATTTATTACATTTTTTAAAAAAATGTTTAGTTTCCAAGGCATAGCAAGACAGCTAACGAACAATGCAGCGGTAATGTCAAGAACCATTTGATGTGATAACCTTCGCGATTAAGCTCGCTAATGTAACTATTGATTTTACAAGGATCATTGCATTGTTGATAGACCTAGAATGTATAGATACAATACAATTCTTCAAATTGATTTCGATCTTCTAATGACAGTTTTCCTGCTAAGTATATGCACATCAAAGGCATTTGATCTAAAATTAACACATTGATATCACATCTCATGTTTCTAAAAATTTTTAGGTATGCGCTTGAAGAGGAAAATGGCCAATACTGTACGAACACCACATTTGTGCAGGAATGTAGGGCGTCATCTTGTGCGTCGCAAAATACAGTAATTCTTGCAAGTTGAGGACTGAAAAATACTATGACATTATCATAACTTTTTACTCCGAAGCTCACAAGTTTTTTTTTTTTTTTTTTTGTTGTTGTTTTTTTTTCAATTCTTTTTTCTTCAGGATTTCGCGTACGTCACACAACAGTTGTAAATATAATGTCACCAATGGACGAGGCGTTTTTAAATTGTTGCATTCTCTTGTGGAATTTATAAACTAATGAATAATACATGGCTACCGCTATCGGTCTGTTTAGAGAAGTGGTCGGTAAACAGCGATAAATGATATCATTTGGGGTAAAAAGGGAACTCTTGGAGGTAATGCAGAATCATTGTGGGCATAGAAAATTTGCTAGAATCCGTTACTTTTGGGTTAACAGTAATGTTAACATAAACTTTTATAATTTTAATATTTAGGTATCCTATTGAAACGGTCCGTTTTTTTTTTCAAACCGTTTAAGTGGCCATCAAAAAACGAAATTTTTTAACATCCTTAGATTATATTTTATTTTAATGCATACAAATTAAACATAGACTATAAATAATTACTGTTAACTTCTTTGTTTATAAAAAAAAAAAGTTATTTAAAAATAATATTTTAAAATGTATTTTTAAAAAAATCCATCAATTGACTGAGAGGGCATCCCGTAAGAAAGAAGTCGGCGAACAGGGGTAAATTACCTCATCTGGGATCAAAGGGGAATCTTTGGGGGTAATGCAGACTCATTTGGGACATATAATATCTACTACACTCCACTAGATATGTTCAAATACGTCATGTGTACGTGTACGCTTGGAACATATGCCCACTATTGAACCAGTTCCTTCCAGAAAATGCATTTGTTAAATTTGTCATCTATGTAGATTTCTTATTTACGTACTATACGAAGACATCTAAATCCAAACTACTTTCATTTATATTAACACAAGTGACAATAATCTTAATCAACATGACTGGACTGTATCAAGTATCCTTTCTGTCACATTTAAAATTAATGCCTTAAAAACTGGGTTCAGAAGAAAAGTTGTTTTGTGCTCCTCTCGAATTGCGATGTCAAGAATTTGATGCATTCAATAAAGTTAATGAATACTTTTGACTAATTTTAAATGGACACATTTATTATTATATTTAGAATGGCTAGAGGCGTTTGACCAAAAAGCAATCGAAAAATTATATCAAACTTAAAACGTTTATAATTGTATCAAATAGATTCCCCTCCCCCACCCAACCTCAACTGGATATTCCATGTCGTTTTGACTTAAAATATATACATATAATCCTATTCAGATTCTTTTAGACACTTGTCCTGTTTGTAAAACTCAACAGTTGCAGTTTCGGGGGGGGGGGGTAGGGGGGATAACCGACAAAAACTAAAGCTCGCAGACTCCTGCCGTGAGTGAACCAAACGAAGCTGAGGTTACATCACAATCGATTTGATGTCAACATCAAACGACGCAGGGTAACAATTTCTTATGTTCTCTTGTGGGTTCCCAAACTTCAGAATTATAATTATATTTAACTTTCGTGTCTTGATAACTTACGCCAACCGGCGTCTGGTGGTCTATCGACCGGCATTTTGAGAAGCACTGAATAAAAAAAAGTCATTAAATAAATTTTAAGTGAACAAATATTTCAGTGCAAGTTTTATTTAAAGTTATCCTTTCGACGTGACGTCACATTTCTTCAACCCCCTCCCTCCCCCACGTCACGCATCGTCACAAAAGTGAGACCCCCCTCCCCCCTAGGTGCGTGACGTCATTTATGGACGGCACCACACTCCCGTGATGGTAAGAGTCAAAAAATATTAAATCCTTTCTCACTATGAGGAGGATNATATATATATATATAAAGTTACTACAAATACATCCGCTCAGTGTTCTGCTTTAAAGATTCTTTTACGAAGTTTAAAATTATTCCATACTCATACACAAAACAGACACATATACACACACACAACAGCGACATAAATATATGTTCTTTGATATGTATGTATGCATGTATATATGTATGTATGTATATAAGTATATAAGTGAGTATTTGTATGATTTTTTTATAACAGCATACCTGTATTATTATGATTCAGTATCAAAGTATTTGTAAACAATATGTGTGTACCGACTGTTATGTTTTATTTGATCATTATTTTATAACGCTATTTTTAGTAACGATTTAATAGCTGTTCACTCATTTTTCCTTTGAACTCGTGTCGCATGATCGGGTTTAAATGTTAAATATTCACATTGTTAAAAGAGATAACAACAGATTCATTAAAGTAAAACTAGCTCTATAATCTCAGAGACATCTGTTCACAAACTTCAAACATGTTCAGTTATTACATGATTGGGGAAATCTTTGTGAGCTACGAATTCTTTCAGTTTTAAAATAGATTTTATTGGAATTATCATATTATGTTATTAAGGAAACTTAAGTATATGGCTATTACTACAGTATTTTAGGCCTACCATTGCTATAGTTGTAGTGTCTATAGATCAACTGTGGCCAAAACGGCGGCTCGAGAACCAGATATGGCTCTCCTTTGTCCGCATTGCGTGTCGCATAAAATTTATGAAAAATATGTTACAAGGATTACTTGAAAATTAAAAAAAAAAATAGATTTAATGACTCATAGTGATTCAGTGCATTTCTCAACTAATCTATTTGAAAATGTTTAATGTCTCTCATTTACTAAAGGTCTAGCAACCTTCCTATAGACTAGATGGTGAAATTATGCATTAGGAAATGTAAAATGATAGTTAAAAATAAAATTGCTAATATGTTTATGGTAATCTCTACTAATAAAAGGGAAAGCCCTCACTCACTCACTCACTCACTCACTCACTCACTCACTCACTCACTCACTCACTCACTCACTCACTGATTCATCACTAATTCTCCAACTTCCCGCGTAGGTAGAAGCATGAAACTTTGGGAAGTTGTTGGGTACCCTCTCACGACGAAAATTGGTGAAAAAGAATTTTTAAAATCTCGCTCATGTGGGGCCGGGGGCCCAAAAACAATTTTTCCCTGTATGGGCTTTATAAAAATTGAAAATCAACAATTTTCCTATTTCCCGTGTAGGTAGAAGCATGAAACTTTGGAAATTTTTTAAGTACATGCTCTCGACGATAATTGGATGAAAAAAGTTAAATTTTCTATTCATGGGGCCGGGGCCCGAAAAACGTTTTTTTCCTGATATAAGCTATATAAAAATTGAAAATCACTAATTCTCCTAATTCCCGTGTAGGTAGGAGCATAAAACTTTGGAAATTTTTTGAGTACACGCTCCCGACAAAAATTGGCAAAAAGAAAATGTTAAAACTCCCTCTCATGGGGGACCGGGGGCCAAAATATAGTTTTTCTTATATTAAAAACAGACTCATCACTAATTCTCCAATTTCCCGTGTAGGTAGAAGCATGAAACTTTGGGGAGTTGTTGGGTACCCTCTCACGACAAAAATTGGCGAAAAAGAATTGTAAAATCTCGCTCATGTGGGGCCGGGGACCCAAAAACTTTTTTTCCTACATCACCAAATCTCCAACTTCCCGTGTATATAGAAGCATGAAACTTTGGGAAGTTGTTGGGTACCCACTATCGACTAAAATTGGCGAAAAAGATTTTTTAAAATGTTACTCAAGTGGGGCCGGGGCCCAAAAAGTTTTTTTTGTAATATGGGCTCTATAAACGATGAAAATCACCAAATTTCCTATTTCCCGTGTAGGTAAAAGCTTGAAACTTTGGTAAGTTATTGGGTACCCTCTAACTACGAAAATTAGCGGTAAAAAATCTCGCTCATGTGGGGCAAGGGGCCCAAAAACTGTTTTTTCTTGCCTACATCATTAATTCTCCAACTTCCCGTGTAGGTAGAAGCATTAAACTTTTGGAAGTTGTTGGTACCCACTAAAGACGAAAATTGGCGAAAAAGAATTTTTTAAATCTCACTTATGTGGGGCCGGGGGCCCAAAACGTTTTTCCTTATATTGTCTCTATAAAAATTGAAAATCACCAATTCTCATATTTCCCGTGTAGGTAGAAGCATGACACTTTGGAATTTTTTTCAGTACATGCTCTCAACGATATTTTTTTTTATAAAAAGTTAAATTTCCCACTCATTGGGGCCGGGGCACAAAAACGTTTGTTCCTTATATGAGCCATATAAAAATTAAAAATCACTAATTCTCCTTTTTCTTGTCTAGGTAGAAGCATGAAACTCTGGACATTTTTTGAGTACAAGCTCCCGACAAAAATTTGCTAAAAATACTGTTGAAACTCCCTCTCTTGGGGGGCCGGGGGCCTAAATATAATTTTTCTTATATTAAAAACCGACTCATCACTAATTCTCCAATTGTCCGTGTAGGTAGGAGCATGAAACTTTGGAACATTGTTAAGTACCCACTGACGACGAAAGTTGGTGTAAAAGAATTCTTCTCTTATATGAGCTTTATAAAAATTAAAAATCTATAATTCTCTTATTTCCCGAATAGATAAAGGCGTGCAACGTTTGGGGGTTTTTAAATACACTTCCGCGATGGTATCAGGTGAATCATATTTAAAATATCCCTTACTGGGGGCCTGGGGCCCAAATATAGTTTTAATGCACTCACTAACTCAACCATCACTAGTTTTCCAACTTCCGGTGTAGGCAGGTGCATGAAAATATGGGAAGTTGTTGAGTACCCTCTCACGACGAAAAGGAAATTTAAAATTCCAAATTATGTATGGCCGGAGTCCCAAAAACTATTTCTCTTTATCTGTAAAAATTGAAAATCAGTAATTTCCCTTTTTGCCAAGTATGTAGAACTTAAAACTTTAAGAAGTTGTTGAGTACACTTCCTGGATAGTAACAGGTGAATATATATTTAAATTATCACTTACTGCATGCCGGATGCCTCAATGTAGTTTTTCCATTAAATGAGCTATTAAAAACTGAAAATTACTGCTTCTCCCATTTCCTGTGTAGGTAAAAGTATAAAGCCTTCTGTAGTTGTTTAGTAACAGCCCGCGATGGTAATAAGGAAAATAATTATATAAATTTTTAAAATTTCCACTGATGGGTGGCCGGGGGCCCAAAACTTTTTTCCCTAAAATTGGCTATATAAAACTAAATCAACACAAATTCTCCAAGCTTCCGTGTAGGTAGAATCTGGAAACTTTGGGAAGTTGTTGAGTACACTCCCGTGATGGTAAGAGGCAAAAAATATTAAATCCTTTCTCACTAGGGGAACGATTACTTAAATATAGTTTTTTTCTCATAATGAGCTATATACAAAAGACGCAATTTTCAATAACTGAAATCCTAATTTAGCGCAGCAAAGCGCGGGTAAATTGCTAGTCTAATATATAAAGCTCAGTTGGTGTATGTAGACTATGTTTGTCGCCGCTCTATGTCCCGCTTTCATTAAAAAACCAAATAATGGACAAGGACCAAATTAGTCAGGCAGTGGCGTAGCTAGGAGGGGCGGTGGGGGCGGTCCGCCCCGGGCGGCACTCATTCAAAGGGCGGCATTTGTGGACATAAATATTAAAGCCATTTCCAGAAACTGCCTCTTTTCTTTTAAAGGGGTAAAACCATGGTGAGACAAAAAGAATCTTAATTTTGAGTTTTTATTAACGGATTCGTGCAACATTTGTTTTATTACATAGTGGTTGTTATAACTAACGCAAAACCGTTTAAAAATTTTAAATCGCTCAAAAAAGGGTAACCATTTGTTTGGAAAATAAAGCGGTATACATCACAGATGGCGCTTTTATAAGAAAACTTCACAAAAACAGCAAAACATCATCGCTGGTCCGAAAATATGTAGATCTACTATTAATATCACCACGACAGTTTTAGCGTGGAATTTCGACATTCGCAGAATGATGCGCTAACAAGTACCTACATGACATGTTGGTTCGAATATTGTGTTTAACTTCCAAGTAGTTAATCATATTACTGTTTCAGATTTCATGAAATTATTGTAAGATAACTTATTAAAAATTTAATTTACTTTGTTTTTATTGCATTAAAGTAGCACATATAGCTTGTGTTTTTCATTGAAAATGAACGGTTATTCATTTTTCCGTTAAACACCACAATAACACAAATAATTCCGAAAAATACATACTTGAAAATTTCAAGAGTGTTGGGAAGATCGACAAATGAAGTAACTAGTAAAACGAAATCGGATGATGGAATTTTATTCAGTTCAATGCAATCTTTTTCTTTTCTATGATATCTCAATTTATGGGAACCCGTCTTTTTTAAATTAATGCAAACTATGCAAACCCATTTCATGGAGCAAAGATTCGTGCCAATACAGAACGCTGTTATAAAGAGTTGGAGGTATTCAATGAACAACCAGTTAGAAGGAGAAAAATATGAGTGGGGAAAATTCAGAAGACGTGTTTCTATCTCCAGAGCAAGAAGTACGAGAAATGTTTTTATCATAGATATAATTATAAAAGAAAATAAAACAACGTGGTGATGAGTTACATGCCCTAACAAAATGCAATATTATGTCCATAGATCAAGATATTACAAATAATTTATATTTTTTAACATAATACGTGATTTTTCTACTATGAAAGTTAGATAAGTAAGTAAATGTATAGATAATAAATGTTTATATACTGATGTATACAATTTCATTTTTTATTTAAAAAATCATATAGTCTAGATCTATTTATAAACAAAAAGTAAAAGCATATTGATTGTTAATGTTTTTTGGGTGTAAAATTTGGAATATCTTTTGTTTCATTGGGGGGGGGGGGGGG
>MUZC01000185.1:299771-319463 GCA_002072015.1 Radix auricularia | reverse complement strand
AGCGACCCTTATAACTTTCTTGTGGCCTTCAAAACAATTATTTTGTATTTTTTATAATGTTTTAATTATAGGTAAATCATCTTGTGTGGCATCTTTTTTTTACTGCTTACTTAATTAGGGCATGCAATGGTAAAATTGTTCCCCACCTTTTACAATGTACTTTGTTTCAAATACAATTATTTATTCAAGTTTATGAATTTATAAAAAAAACATCATATAGACTTAAGGGGCCGTTCATAAATGACGTCAGGTGATTACGGCTGATTTTTCACCCCCTGCCCCCTCATCACACGGCGTCGTGAAACGAAAAATTAGACCCTTTCCTCAATGTGACGTGACAAAGACCAACCCCATACAAGCGGTAATTTCTATTTGAAAACTAGGGTGTTTAAAATAATTTTTTGGTCATTTAAATATGTTTTTAGTGTAAGGCTGCACTCTGATATCGTAACACGCGCGAAACCACGTAAACCTTCATTGTCGGTAATGATATATTTGAGTGGAACTTTTTTTTTTGAAGTTGCACGTTTTGAATGACGTAATATGTGTGTTGCCTCTCCCCCACCCCCCCAAAAAAAAGGTGCGTGACGTCATTTATGGGCGGATCCTAAAAGGGCGGCATATTAAAGACCGCCCCGGGCGGCAAAAGCTCTAGCTACGCCACTGTAGTCAGGACGGTTCTTTTTAA
This sequence comes from Radix auricularia, assembly GCA_002072015.1. Taxonomy (NCBI): domain Eukaryota; kingdom Metazoa; phylum Mollusca; class Gastropoda; family Lymnaeidae; genus Radix; species Radix auricularia. Next base: position 318,775 of record MUZC01000185.1, on the reverse strand, counting down.
CCTGCAGATGGATTTGGTATCGTTTTTTTTCTTCTAATTGCCCCTTTTGCCCGAATGCCGTAAATTAAAAAAAAATCCGAAAATTTAGTGACAAAGACAGAAAAATAAATTCTCATTTCCTTATTGAAAAATTTTAGGCGGACGTTCAGCACGAATTATTTTTGGTGCACTATTTTTTCCAATACTATATTTTGAGTGGGGCGCTTTAAAAATTCTTTTATTGTATTGTAAATTTATGGTGCGCACCTTTTCGTGTACGCTTCTTAAATTTAGCTGTGCTATCTAATTATAACATTCATAGATCTATACTAGACTATATGGTTTGGCTTTCCAGTAGAAATCTACAGTAGTAATTTATTTACATGATAGATGAATTAAAACTATTTCATTACATTTGTCACACAATGCATGGTATTTATTTTTAATATGGAAATACAATTGAGAGTTTTGTTATGTTGTTGATAAGACATTGAAATTTAATATTTAAAAATACTAATTTGGTAATTAGTGATTGCATTTTATATCTTTATATTGTAGCTGCCTTTATAATATTTCATTACATGGTCTTAATATATTAACATGTGCGAAGGAAATTGCGATATTTTTGTTGTTGTGATTCAATACTCCACATTTAATAAAAACCATATGATGTGTTGAAAGCGATAGTCCATATTAAATAAACTTAGACGTAAAGGTTTTTTTTTACATAAGCTATACAATTATATAATTTAAACTTGTGGCCACCGGACTTATTAACAGAATTATATTAAACGAAATAAAGTATTCATGAAAACGTTTAATTATTTTTTATTGCCAATTGCATAGGATATCTTCATTTCTCTGTAATTGGAATGACTTGGGCGATTTTAACAATTACTTTTACAAATGTAACAAAGATATAAAACTAAAATGCTACCTCACCCTGGTGAGACCTATACTAGAATATGCATCTTCTGTATGGGACCCATCCACCAAAGAAAATATTGATAAGTTAGAACAAATCCAAAAAAGAGCTGCCAGATTCATTACTGGAGAATATTCAAAACTGACAAGAGTAACACCGTTAGTTAAATCATTAAACCTTGAAACACTAGAGGATAGAAGAACCAAGAGTAAATTAGTAATTATACATAAGGCAATTAATTCTAATTTAGAAATACAACACAAAGATAACCTAATACAACCCTCAAATAGACATAAAGCTAAAAACACCTTTCTTATTCCATATGCAAGAACAAACACATACAAGTTTTCTTTCTTTCCGTCCGGTATTCGGGCGTGGAATGGGTTGCCTGAGGAAACCAGGATAGCCACCACTTTATCATCTTTTAAAACTCTAGTAAGAATACAGGACTAAACACAAACCATAGAAATACGTAGGACGCAATAATCTTCTGTACAGAAGGAGCGTCTGTAACATATAAGATAAGATAAGATAATTATTTTTGTCATTGTTTACTTCCCCAGTGCTCTTAAGTGTAAGCAAAATTTTCTCAATATCATAGAATAAAAATGTTATATTTAAATAAACTATATTTTGAATGCTCAATAGTAAATTCAGGACACAATTTTAAATCTTACAACTATAAATCCTAACCTAATCATCGTACACAGAGGGATACTTAACAAACAATAAGTGATCTATTTTAAACTTCGTAATAGAATGTTTCAGGCAGAACACTTCCGTTGCCAGGCACGGGTATATTTCTAGTTGTCACTATTTTTGTGTCTATTTTTTTTTACAGAAGAAAAGAAAACCAAAAACAGATAACATAATTATTCTTCCTAACCGTGGGCTGTGCCTAAGCGATTGTTGGTAATTCCCTTATCTAAAAAGCTGTAATTTAAACATTGAGCATTGTGGAGGGTAAAGAAAGGAGGAAAAGGTTATGTCTTGGCTCCCTCCGAGGACGCCCCAAATTATTTTGGTGGACGAGCATTTGATAAAATTTGGTTTAAACGAAGGGACCTAAAAGTGTAGATCTACTCTTTGATAAAATGTTTTCTCTGCTTTAAAAAATCATCAAACTTTTGGGTTAAAATATTTTTTTGATCCGTAGCTTTAAGCGTGTTTATTTCGGGTTTTATTTTAGATAATTATTCCTTTGTTTATTGATTTGTTTAAAAAATTGTTACCTCAAAGACTAAATCAGTCGCACAATTGTATGTAAAATGGTAAAACTTATTTTAGTTTTTGCCTGCTGATGTACACTCCGACAGAAAGATGATGTACACTCCGACAGAAAGATGATGTACACTCCGACAGAAAGATGATGTACACTCCGACAGAAAGATGATGTACACTCGACAGAAAGATGATGTACACTCCGACAGAAAGATGATGTACACACCGTCAAACAAATGATGTAAGTTCCGACACAAATCAGATTTACACACCAACAGACGCATTATGCACACACCGACAGATACATTATGCACACCGACAGACACCTTAGCTACACTTCAACCGACACATGAAGTACAATCCGACTGAAAAATGGTGTACATTAAGACTGACACATAATGTACACGCCGACACACATCAGAAATACACAATGACAGACACAGATGTACACTCCGACAAACATCAAATGGACGAAACATTAGAGTAATTTAGAAAAATAGGGGGAAAACTTGCACTTAGAGGAGAGAAATTAGATGAATATGTGAGGGAACAATGGGCAGAGTTTCAAGCAGAAGAAAAAGTAAGGAAACAGAGAGAGTATGAAAAAAAACAATTAAGGGAACAGAAGGAACATGAATTAGAAGTGTTAGAAATAGAAGCTGCAAGAAAGAAATATATGGGAAGTAGAGAAATAAAAATAGATTCTGGGAAAGCTGAACAAAAAGAAGAAATTATTGTTAAAAAAATAGCACTAGAGAAACCAAAAGACACATTGAGTGAGCCGGAGGCAATATGGTGCTGCGCTCAAAGTAGATTAATAGCCCTAGAAAAAGAATGCAAAGAACACAATACAGAACTTAATGAAAATGAAATGGAGTCACAGAATATAAAAATGAAAATTGCCCAAGTAAACAATCACTTAGTTGAACAGGATGAATTATTAGAAAAAATACAGAGAGAACTAAACGACAGGATAGTAGAAACTACGGATATTGTAGAACTGGCTCATAGAGAAGACAATTGTGATGTAACATATAACGTTACACTGAGTGAAGAAGATATTGCTGAAAATTGGAGAAGAGTTTTAGAAATAGGAGAAACATATGACACAAATCTGAAGTTAATGATAAAGGATTATGAAAGTTGGAACAAAGAAATAATGATAGAAATGGAGAAAAACCTAACCAGTATAATGCAGGACACAGAAGAATTGAAGAAGTCTGAAGCAGAAATAGATGAACTATTGGAAAGATTACAGACTGAACTAGAAGAAAAAGAGAGAGAGAAAATATATATGGACGAATTATTGGCTCAGAAAGAAGAGGAGATTGGTGAACTAAACAGAAACGTAGCACGTAATGAAGAGGACATTACTGAAATGTGGAAAATTGTTAAATAAGAAGAAGAAATAACTATGATTTAAGTCTGAAATTAATAATGAAAGATGATGAAATTTTGATCTTAAAAGAAGCCCTAATAGAGAAAGAGGTATTAATAATTGAAAATCGACAAGTTGACCATAAGCAAGATGAGAAGCCAACGGTAGACGAGTTAGTTATGACACACATATCAAATGCACACACCGACAGACAAACGATGCACAATTCGACAGACACTTTATGTACACTCAGACAGACACCTGATGTACACACCAATAGACACATGATGTACACTCCGACACACATGATGTACACTCTGACACACATGATGTACACTCTGACACACATGATGTACACTCCGACACACATGATGTACACTCCGACACACATGATGTACACTCCGACACACATGATGTACACTCCGACACACATTATGTACACTCCGACACACATGATGTACACTCCGACACACATGATGTACACTCCGACACACATGATGTACACTCCGACACACATGATGTACACTCCGACACACATCTGATGTACACTCCGACACACATGATGTACACTCCGACACACATGATGTACACTCCGACACACATGATGTACACTCCGACACACATCTGATGTACACATTATCAGAAGAGACCCTATGAGTTTCACTGAGAGCTATCAAACAAAAATCGCATTAACATTTCTACTATCGAGTACAGGATATTTTGACAGCAAACAAGAAAAAACAAACTGACCCTGACATTACCAACATCGATATAAAACAAACTGACCCTGACATTACCAACATCGATATAAAACAAACTGACCCTGACATCACCAACATCCAGTTAAAAACAAACTTAAACAAATGCCCCGGGGCGCTGGGCTAGCGGGGGCGCCAAAAATAGCTTCGATGATATTTGACGATGAAAACATCGAGGTTCTAATTTAAAGGTGTGTAAAAGTGACAACTGTATCAAGGTGAAAACTGCCGTAGCTACGATTTCTGTACAAAAGTGCCCCCCCCCCAGCACACACTAACACTTTCGGTGCCAGACATTGTGCTGAAGAACTGCACACAGCTCATGGGTTACATTCTACACAACCATGGGCCAGTGGCGTAGCTAGGGGATGGGGAGTCAAAATTTGAAAGTCCTCCGGGCCCCCACTTGAGTGGGCCCCCAAAGAAGTTTCGAATTTGTTTACATTAAATATTACGCCAGTGCCATGTATGTTATTGTAGCCACACACCCCACCCCAAATAGGCTAATTCCCCCATGCCCCCAAATCCCTACAAGTCCCTAGCTACGCCACTGCCTGGGGCATCTGTACGTGATTCCAGGCAATAATCCGACCCAGGCCCTTGTCTTACCTGTATCTGCTTGACGCCGCAGTCACGTCTGCGACATGTGGGGTCCCAGTAGATTGGCCTCAGCTGCCCCGCCACGTGCTTACAGGTAAACGGACTCCCGATTCGAGTTAAATATTCCCAACTGTGAGAACAAGACAATGATGGCAATACATTACCATCTAATAGAGATGACTAGTTGTAACCTACCCCACTGTGGTCCGAGCTGCAATCACAGTTTCTGCACCTGACGCGGCGGGTTGTCAATAAATCCTGTTACGTGCCGCAGTTGGCTGGTTGGACCCAACTCTCTTGTCCCCACAACCCACACCCCTTCCAACAACTCCCCGCCCCACAACAGACAAATACGCATTGTATTGGGCCTTCAATTATTTTTTTTCGTCCGCTAAATTGTATAACTGCTGTGGGGGATAGGTTGATGTTGGCGGGGGTGGGGGTGGGAGAGGAGGGGGTGGAGTAGGTACCAGCGTTATCTCTGCATGGCATAGGAAGGTTAGCAAATTTTCTATGTAGGTTGAGGTTCGTAATGTGGATTGTGGTTCGTGATGTGAGGCATGAAGAAGAATTTAGAAATAAGGAAGCGCTAAGATTCAGTTGGCGATAAGAAAGAAGAGTCATGGAAATAAAGATTTGAAAAAACGAGGGTTACGATTTTGTGTGTGTTGACTTTCCACATTTTAGGAAACATTGCAGACCTGATCATGTCTTGTTCATTCTTTAGGTTTAGTAGGTCTGCGTTTGGGCTTACAAAAATATAAATTAATATTACTTTTTTAACGTCGTATTTCTCCTTAGTCTCATAGATTTAAAACATTCTTTTGACAGAGCAAAAACTGATAGCTTCTGGTTGACTTGTGTCTCTGGCTTGTCAGTGTATGTTGATGTGGGCTGGTAGAGTCGCTTGACTGATAGCTTCTGGTTGACTTGTGTCTCTGGCTTGTCAGTGTATGTTGATGTGGGGTGGTAGAGTCTCTTAACTGATAGCTTCTGGTTGACTTGTGTCTCTGGCTTGTCAGTGTATGTTGATGTGGGCTGGTAGAGTCTCTTGACTGATCACCCAAGTGGAACGATCATTTCTTAATTTCTTGGAATAATGACGAAAAGTCACATGCGAGCATGACACATAACCCCATGACACATAACACCATGCGACATAACACCATGACACATAACACCATGAGACATAACACCATGAAACAAAAAACCTTGACATTTGACACCATGACACATAACACCATGATATTTGACACCATGACACATAACACCATGACACATAACACGATGACACATAACACAATGACACATAACACCATAACACATAACACCACGACACATAACACCATGACACATAACACCATGTTACATAACACCATGACACATAACACCATGACATTTAACACCATGACACATAACACGATGACATTTGACACCATGACACATAACACCATGACAAATAACACCTTTACACATAACACCATGACATTTAACACCATGACACATAACACCATGACATATAACACCATGACATATAACACCATGACACATAACACCATGACATATAACACCATGACACATAACACCATGAGACATAACACCATGACACATAACACCATGAGACATAACACCATGAAACATAAAAGCTTGACATTTAACACCATGAGACATACCACCATAACACATAACACCATGACATTTGACACCATGAAATATAACACCATGAATCCCAACGCCATGACACACGACCAAATAAATGCAAGCCATACATGTACATTTTAACATAGACACAGGCATCCACTCAGAATATTTAAGTAACCCTCAATAATTTTCAATGAAAATTGAAATGTTGCCTAGATCTAAATCCAGCTTTATCGAAAGTCCTAGTTTATTTGTAAGCTAGACTTAACATGAATCAGTGAGTAAAAATGCGAATATAATATTTGATTTTATTTCAACGCAATTTCCCATGGGATAAATTGCGTTTATATTTTTTAAACATCTGTCGAGATTGCACATGCAACTCCTCCTGAATCATACCAGATAAAGGGTTCGGGTCTTTTGCCCATATGCTAAGGAGGTCCCAACGGAAAAAAATACCGAGGAGGTTTACTGAATTTCCTGGAAAATAAAAAAATCCGAAAAAATATCAGTATTTTGTCAATTTCTCGCCGACCATAACATTTATCGGGTTGAAATAACGGCAAACGTTAGCTAATAATAATTAGAACAATTTTGTCTAAGATCAAACTCAGTGTTACACTCAGTGTCAGCGATCAAACTCAGTGTCAGGGATCAAACTCAGTGTTAAACTCAGTGTCAGAGATCAAACTCAGTGTCAGGGATCAAACTCAGAGTCAGATGTCAAACTCAGTGTCAGATGTCAAACTCAGTGTCACACGTCAAAATCAGTGTCAGACGTCAAAATTAGTGTCAGAGATCAAACTCAGTGTCAGGGATCAAACTCAGTGTCAGATGTCAAACTCAGTGTCAGATGTCAAACTCAATGTCAGATGTCAAACTCAGTGTCAGACGTCAAACTCAGTGTCAGACGTCAAACTCAGTGTAAGATGTCAAACTCAATGTCAGATGTCAAACTCAGTGTCAGATGTCAAACTCAGTGTCAGACGTCAAACTCAGTGTAAGATGTCAAACTCAATGTCAGATTTCAAACTCAGTGTCAAACGTCAAACTCAGTGTCAGATGTCAAAGTCAGTGTCAGATGTCAAACTTAGTGTCAGACGTCAAACTCAGTGTCAGATGTCAAACTCGGTCTCAGACGTCAAACTCAGTGTCAGATGTCAAAGTCAGTGTCAGACGTCAAACTCAAGGTGAAACCTCAAACTTGAAATTTAATACGAGATGAATTAAGATTTAATTTCATCGAGGTTTTCATTATCAAAATAGGACGAGCTAAACACATGATATGTGTCATGAATATATCGACTAAACACACGCCGTTTTTTTTTAAATGTATCTTCACTGTACTCCGTCCAGTCTCATATTACAGTAGAACTTGTTTTGTTCACCAAACTTGTGTTTCCAGTGACGAAGTGCCCTCGCTCCTTCTGTCCCCTCCGTCAACCCGGAAGTAAGACTGTTTGGGTTTGTATAACGTAACAGTGGTGGGATTATTGTCACGTGGCCTATATTGTCAAGAATCTGTCTTACGTCTTTCTACTGACCCGTGGACATCGGTGAACCGTGAACGATACGCAATGGTGGGGGGTTGGCGGGGGATGCCGTCTCAGTGTTCTTAGTGCTCTGTGAACTCCAAAGTTCAAGTCGCAGTACAAGAATCTGGTTTTCATGTCATAGATCTGGTTCACGTAGATGCCTCATACGATGATGTTAAAGTTAATAAAAATCTAGTTCTGACAGAAGTACCGTGCAAGGGTATTTAAGGGGACTACGTTCTATAGATCTAGCTCTGACAGAAGCACCATACTTTTATGTTAAAGGGGATAGGTGTTAAAGATCTAGTTCTGACAGAAGCACCATACTGGTAGGTTAAAGGGGATAGGTGCTAAAGATCTAGCTCTGACAGAAGCACCATACTGGTAGGTTAAAGGAGATTAGGTGCTAAAGATCTAGTTCTGTCAGAAGTACCTAACTGGAATGTAAAAGGGGTCTAGGTACTAAACATCTAGGTCTGACAGAAGTACCATACTGTGATGTAAAAGGGGACTAAGTACTAAAGATCTAGTTCTGACAGAAGTGCCATACTGGAATGTTAAAGGGGACTAGGTACTGAAGATCTAGTTCTGACAGAAGTACCATATTGTGATATTAAAGGGGACTAGGTACTAAAGATCTAGTTCTGACAGAAGTACCATATTATAGAGAATAATTAAAAATTAAATAAATGAAGAAGTATGTAAATTAATGGAGTTTATGAACCAGAAAGAGGCGGGGATCTATATGTGATAAGGTGCTAACATAGAGGACTGTCAGAATTTAGGCCTAAGTTACATTAAAATAAGTGAAATAAGATGTAAAATAAATTGCCGACCCGTCAAGTTTACCGCTTGTCCCCGGGGGCAAAACATCCTTGCTACGCCTCTGTTATGGACTTGAATCTTTCCCGTTCACATTACGATGTACGATCTACTTACTTTAAGGGGAGGGCAATTTCTAAAGTAAACCACTCCATCTTTATTGTCCCTTGAGTTAAAATAGAGGCACAATACAATTTATGATGTGCTTTTTATCTTGTGACCGGTACACCTCAAATGTAAAATTCATTTAAGCAAGTGATTTCATCTAACTTTAAACAAATTTTTAAACTACCATTTTACGCAGGAGCGGCGTTTGAGGGTGGCAACTGGGGCGACTGCCCCAGGCCCCGCGCTTAGGTAGACCCCGCGTTTCGGTCCTGAACATGTCTCGTCCTGGTTAATAGCCTATACATGTATAACCAAAGAGTGGATTGTAGAACGTATGCTGGAAACGATTGTAAAGAAACGAAAGAGGCACTCTTGTAATACTTTTTGAAGGTCAAATTCCGTAGTGAAGCTCTATACGTCTTTGAAAGCATTACACCGTTAGCGGAAAATATGTCATCAGATGTACCATTCAGCCAATCCCCTTTATTTGTGTACTCGTCATTCACAATAGATTTACTAAAATAGTTATTTTTAGAAAACTGTGTCATAGGAATGGCAGTGTCTCGGTAGTGGTGCGATCGGAAACATTAATTAGCGATCTTTACTAGTACTCTGGCCCCGCGGGGTCATTGCTGGCACTAGGCCCCGCGCTTACCTAACGCCGCCACTGATTTTACGTAATCGCTTCCTGGAAAATGTTGACTCAGTTATACAGCTCATTTGCTACTGTATCCGGTATACATAGTTGTACTCATGAGTCGCTTTTAAGACAGTAGCACCAACAATACTTAATTTCTTCTTTCAATGCATCTTGAGTAATTTGTTTAAACTCGATTTCCTGCATGTTGCGGTAATCGAAAAAAAAAACGGATTTTATTCACATTATTTGTTTTGTGCTTCGAGGAGGGACAAAAACTGTGACCATCTAATCCTAAACTTCAATAGTGGAGCAGGAGAGGCGAGTTGATTGTCTACGTGTTACATTCTTCCATTTTATGGTATGACTGTGAGTGGATTTTGGGGTCGCCATCTACTCTTCTTTATTTTACAACCACAGCCCTACATAGATGCCGAGAGAATACTTGGCTGTATTCATGGTCTTCAAAAGTCAACCTATTTCTAGCATATAGAAAACAAAACAAAAAACAACTATTTTAAACAAGCACATGGTCTCACACCAGGCACGTCGCTATACCTGATATAGAACGACGTGGGAGGGGGGATGTTAAGATGTTATTTGAGGACAATAATCGCATCATGCTCCAAAACCCACTCACATACCGTCATACGAAGCAAATAAAACCGAGCCCTTAGGCAGTGCTAATCTTTTCTTCTTGTGTCTGGACACGACTGTTGACCATCTTCGTCCAACTCTGCCCACCAGCTCGACCAAACACTTCACGGATCATGTTGTTATGAAATTAATTCACCCAGCTGCCCAGACACCCTGAGACTGTATTGCGTCATCAAAACCAACGGTGAAGTTCCGAGAGCTTTCAGCCCACACGTGTAAACCGATCGTGTCGTATAATTGCTCGCGGCGCCCTCTATGCAAATGTATAAATAACAAAGAAATCTCTAAGAGGAACAAGGCAACCGCCTATTGATTATTGGAGATTTGAGACCAAACCAATGTCATTGATTGCATGGAAAGTGAAATTTACTGTTTCCGCTGTTTGGTGAAGGGTAGAATTGGTTTTAATGAGTTAAACATTTTAAATCGGATTTCGTTTCAATTTTCGGGGTGTAAATAAAATTTGGGCATTGTATTCTCGCATGTCTATAAGAATTAATAGAAGATTGGATAGAAAGCAAGTGCTCACAAATAACATAACTACCGTACACACTGTTTAAATATAATAGGGAATTAGTTTATATATCTACATACAAAATAAGAATGTAGACTTTCATCTACAGATGCCTGATAAAGCTATTGACAATACTATGATGTCATGGTGTGATAAGGTTGAAAACATATATAGTTGTAGGAGATGGTGAGAAACATAAAGTTGTGGGAGATGGTAGGAAACATAAAGTTGTAGGAGATGGTTGGAAACATAAAGTTGTGGGAGATGGTTGGAAAGATAAAGTTGTGGGAGATGGTTGTAGACATAAATTTGTAGGAGATGGTTGGAAACATAAAGTTGTAGGAGATGATGGGAAACATACATTTGTAGGAGATGGTTGGAAACATAAAGTTGTAGGAGATTATGGGAAACATACATTTGTAGGAGATGGTTGGAAACATAAGGTTGTAGGAGATGGTTGGAAACATAAATTTGTAGGAGATGGTTGGAAAGAAAATTCTAGAGGAAATAGAGTGGATGTCAAACCGGGGGTGTGCATGTAATGCGGAAATGTTACAACTCTACACGTTCAGAATAGAAGAAATCAATTCACTCAAACATCGTCATTTTGTTTTCTTCTTGCAGAGTTAGTCCAACATCTCTTGTCTTCTAACAGAGTTAGTCCAACATCTCTTGTCTTCTAACAGAGTTAGTCCAACATCTCTTGTCTTCTAATAAAGTTAGTCCAACATCTCTTGTCTTCTAATAAAGTTAGTCCAACATCTCTTGTCTTCTAACCGAGTTAGTCCAACATCTCTTGTCTTCTAACAGAGTTAGTCCAACATCTCTTGTCTTCTAACAGAGTTAGTCCAACATCTCTTGTCTTCTAACAGAATTAGTCCAACATCTCTTGTCTTCTAACAGAGTTAGTCCAACATCTCTTGTCTTCTAATAAAGATAGTCCAACATCTCTTGTCTTCTAATAAAGTTAGTCCAACATCTCTTGTCTTCTAATAAAGTTACTCCAACATCTCTTGTCTTCTAACAGAGTTAGTCCAACATCTCTTGTCTTCTAACAGAGTTACTCCAACATCTCTTGTAATAAAGTTAGTCCAACATCTCTTGTCTTGTAACAGAGTTAGTCCAACATCTATTGTCTTCTAACAGAGTTAGTCCAACATCTCTTGTCTTCTAACAGAGTTAGTCCAACATCTCTTGGCTTCTAACAGTCCAACATCTCTTGTCTTCTAACAGAGTTAGTCCAACATCTCTTGTCTTCTAACAGAGTTAGTCCAACATCTCTTGTCTTCTAACAGAGTTAGTCCAACATCTCTTGTCTTCTAACAGAGTTAGTCCATCATCTATTGTCTTCTCGCCTATCCCCCTCTTCTTGAACAATGATCTGCTCTCTATCAAAAATCCCAATTGGCCTGACTTTAAAAATGCTTGTTCAATTGCCAGCTTTAGTAAATGATTGCGTTGCTCGTACAGAACTAGTGTCAGCGTCTCTAGCTATGCCGACAGTTTGTCAACAGTTAAAGCCCTTAGTCTGAAGGTACAGTTGTGTAAGATTAACTTCTTCAAGTACATTACACTAAAGGTAGAGGTAGGACAGAAATTTGAAGTTGAAGATAGAAGGTAAATTACCTCTTGTGCCTTAACTTCATCTGAATCATATAGTCATAAAGAGCTTCAATTGCCATTACATATTCGTCGTATTTTTCTTACATTGCCTTTACTACAACATGAGAACTCCAGCCTGTTGTTGATAACATTTTTAATGAGACTCCGGTGTGCAGGGTCGTCGCCAAGGGGTGAATCCAGGAATTTATTCAGGGGCCCCAACGGAAGGGGGCCCCGTCAGCCACGCTTGATTTTTTTTTTAATGCTTATTCAATGCGCGTAGATATATTTTCAGACAGTTTTTCAAGTGACATGTTTAAAAAGGGTTTAAAAATTTGAGCTAGCAACGAAAATTGACGGAAAAGCTTTTCTGCACAATGAACGGTTCACTAAAGATGGATTTCGGAATTTCGTATTTTACATCCCAGTTTTCTTTAAAAAATCATATATTTTAGTCATCAATTACGTCACATCCGTGTCTTCCGGTGACTCTCTTACTTATTTGAGTAGATGTAAATAGATATAGGATTTTTTCCTTCCCTTTTACGACCCGGTATGTTTGAACGTCTTATTCTAAACAAAACTGTTTATTTCGTCATCAATGGACAGTGTATTGGAGACTTTTAATCCCAAGTAGGTGAAGCTGTCCACAACCTCCACGTTTTCATCGTCGGTATTGATGGTAGGAGGAGAACTTGTGACTTGGGCCATACGGTTTGTATTTTTCAAGCCGATTTGCAGGCCAAATTCTTTGCAGGCTTTGGAGAAGCTTGATACGAGTTGTTGCAAACCTGTTTCTGTGTGTGCTATCAATGCAGCCGCATCCGCAAATAGTAGCTCACGAATTAAGACATCTTTCGTTTTGGTTTTGGCTTGGAGGCGGGCAGTGTTGAAAAGTCTTCCATCAGCTCCGGTGTGTAACCAGACTACATCACAGCTATCCTTGAATGCGTATCGAAACATTACCGAAAAGAATATTGCGAAGTGTTGGTGAGAGTACACAACATGCTGACTGGAAAGTCTTCTGACGTATGGAACTGCCTGGTGATGGTGAGTAGGTGTATGGGACATCCGATTCTTTCTAGAATTTGGAATAGCCCGTTGTGACTGACTAAATCAAAGGCTTTCGTAAGAACCACAAAGGTAATTTATAGTAATTATAGTGGCATCTGCTGCTCTCTGCATTTTTCCTGGAGCTGCCGTATGGAGAGCTCCGTGTCTATGGTTCACCGACCAGCGCAGAAACCGCACTGAGATTCTGAATAAACTTGGGATGCTAAACTCTCTACTCGCGTTAGTATGACACGGGCAAAGGCCTTTCCTACAATACTAAGTAGTGAGATACCACGCCACGAAAGTTATTGCAGTCACTTCTATCGCCCTTGTTCGTATATAATGTCACTACGTTTGCATCCTGGAGATGTAGCCTTGTTCCCAGTAGAGGGTCAGAAGCTCGTGCAAAGGTTGTAGTAAAGCTGTCTTGTCACTCTTTAGAGCTTCTGGTGGTATGTAATCATTCCCAAGGTTTTTCCCACAATCTAGGCAGTCAATAGCTTTGCTAAGCTCTTCCTGTGTGGGCACGACATTAAGTTCTTCCATGGGCAGCATACCGGGGATGTCATCTAGAGCGGTGCTGGAGACTGTGATAACTGTTGCATACAGTTCCAGATAATGCCACCTTTTTAGCTGCCTTGCCTTGTCTTTGATAATTTCTCCACTCTTGGACGTTAGGTGGGCATTCCCCATGTCTGCAGCTGACTGTATGCTGGAGCAGAGGACATACGAGTAGGTATTAGCGCATTGACGTATATGCCATTTTTTTGGGCATGTAACTTGGCTGTTTTTAAGGCATGTAGTCAGTCGGGTGTAGGCTTTTTCTTGTAGGCTATAAAAGTTTTCCTTTTGGCTTCAGTGACAGGTTTCATCTCGTCCCAATTTGCATCAAACCAGTCCGTGTTTTTGTGGGATATTTTTTAATCAAAGGGGCCCACACTACTCACTTTTCAGGGGCCCCAAAATTTCTAGCGGTGGCCCGGCGGTGTGGTCTTTTAAAAAATGCAATTGGGAAAGGTAAGAAGTGAAATCTTGACTATAAAAAAATATATATATTGTACTTCGTGTTCTTTCCACTTTGAGCTTATATTTCCCAGTCTCAGCAAAATTAAATAAAGGAAGCACTTGCTTGTCTTTACTGCTGCAACTGCAATAATGGAGAATTTTATATTTTAGACAGGATATGTGAATATAAATCATAAATGATTATATTTTTTATGATTTTCTTTGTCTGTGTAATACCACACGTTTACGGCTATAAGAATTCGTCACTGTATTTGTGTTCTGGTCGTCATCGTTTTAATCAACTTTACTCATGCCGCCTAGCGTTAATACCAAGCCAAGAAAGTACATATGTTCATCAAAATTATGTATATTAGTATTATTAGAGTACATTTCATTTACATAGATGTGGATTTTTACACCAATTTAAATTAAAATTAATATAACAAATAGATTATAACAGTGATTAACTTAAAAATTGTAAAACCTATTTTAAAATATTTTTTAAATAGAAAAATTGTATCCCCCACCCCACCTCATTATGGAAGGAGTAGTGTGTTTGGGAGGGGTCTCGTCTCATCGGTTTGCTCCAACAGGGCCGGCTTTAGGCATAGGCAAACTAGGCAACCGCCTATGACCTCCGATTAGTCTCATCATTAGTGGGGGCCTCACACAATAATCTTTCCATATTTATTTGGTATTTTTCTATTACATTTTGGGCCATCAAATTCACTTCGCATAGGGCCTCCAATTCCCTAAAGCTGGCCCTGGCTCTAAAGTGTCGGATTGTCAAACCCAAGTTAGCTTCTTATTACATCCAACACAAGTCACCGACTCTTATTTCCTGTCAACCCTAAAATTCTCCTCATCGAGTTTCTTCCACCCCCTTCCTCCACCCAAGAAGCTAAATATTTTTATTTAACAAGAGAAAATTACCCGCGCTTTGCAGCGGTAAATTAGGATTTCAGTTAGCGTTAAGGGACCTCTATAAAGTACGCCACGCTCCAGAGGGGAGGGGGTGTAAGAAAGTGTGACAGTTTGTGACATGGGGGGTTGTCCGGCAATGTGTACGTCACGGTGTTTTATGTTCAATTTTAATTATTTTGTTAATAAAAAATATTTTTTGTACGAAAGTGTGACGTACTTTAGGGGGGGGGGGTCCGAGATTTGTGACAGGGGGGTAGTTACAATTGAAAAAACAGCGTGACGTACTTTATAAACGGCCCCTAAGAACCAGCGTAACACCATTTCAAAACACTTATAGATTTCAATCTGCAAAATGAAGGATATACTAGATAAAATAACTTAAACCATCTTGTCTGTATGTCGTGGTCACATGAAAAAACAAAAAGTAAAATCACCCATTTCCCGTGATCCTATCGAGTTGATAATTGAAATACTTTTTTTGTCTGTTACCATTGCGGGAGGGTACTCAACAACTTCCGAAATTTTCATGCTTCTAATGAAGTTTGTAATAATTTAAATATTTGTTTCACTGTTACCATAGTGGTAGTGTACTTAACAACTTTCCCAATTTTCATTCTTCTACCTACACGGGAAATAGTAGAATAAGTGATTTTCAGTTTTTTATATAGCTAATATTAATATTAAAAAAACTACATTTTGGCCCCCGGCTCCCAGTAAGTGATAATTTAATTTTTTTTTTCGCCTGTTACCATCGCAGAAGTGTAGTAAACAACTTCCAAAGATGTCGTGCTTCTACCTACTCGGAAATAGGAGACTTAGTGATTTTTAAGGGGGAAAAGTTTTTGGGCCCCCGGCCCCACAGGAGCAGGCGTTTAATTTTTTTTTTCTTTTAGTCCCATAACCTCTTTTTCAGAGGTCGTAGGGGATTCTAATGTTTCCATTAGAACATTCTCGGGCTTAATAGACACTGGCGGCGCCCATCCCTCTCCAGGTCAGCGGACGACTTTCTTAGCGTTAGTCATTTCTCAACATTTTTTTATAGTGGCAATTCGTGGGCTCGATCCCACGCCCCTCAGCTTGTGAGGCGAGCGCACTATTGACTTCGCTACCCAGCCGCCATTAAAAATTATTCTTTGTTAATTATTGTTGTGAGTGCCTCCTCAACAAATTCCCAAAACCAATGCCTTTACCTACACGGAAAATTGGAGGATACGTGAGGAGTCTGTTTTTATATAAGAAAAGAAAATTGGGCCCCGGCCCCCAGGGGAGTGATAGTTTTTTTTACACCTGTTACCATTGCGGATGTGTATTCCACAACTTCTCAAAGTTTCATGCTTCTACCAACACGGGAAATTGGAGAATTAGTGATTTTCAGATTTTATATAGCTCATTTTATGAAAAAAACTACATTTGGGCTCGCGGCCCTCCGTGAGTGAGAATTTTAAAAGTCTTTTTAGCCATTATTGTCGGGGGGGGGGGGGTATTCAATAACTTCCAAAAGTTTCATGTTTTTACCTACACGTTAAATTGGAGAATTAGTGATAAGTTGGTTTTTAATATAAGAAAAAACTATACTTTGGCCCCCGGACCCCCGTGAATGGGAATTTTAGTTTTTTCCCGCAAATTATTGTTCGGATAGTTTAAATAACAACTTGCCAAAGTTTCATGCTTCTACCAACACGGGTAAAGTGGAATTTGTCATTAGCAGTTTTTATATAGTTAATATAAGGGAAAAACTACATTTGGGCCCCCGGCTGCCAGAAATAGGAAATTTAAATATATTTTTGCCTTTTACCATTGCGGAAGTGAACTCAACAATTTCCTACAATTTTCTGCTTCTGCCTAATCGGGAAATAGAAGAATTAGTGATTTTCAATTTTTATATAGCTCAAATAAGGAAAAAAAGTTTTGGGGTCCCTG
Organism: Radix auricularia; assembly: GCA_002072015.1. Taxonomy (NCBI): domain Eukaryota; kingdom Metazoa; phylum Mollusca; class Gastropoda; family Lymnaeidae; genus Radix; species Radix auricularia. The sequence goes on along the minus strand of MUZC01000185.1, from coordinate 301,496 downwards.
GCCCCCATGAGTGTGAAGTTATGGAACGAAACCTGTTTAAGAACATTTGCCATATAATTTTTTGTACGTGTACCTAATTTCACTTTATTTGGTTGTCTGGATCTTATTAGGGATTTTATTAGGGAACAGAGAGACAGACAACAAATGCGTCTTATTGTATATAACATATATCTATTAAAAATACACGGTCATTACCCAGGACAGTTTTATTATTTCCTGATAAAAAATTTTTTTATTATTGTTATTATTAATCATTTTTCAACCAAAACGTATTCCACTGTATTTTGGCTTTTATTTTTCTATGTGAAAAAATGTTGTAGACTAATTCCTTTTTTTAACACAAAATATTTACATCTTGGTGTCGACCCCTGTGATGGTGTCACACAGTCCGGACCGCGATTTTCCCCCGCCCCTCCCCCTACCCCGGCAGTCCCTAATGACGTCCCTGGTGACACTATACTCAGTGGCGTCGCTAGGGGGGCGGGGGGCGGGCCGCCCCGGGTGACACCATTAGGGGGGTGACACCAAAGGATAAATTTTTACTGTGTTACATTTTATGTCAGAAAAAAAAGAGACACATTCTAGAAAAAAATTAAGAAACACAATAAAAATAAGTTAAACGCCGAAACTTTTTATTGACATCATAGACAAATCCCGCTCCCTCTTTTTATCAGTTTACTAACAATAATAAAACCATCCCGACAAACAAAGGTATTTAAAAAAAAAAAAAAAAAAAAAAAGCCGCCGCACCCGAGAGATTTTTTTTTTTTAAAATGGCAGTGTCGTCTGTTTTAAAAGATAATTTTTAAAAAAAACTGAGCTTTGAAGTATTGACATCATGGACGAATCCCAATCCCTCTTCCCGCCACGTCAGTGGGGTGGGGGCGAAGAATACGATTTTTAAAAAATCAGAGGATGGGTTTTGTTGTTGTTATTTTTAGTGGAAAATTATGAACTCAATGTCCTTGAGTTTATGTTTTGTTTTATTTATATTTTTTAAGGCGTGCAAGCATAGATATGCATGTTTATGTATGCATAGGTAGTCCTCCGGTTCGTAGTTACCATCCTTACTAATGTTCTCTTCAAGCTGCACGGCCGCGCAGCTATCTTGCAGATTCCGCGCAGGAGTTTTGAGTTATCATGCCGCAAATTTCAATAGGGAAAAAATTAGAATTTTTGTGCCTTTGCCAGAAAAGTTAGTAGCAATTTTATCTCTTATTCATGAAGTAGTTGGATAATTTGCCAAATTAAGCAGGCTGTTACAAAGGAAAAAGTCTAACGACCATGGAGGCATACCAGTTTGTAAAATAAAGGATCAATAACCTAAGAGGCCATGAGCACCTTGGTGACAATTTTCATTGGTCTGTAGAGGTCGCTAAAATGTTTTCAGGCTGTAAGAGGGAAAACATAGTCCCATTCCCAAATTCGTTGAATGTCTGAGTTGGCACGTGGACTATCGTTTTCTTGAAATCGACTTGATGCTATGGCGTATATTGTTGTAAGCGTTAGTCGAAGCGTCTAATTTTAATATCTGACAAGAAGAACTTGGTGCCCTAGTTTCTAAATAAAAAAGCATTCTTTAAAAGCTATGAAGACATTTTGCAGAAACTTATGGATCAGTATCGCAATTTAAATGTATGATTAATGCTAGCGGAAAAAAATAAAATGTGGGTTGACACAGACTTTGGGGCCGTCCATAAATGACGTCACGCACCTAGGGGGGGG
>MUZC01000185.1:249124-297261 GCA_002072015.1 Radix auricularia | reverse complement strand
AGCGTAATGAATTCTATAAAAGTAAAATCTAGAAATAGGTTGGAAGAGTTACATTTAGACTTGCTTATGAGGATTAAATCTTGTCAGAATGATGGACATCAGATCAACCTTGACGAAGTCTATAAAATATGGATCTCGTTGAAAGACAGACGCCAGAGTTCCCCCAGAATAGATTAGCGGCTTATGGGTATGTTGGCATTTGGTTGATTTATGCATGATAAATACTGTTGAACAGATATATACATTTATAATTCTTGTTTATTTTAATCTAATCTAATATATTATTTTGATAAAGAAATGTGTCACTTAATGTATAGAGTCTATCGGTCCAATTGGGGCATGTATTTTTGTGAGATGTCAAACATTTGAACACAAAAAATGGTACAGTGTTAAACTATGAACATGTGTTTTTTTTTATATTTAGCACAACAACCGGCAAACCTTAGACGGAACATTGATCCCCACTTAGCTGTTTATCTGTTATACAAACTTTTTTTCATGTGGTAAAGAAATGAAAATACCGCCCTTGAGGGGAGGGACAAGGCTGAACTTATAGTGTTACAAGGTGACAAAAATTTAAAATCATGTATGTTCCCTTTATTGGCCACTGGAAGACTGGATGAGTTCTAGGGATTTGGGGCCGTGCATAAATGACGTCACGTGCCTAGGGGGGAGGGTGTCCCGCATCTGTGACGATGTGTGACAAGAGGGAGGGGTGTGCTTAAAAATGTACCGTTAAATCAAAAACGTGCACCTTTAAATAAAGTTCCACTTAAACATTTGACTGTATACAATTTATTTAATGACGTTTTCAATCGTTTCATTCGTGTTATGATATTAGAGTGCAGACTTACACTAAATACATATTTAAATGACAAAAAATAACTTGCCACTTGATAATTTTTATTTAGAAGATACGGCTTGGGGGGATTTAAAGCTTTGTGACGTCATATCTGGAAAAAGGGGCTATGGGTCTAAGTTTTTGTGACAAAGTATGACGCGGGGGGGGGGGGTTGGCAACCTCGCGTGACGTCATTTATGGACGCCCCCTTAAGACGTGAAGGGGTGACACCAGGAGCTTCCGCCCCGGGTGACACCAACCCTAGCGACGCCCCTGACTATACTTATGCAATACACAAAGTAAATGTTATTTTCTGAACCAGACAAAATTTATGGTGCTTCTACAAATAACGTTGTATTGTATAAGTTAAGTCTAAGCCAAGAAATTAGAGGTAACGAACATAGCCTTAAAACAGCACAGCCTCTAGCAAATATCAAATACACCTACTCAGCCTACTCGCCTACTCACAGCAAGGCATGTTATTGTTTAATTTAATCAATTCTGGCATGGAGATTAGCACCATTCCTAAAAAAATAGCACATTTGCTTTGATACCAATTAAGAACGATTGTCGAGTTTCATTTAAAGTATTACAATTAAGTTTTTTTTTTGTTTTTTTTTTAAAATCTAGTAGTAGGAATTATTATTAAATCTATAATTATATTGTCTTCTTGTTTCAAAGTGACGACGAAACTTTTTTAAGGTAAATTTTAAGGAAAGGGGGATTACTCCTAAACAATTTTTAAGTGCCTTTTTAGAATTTTGATCCGAGTGTATCGTGTATTATTAATTTATTAGTGAGTTAACTTAATATTTAGTATTAGAATTCTAAAATTTAAATAATCAAAATCTAGTGACATAGGCGTTTCTGTAGTTCATATCTGAATCTGGTGAGCTATAACTCCTTTGCCTTTAGTTAAATTAGTGTGCCAAGAAACACTAACACACAAGCTCACTACTTCACTAGTAACTTTAGGCCTACTTTTACTAACTATCTTTACTCACTAGTCACTATCACTATGAATCTATGAATCATACTATTCATACTGAACTATGAATGATGATAGTAGTACTACTAGTACTAGTACTAGGATAGAAATAGAAAGTCATAGCATAGTAAGTAATAGTACTTAGTCTCTTACTCTTAGTCTTAGTACAACATAATATTCTGACTGACTATTTACTATTCATTCATGATCCATACATATTATATACATGGCATATTTATCATATTACATTTAATTTTAACTTTAACATAGTTTGAGTTTGAACATAGTTTGTTAGTAGTAACATTTACATGTTACATAGTCATAGTTTAGTAGTCATAATAATAATAATAATAATAATCAAATTAGACCCAATCACAAGTCAAGTGTAGGCCTAAGTCTAAGTACTGTAAGGCATTCATTAAATATTAAGTATTAAGATCTTACTTTGAAATGCAAATACTTATACAATGTAACAACTATCTAATTATTCTAATACAACAATCAGATTGTCAGATAGACAAAAAAATAATAACTTTTTAAAGAACTTTTCTTGTTCCATCACTACTGACACATAAAAATATCATACTTCATGTCTGGCATTGAAACAAATGAGCTTGCAATGGGTTGCCTGAACAAGCCAGCACACTCTGAATAGTCAACATTCAAATTCAATGCTTCTAATATAATAAACAAATTTAAAATAGACAGTGCCTTTCATTTTCACACCAACTTTTGTATTGTGAAATAAGACAAAATATGCCTATAAGTTGAAAACATGTCATTTTTGTTGTTGATTCTCCTTGCATTATACTACATGCACAAATGAATTAAGCACTCAATTTCAAGAAGAATATAAGCAGGGCTCATATCACCATATGCAGTCAATGCACTATGAGTGGTTATGGTATTTGGACTTAGTCATACATTATGCTTTTAAATTAATTACTTAACATGCTGTAAAAAATTATTTTTAATGCCATTGGTGGACGTTATTTTTTTTCAGGTAGAGATATGGCAACTCAGGAGACAATGAAAAAACCTGCATTGGAAATGGTAAGTTCAGTTTTTATTGTCAACTCGATCAGACAACTGAGCCTCCACACTAAGTTCATCTCTAGCCAAAATTTCATATTTTGAATTAGAATGCTTTAGAATAATTTAGACTGACAAACTAATTTTATTTATGTGGCTTAAATTAGTTTTCAGTGATCCAGTATATTTATATAAGTCTTTAACTTGTGTTGTTTTAAAAATATATATATATATTAATGGCTTAAAAAATATTATGAGGCTATCGTTTAAATAAGCATTGAAACCTCTAAGTTTTATTGACATCAATTATTACTTGTATTTTGTCACAGTCACCATTACATTATTGGGGCTGCAAATTACAAACATGCTAATGTATGACTAACAATACTGTATTACATACAAGTAGAACTAAAATAATCAGTATGTAAAGTAATTGATGATTTAATGTTTTAATTGTAAAAGTAAAAAATAAAAGATATATTCAACTCTTGTGATTAAAATGTAAAGTGATTTGGAAATTTAATTAGTTATATAATCCCTCACATTATTTTCTTTGTATGAATCTTAAAAAAACGATGTGTGTAGATTAGGGCTGTCAATTTTGTTGAAAAATCCTGCCCGGGTACCCGTCCAAATTTCGAACGGGTACCCGGGTTACCCGTTGCAAACATCGCATAATTTTCCCCGTCATACAGCTATACTATGCAACCTAGCCACCTTCCATGCCCCTTATTTCTCACAGTAACTACACGGCCGACGTCTAAAAGTGACGTCACGTGATTTTGGCCGATTTATACCCNACAAAAACTTAGAACCCCCTTAAAACAAAGATTTGCAGCCGCAAATAAAAGCCGTACCTCCTTTTTGAAAATGAGCATTTGTGAAATAACTTTATTGTCACTTAAGTTTGTATTTAATGTGAAGTTGAACTCTATTAAATCGCTACACTTGTAAATCCATGTAAATCGTCAATAAATAAATTGTAAGCATTCAAGTTTTTAAGTGGAACTTTCATTTTAAGTTGCAAGTTTTGATGTGAGGTCACATTTCTAAAACACACACCCCCTTCGTCACAAATGTATGATCGCCTCCTCCGTAGGTGCAAAACGTCAATTTATTGTATTAGACTGTTAGTAACTAATTTATTGACTTTTAAAAATTACAAATTTTGGTGTATTATTTTTTTTTAAAAAAAATTGGAGGCACTCGTGGTAACGAACACGACAAACACAATCAAATGGGGGGAGGAGAGGGGGTAGATAAACAACGTCTACAATCGGAAATCCTATGTCGGCGTATTTCAAAGTAACTTTCATGTTAAAGGAGGGATGTTTTTATTAACAAAACCAAACACGGCCTCATTCATCTCTATGCAGTCCCGCCCCACGGTCAACGACTTACCCATTTGAAATTGTTAGTAACTGATAAATTTATTAACTTCAAATACTGACAACCTTGTACATCAGTTTTTCTAGGTCAACACGTGTTAATTCACACAAGAAACAGAAGCGAATGCAAGGAGTGTGGGTTTATATGAATGAAGGGAGGAGAGGGGGGTAGATAAACAAAATTAGCTAATATCAATCGGCGTATTTCAAAGCGAAGTTACTGTCACAGAAGGGATTTTTTTTTTTACTAACAAACGCCGCTTTTATCTGTAACATGATTATTTTTGGCAGAGGACTTTTAATTTCCTTATCTATATGATTCTTTTAAATCGCCAAAACCTTTTGTGTTTGCGATTTCTGTTTCACGTTGAGAGAAAAAGATATATCAAAATACATTTCCCGTTGACATATATTTTTCCTTAAATGTAATTTACTGCATTTATTTCAAACAAACATTTTCATTTGAAAAATTATTTCGCAAAGAAAAGCCGAATGGGAGCCGAAGTTTGGCCTCCGTTAATATAGACATTGAAGTTACATTTTCACGGGTACCCGGGTGGAATTTTACTACCCGGGTAATCTGATGGCAACGGGTACCCGGGTCCCGGGTACCCGTTGACAGGCCTAGTGTAGATATATAGTGCTTCAGAAAAATTGTTATTATTTTTAATAATAGAAAAAAAAGTTTTATAAGGGGCCGGCCATAAAGTACGTCACACTTCAGAGGGCGGAGAGGTGTAAGAAAGTGTGACGAGGAGGGGGGGTGGCCCGACCATGTGTGATGTCACAGTGCTTTATATTATATTATATTAAATGTTAATTATTTTGTTAATAAACAAATTTTTCTTCCTAAGTGTGACGTACTTTAGGGGAGCAAGTGTTCAAGATTTGTGACAGTTTTTGAAAAAAAAAATTGGTCAAAAATAACGTGACATACTCTATGGATGGCCCCTATGCTGTCTTACTAATACAGTGCATGAATGCATTCCACTTATTCAGTTTCTGTCACTCAATACCTGATAGGCACTTACAATATCAGTCTTGTAGTTTATCAGCTACTTGGCTAATGCGGTGCGCCTCAGATTTTTGGTGGACGAAAATTCAGCTGCGTATTCAGTGCGCGGCGCCGGCTAAGGGGTCTAAATGTGTGTACAATCGAAAGAATTATATTATATATACCCAGGCCATATCTGCAATATAGATAGCAGGTTTCAAAGTGATTATACATTGATAATTTGATTAATTTTATTGCATGATTGTTATGGTAGTAGAAAAAGTTTCACTGATATTATCTTCTCTTGTTTGGTTTCAATGAACTTAGCTGGATACAAGAAATGATGGAGATGAAACAGTGCAAACATTTATACTACATGATGAAGACCACACTTTAGGAAATGCTTTGAAATATATGTTGAATAAAAAGTATGATTAAATTTTCTTGTAACAATATTACTTGGAAATACGACATGAACAGGTTATTTTTGTAATAGCTTTACCTTTTTGTATTGTTGTAGTAGTAATTGTAAAAAAAAAAAAGTTTAATGCCTGGATATTTAAAATGTCAAAACTAAAAAATATATTGCAAGATATATTTTCATAACTCTAAGTTGCACCTTGTACTTAAAAAAAATAAAATAAAGCTTAAAATTTACAAGAGATCTGAATACAATGTCTATAAAGTTTTGAATATTATCAAAGATGAATCCAAACATAATTTCCATATTATTTATTTCAGCCCAGAGGTGATATTTGTAGGTTACAGTATAACACATCCATCTGAAAGCAAAATAAACCTTCGTATTCAGACATCAGGTAAGCTGAGTTAAACTATTATATATTGTCTTTATCTTAGATATACAGACGCTCCTTCTATGCAGAAGATAATTGCGTCCACAGACCATGAGAGATGATCTGTTGGCAAGTGATGCAGCGGTCACAGGCCATGGCTATAGGGGTTCCACGCATTACCCCAGCCACCTAACTATTGTCTAGTTAGGTACCCATTCGGAGCTGGGTGACTCGAGGACTCCTCAGGCCCTGGGAACAAATCCTCGCCTTCGCGTGGATTTGAACTCGTGACCATCGGTATGACAGTCGAGCGCGCTACCTCTCGACCACCGCGTTATATTACTTTTTGACTCCACATATAATTCTTTATTTAAAATAGATTTGAGGTTGTGGTTGTTTTTTAGCGCAGTTAGAATTTTTCACTATCTGGACTGTGTTTTAATTTAGGAATATTTATTTCCATCTACATATTAGTCTCCCAATTTCAACTAATTTTATGTAATTTAAAGTTAATTCTGCGCCCATCAATGTTTTCTAAGTATTTTTCTAATTACTTTGCAATTGAATTTATTATTATTCAAGTATGACATTTATTTTTATTTGTATAACTAAATCTAACAATCTATGTAAATTTTGACTTTGATATAACTGAACATATTTTTAAAACATTTAATCTTCAGGTCGACCGGCAGTTGATGTTTTAAAACAGGCCTTCAAGGAGCTGAAACAGATGTGTAGTCACATGTTGACAACATTTGAAGTAAACTATTATATTAGATGTGCTATGTGCTGTTACATGTTGACAACATTTGAAGTAAACTATTATATTAGTTAGATTGTAGTCACATGTTGACAACATTTGAAGTAAACTATTATATTAGTATTAGATGTGCTATGTGCTGTTACATGTTGACAACATTTGAAGTAAACTATTATATTAGATGTGCAGTCACATGTTGACAACATTTAAAGTAAACTATTATATTAGATGTGCAGTCACATGTTGACACAGTCACATGTTGACAACATTTAAAGTAAACTATTATATTAGATGTGCAGTCACATGTTGACAACATTTGAAGAAAACTAAATTATATAAGTTATATCAGTGTCATTATGGGTATTTAAATTCATTATGTATTTGTTCTATGGGGTTTGATGGGAAAAAGTAAGTTTCTTTCCATGGAGTTTCTTCATTCAAATTATGTGTGTCCTTGACAAGTCATGTGACCTAAATTTAAATATTGAATGTTGGCATGTTTTTAAAAAACCTGCAACCTTATCATCAAGAGTTAACACAAAGATGAATAGTAAAATATCAGTTTAGATGGTTGTTAATCTTTTTAGAGTGACTTTTAGCAGATAAAAATAATCAGTTATTTCAGATCTTCATTTGCTTATCACTCTATGACCCTACTTTGAAATATTCCCTCATTAAAACTGATGCTAATGCCTGCATTTATTTTATTTTGTTTTCAGTCCTCAACAAAATACTACAAGGAAAATCATGTTGATGACACAAACATGGATGACCAGTCTTGACACAAACATGGATGTCCAGTCTTGACCAACCACTCAGTCTTGACCAACCACTCTGAGTTATTTTTTTGAGTGATTGTTGGTGAACAAGAAAATGTGGTTCTGAGACATTATCTGTACATAGTTATGTTTGGTAATAAACTTATATCAAAATTTGTTACCACTTAATTGTCAAAGTTATACCCAAGTCATCATCTCACTCGGTTTCCGCTGTGCTTCATTATATTTGACACTATGATATTCAGTGGAAAGCTATGGAAAAATTTACAAACAACCTTGCGTTGAATTTTGTTAAAAATCTATTACGGTAATTAGTAATAGTGGTAAAAGCAAATTGAAATATTTCTTTAAATGATGCCCAATGCAAATAAAACAATAAACAAAATTATCAGTCAATGTTGACCAGGTCAGTTCCCAGGATTTCTCTTAGAATTGAACTCTAGTTAAAAATGTACCGACATAACATCAAAGAGAAAGCTGCCAGTTCATGTTTCATCAATGATGTTATAATGTAATAAATATTCCAACAAGCCCCAGGATAAAATTACAAAAACTTTTCTTTGAGCATCCACCAATAGGAATTAATTTAGTACATCACGTCATATAATTATATTTTAAAACTATTGATTAAAACAAGTGGGACACAGAGACAAGATGTACACAGAGACAAGATGTACTCAGACAAGTTGTAGTTGTACACAGAGACAAGTTGTACAGAGAGACAAGATGTACACAGACAAGTTGTAGTTGTACACAGATATGGGAACATCTCAGAGAGCATGGCCATTGTTGATAGAAATAATTTGATTTGATTTCTTAGCAACTCATTTTTAAAACCTTAATGTGTTTCTGGTATTTTAATATTTCTGATAGGAAAGCTTGAATTTAGTGAAGCAGTTATCTTGGCAACCTTGCCTCTTAAATGTAGGCAAAATCTTTCATGTTAATTTCAGTATTTGAAGTCCTTCAGGTTAATCTCAGTAGTTGAAGTCTTTCAGGTTAATCTCAGTAGTTAAAGTCACAGGTATGGTTCATAATGGTCAGCTCGTGTTTAGGCACCTTGCCTGCACATCCAGAAGTCCTGATGTTGTTTTGTACCTCCTTGCACAATAGACTATTACTCTCACAGTAGGCAAAGAAACATTCATCAATCAAGTACACAGCCTGAAAAATAAGATATTGTGTTAGAGAAAGCTTGTTCTCCATTTGCTGGTCTGTATTCTAGAAGAGCTCTACTCATTGTTTATATATATATATATATAGATGATACCGTAACCAGACAAAACGACAAGGTGACAAAAATAGTTCAAAATGGGACAATGAAAAGAAGGAAAAAAAGCAACGATTTTGACTGAAGAGTGTTTTCAGTTTTTGTTGCTGAGCTATAGAGTCTGACAACCTTAGTCTATGTTCAAAATGACATTGTCACGGGGCCTTCAGTAGGGTGTTCTACAGTGAGCTACGTTGCTTTTATGAGACTTTGTCGTTTTGTCATATATATTATAAATTATCGACATATTTTAACTTAAATTAAAAACACTGCATGTCTTTGATTAATGGTTATTACTGGAAATTGATGTCAGAGCAAAGGTCACATTTGGTGTGGGACATTTCTTTAATTATGTAAAGCAGTAGTAATTCATGGATGTCTGGCTTGATACACAACTTAGACATTGAAAAATAAACTGAAATAATTGAGTACCAAGCTCAGATGATTGAGTACCAAGCTCAGATGATTGAGTACCAAGCTCAGGTGATTGAGTACCAAGCTCAGATGATTGAGTACCAAGATCAGATGATTGAGTACCAAGCTCAGATGATTACCAAGCTCAGATGATTGAGTACCAAGCTCAGATGATTGAGTACCAAGCTCAGATGATTGAGTACCAAGATCAGATGATTGAGTACCAAGCTCAGATGATTGAGTAACAAGCTCAGATGATTGAGTACCAAGCTCAGGTGATTGAGTACCAAGCTCAGATGATTAAGTACTTGCCTTTTGCATGTCCGTTGTGTTGTCGATACAGTTGAACGTAAGCGGATGCTGTAGTATGAAGCCACACTGGTCTAGTGCTGGGAGTAAGATCTCCAAGTCACAAGTTTTAGCCGTCTCGCTCATCATGATGTGGAAGGGTGACGCGCCTGGACTGGAACAGTTGACATTTAAAGTCCAGAACTTTTTAAATCAGGACGATGGATTGAATATTGTCTTAATGGGGAGGGTATGGTGGGTGATTTATCAGTGAAGTGATGTTGACCAACGAGCAGTGTGTCCCAGGTGACCAGCCCCATTAGGAGGTGACCAGCCCATTAGAAGGTGACCAGCCCCTTTAGGAGGTGACTCTCCCCAATAGGCTACTGACCCCATTACGAGGTGATTCACCCATAGGAGGATACTGAGCCCATTAGGAGGTGACCATCCCCAATAGGCTACTGACCCCATTAGGAGGTGACCATCCCCAATAGGCTACTGTCCCCATTACGAGGTGATTGACCCATAGGAGGTTACTGAGCTCATTTGTCATTAGGAGGTGACCATCCCCAATAGGCAACTTTTTTACACTTTAAAAAAAATTAGGTTTAGATATCTTTCAACGCGATTTCAACCTGTCATTGTAATTATCCTATATCCTCTAGCAGTGACAACAGCAATAAAATGGTTTTGATTTTAAACATGAAGAAACTTAGAAGACAGAAGTTGTATATTTGGGGCAATAAAAGTGTTTGTTTTTACTACCTTTAGTAGCTATAAAAATAATAAATGCAGTTTAGTTACCTTATACTGTTATTATGTTGTACGTAGGATATGAATGTTTTACATTGAATACATTGATAGTTATGTGTGTTACTATTTTGTTGTAAAGCACTGTGCCCAGTTGCTTGCTCAGATACTTCACTACATTAATTATTATTGTTTTAAGGACTGAATGGGTGCATTAGGTGTAGACAGAGGCGTCGCTAGAGTTGGTGTCACCCGGGCGGTAGCTCATGGTGTCACCCCCTCACGACCTAACCCGTAAAAATCCTCCGAGTTTTCCAGTGCCAAATAACGGGAACATAGAGAATTTTTCATTTTGGTATCATTCCCCTGATGGTGTCACCCTGGGCGGCCCGCACCCCCCTAGTGACGCCAGTGGGTGTAGGACCTATTTAAGTAAAAAGTCATTCAAATCCCCGGGTGACACTGACATCTCGCTTTCGTTGTATCCACTACTTACAAATTTTGAGTGATGTCACTTGTTATGACCTTGTACAAAGCCAATGTTTTTATTGACACACGTAGTCCAGCCCTTGCTGACAGCTCGGCTGCCTGGTCTTCCAGCGAGGGCCCCTCACCTGGTGGGGGTGAACACAAACTCTGTGCAGTGGACAGGTACTTTACTCCTGGATACAAATAAACAATAAGAGTTACTTTACTTCTGTACCCTGGATACAAGCAATTAGAGGTCATTTACTCCTGGATACAAATAATAGAGAGCTACTTTACTCCTGTATACAAAAAACAACATATTTTTATTGTTATTTTCTCTTCTTTAAAGACGATTTTAAAAGACTAGAAGTTGGAATAAGAGAATTGAGCATTTCTGCAAGTGGTTGCTTTTTTTATTACACGAATGTGAGACTATGTATGTGGCCAAATGTTTCAAAATGTATGTAGAAGAAACTGAATTTTCTTTTTCATTTTTTTTTAGCTACCTCATCTTTTTACCCCCCCCCCCTCCTTTTTCCACTCCATCCCCTCAGATTGCCAAACAAAAATCCACATTTTAAAACTTCTTTTTAATATGCAAATCGTCTAAATCTACATACCACAGGGCTCTGTTACGGAAATAAACATGCCAGATGGTAGCAACAATGGATCTTCTTCAAGCTCTGCTGGTCTGTGAATAATAATAATGAAGGCAAACTTTAATGTTTTCAAAAGTTTATGACCGGATGTGCCGATTAAGTCGACACTGGACCAGCTCACTGAAAGTATTCGATTACGGGTGTTAATAAACTTTGTATTATGTACTACCTGGTAGGTTCGAGAATTGGTGCCAAATAGTGTGTTTGTGGTTTTAAATTTTTTAAAATTTATTATCGGAAGTAAAAGAACGGGTGTTTAAATGAAACAGCACAGTTCAAAATAAAGATAACACTAACCAATGTGACGTCACGATGATTTGCGTCTCCCAGTGGGCCACATTTATGTTGGTGCTACCACACTCACCCCCGACACACATACACACACACACATGCACACACATACACACACATACACGCACACTTTGCGTGGTTGTACATGGGGCTTGTTATTCTCCACCATTCCATTCAAACGGCCGTTTAATATTAATATTACAGTCTGCAGCCTATCACAGGAACAGTAACAATACTTCTTTGCAGTCGTCTGGTACAATGCTTCATTTGCATTGCTCTGCGGAACGTCGGTGTTCAACTTGAAGACGTAGAGCAAAGAATGCTCATATTGTCTTCGCAGATATTTGAGCCTATTCACGGACAATCATGGCTCCCAATAGAGGAGTTAAATTCCTCGCATTAAGGCAGTGGAGGGTGTAGACAGGTGTTAACAAATGTAACATAATCTCCTGTAACACTCCACGGAGTTTGAAACCAGGTGGCGTGAAATCAATGGTTTAAGACAGATCTGCATGTGTTTGTTTTTTTAAAGCATGGCAACAGATTGTCCTCAGTATGTCTGGTCCCTGTAGATCTCGTTTATACAAGTGTCTATTTGTTTGAAGATTCCTTGCAGGAAAAAACCAACTTGTTAGTTAGACCCCGAAGAAAGGGCTCGATCACCCTGCCCTGGGGTGTTCATGTTTGACGGTCAACGCATTGTCATTCCTTTCCAGTGTGGACACTAATTTCTGGACAGCAATATCTTGCCGCTGAGAATCAGAAAAAACGAAGACACATTTTCTGTCGACTGATGTGTTGTTGCTGTTGTTTGTTTTTTCCGACACCGACAACTCCCCAAAAATTTTGGATCCTCTTACGACACAGGAAAAAATGCTGCACACGATATTGCTTTTTTTGGTTCTATTGTCAAGAGGTGCCCGATGCCCCATCTGCACTAGATACGAAACTGCAGTTATTCCCTATGGCGGGCTGGCGTTTCGCAGATGTTTCAAATATGTTCAACGTTGCCGCTTTGGAAGCGAATGTAGATTCAGCGACAAGTTAGATGCATGGTTTCCATTGGTTGTGGCAGTTACCGAGCTAATCCTACCAGCCCTAATCCTACCAGCCCTAATCATAACCGCCATAATCCTACCAGCCCTACACTTACCAGCCCTAATCATACCCGCCCTAATCCTACCCGCCCTAATCCTACCAGCCGTACACTTAACAGCCCTAATCCTACCCGCCCTAATCCTACCCGCCCTAATCCTACCAGCCGTACACTTAACAGCCCTAATCCTACCAGCCATAATCCTACCAGCCGTACACTTAACAGCCCTAATCCTACCCGCCCTAATCCTACCAGCCGTACACTTAACAGCCCTAATCCTACCAGCCATAATCCTACCAGCCCTAATCCTACCCGCCCTAATCCTACCAGCCCTAATCCTACCAGCCATAACCCTAACAGCCCTAACCCTATCAGCCCTAATCCTACCAGCCCTAATCCTACCAGCCCTAATCCTACCCGCCCTAATCATCCGGTGCCTGTAGTTTTCTATTTCAATCAATTCCTCCTGCAGTACTCGAACCCATCAGATAAGAACATGTATAATAATATTATATTAATTAATCTTTTGCTGGGTCAGCAACAGTGGGCACATCATAAGGTGGAACCTGGGGAACTTAACATGGACAGGATCTACGTCTTGATAACTGGGCCGCAGGTTGTAACATAGCCAGGATCTACGGCATGATAACTGGGCCACATGTTGTAAAACAACCCCCCCCCCAAAAAAAAAAAAACAAAAAAAAAACTACGGAATGGTAGCAAGGAGATAAGACAGCATTCAACCTCACCATCAACGAACCCGTCGTTCCTGCACATGGTGAATCTACGTTATGCGTTATGAACGATAAGTGTACAGTAAACATAACCTCACCTTAATGCGACTACCATACCACACATGGCCACATTGAGTATCGCTATGTTGTGAACATTGTCGTATTCAGTCCGGATGAATCCATAGTTCGGTATGTCTGTTTGCACCGGCCACCCGTACTGACCGCTGCCAAAAGCAAACTTGTTGCCGTTTTCTATAAACTGAAAGTTAAAGATAAAGATAGGACATTACGTGAAACAACAATACTCTATAAGAAACAGGTGTAGGCGACACAAAGTTTTCTTGTAGATCTAGGTTTGGGGGGGGGGCGGGCGCGTCCATAAATGACGTCACGCAGATAGGGGGTTACCACATTTGTAACGAGGGGGAATGGGGGGGGGGAGGAGTTTAAGAATTGTGACGTCACGTCAAGACAGGCTACTTAAAATCAAATTTCCGCTTATATTTTCGATTTATTACTATTCATTTTGTGACGTTTTACATGGATTCAAGCGCGTTACGATATTAAGGGTCAGCCTTACACTAAATACATACTTATATGACAATAAAGTGATTTGAACTATGCTCATATTCAAATAGTAAATACTTTTTTTGGGGGGATGGTGGTCATAGGCGTGGTGACGTGGTGGTCGAGAGGTAGCGCTCTCGACTGTCATACCGATGGTCACGGGTTCGAATCCACACGAAGGTGAGGATTTGTTCTCGCGGCCTGAGGAGTCCCCGAGTCACCAAGCTCCGAATGGGTACCTAACTAGACAATAGTTAGGCGGCTGGGGTAATGCGTGGAACCCCTATAGCCGTGGCCTGTGACCGCTGCATCACTTGCCAACAGATCATCTCTCATGGTCTGTGGACGCAATTATCTTCTGCATAGAAGGAGCGTCTGTATATATAAGATAGAAGATAGGCCTGTGATGTCATATTGGATGGGAAAAAAAGGGAGTGGGGTAAATAGGCCAAAATGGCGTGACGTCATTTATGGACGGCCCCTTACAACCAAGTAAGGGGGGCATAATTCACAACGCTATGACATTTCTAAACCATTGTTTACCTCTTATATTATATTGTTACGTAACATTTCTATCGCAAAAAACCTTAATGTTTTATATTTATAGCAAACCCCTGCCAAAGTCCAAACACCTGATTGAATAAAAGCAAAATTTGGGGATTTTTTAAAGAAAATTGCGTAATGTTGTCCTCGACTTCTCCTGTCCATTATACTTGCTACTCATGACAATAGAATGACCACATATCCCTTGTAGCAGCTAGAATCAGCACTGACTGAATTTGTAGAATTTGTCCTATCCCTTTTCATGACACTAACTATGCTGTTGTTTTAAAAAAAGCCCCACCCCTAACAATAAAATAAACAGAAAGGGGGCTGTCCATAAACTACGTCACGCTATTTTTGGCTATTTTAACTCCACCCCCCTGTCACAAATCTTGGTCACCCCGCCCCCCATAAAGTACGTTACACTTTTAAACAAAAATATTTTTATAAAAAATAATTAAGGCCGGACACCCCACCTCCTCCCCCGTCACAAATTGTCACACTTTCTTACACCCCCCTCCCCCTTGGAGCGGGACGTACTTTATGGACGGCCCCAAAATAAAGAAAATCAACTCCCGTTGGGGTGGACTGTACTATCGGCGCCCTCTAACCAAGCCTCTGAAGCCCCCCCCCCTCCTCGCCAGCTCAGCGTTTACTGTAAAATTGTTAGTGCCATCTGTCATACTATTTAAATGTCATCTTTCACGACTTGTCACGGATAGTGTCAGCTGTCATATTATGTCATCTGACCTACCATTTTATCCGTGCCATCTGACCTACCATTTTATCCGTGCCATCTGACCTACCATTTTATCCGTGCCATCTGACCTACCATTTTATCCGTGTCATCTGACCTACCATTTTATCCGTGTCATCTGACCTACCATTTTATCCGTGCCATATGTCCGACCATTTTCTCCGTGCCATCTGTCCAAACATTTCACCAGTGAACTTACTTTGTATTCACCGTACCGGGCCTCCCCATACACCCGCATTGCATGATGGTACAATCCCTTATCAGTGGTAACCATAATCTTCACCTCCATCCCCTTCAAGAACGTCTTGCCCTTCCGCCTGCCGCCCCAAGCATAGACCTGTTGATGTATGGGAATCTTTTTTTAAAATCATTTTACAAGATTCATATTTGTGTGGCTGCCTTGTAGTTTTATCGATGTAGGTGAAGTTGTTGGAATTCAGAATGAATTTGGTGCCGCCATCTTCTGGGATTTAGACTACATTAGATAGGTATATCTAAGCCAACTAAGATTGAAATACTAAATACAGCTGCAAGATTGATTCGTTTTTTTCCCCTTGAATTATACTAATTTAAACATCACAGTTTTTAATGTTTCACGTGGCGCCAGAGATGCGTCAAACGTGACAGGAGACGGGAATTTCTCCGGGTCCAACTAATACTATGAATGGACCACTCTCGCCGATTGGGGAAAAAAAAGTCACATATGTTAAGGCTTGTCATAGATGTTACGACTAAACGCCTTCTTGACCACACCATCAAAGAACAAGACAGGGAAAAAACAAATTAGTTGAAGAACTTGGATGTTCCCATAGCACAATGTAACTTACTGTGTCTTTGTGTAGAAATAAAAAGACACATCTTTTATATTGTTAAATATGTAATAAATTATTTTTTAAAATGTTTTAAAAACTCTAACACATAACAGTTATGAGTTCTGTGAACAGTTTAATTCAAATTATTTAGATATTATTTATGTGAAAGAAATTTTCTTTTAAAAATTACACTTAAAATAGGTAAAAATACCATCGAAGACCAATTGTGAGTGATTGTTTTACATCACAACTACCTTTGGCTAGATCATTTCACTAACTTACCCGTACATCACAACTGCCTTTACCCTTGACCACCTGGGAGCTCTTTCTCTTACACGTGTTGCTCAGCACGTGGGCCGCCAGAAACTTCATGCCCAGGGGGACGTGCACGTGCTCGGCACCGAAAGACCTGACCATTGGGTCGTTGAATATGGCACAGAACAGTTCGTCTTCCAAATAAAGAAATTGTGGAATAAAAACAACCCGTAAAGACACAATTTTTTATATATTTTTTCCTATA
Source organism: Radix auricularia (assembly GCA_002072015.1). Classification (NCBI taxonomy): domain Eukaryota; kingdom Metazoa; phylum Mollusca; class Gastropoda; family Lymnaeidae; genus Radix; species Radix auricularia. The sequence continues at coordinate 280,516 of MUZC01000185.1, read as the reverse complement.
AATCCATTATTTAAGAGACATAACTAAAAGTTTAATACGCAAGGAGAGTTGACTCACGTTCAGCCTGTAAATGTTGGTGTCTGAAGTCTTATTTGAAGTACGTAATAGAAATATAAAATTAATTTCAAACCTTCAAACACAATGTCATTAGAACAGACTACTAACATAGTAGTAACAGTGACGTAGCGAGGTGGGGCAAGGGGGCAAATGCTTCGGGCGACACTTGGCTAGGGGCGACTAATTCCCAGTCCTTAATTAGTTTATATCAAGTAAAATTTTACAAGAAAGTAGACATTTTTGTCGCAATTTAAAAAATCCAAACATGAAATTAATTTTTAAAAATTAAGGAACTATCTTAAAGTATATAAACGTTTCTTGTGTCAAAACTTGAAACTTCTTATTATATGCCTTAAATTCTTCTGATACAAATGTTACTGTACTGACAACAACAGAGGTTTAAGTAGTATGAAAACATGAAACTGGTAACCTAGTTGATCTTCAGGTTTGACAGCCGATACTGCTGTATAAATAAAACATTACTGTTTCCTTTCAATTTCAAACATAAGCTTATTGAATGCTCTGAGTAGCACATTGTGTGGGTTAGGGGCGGCCAAATCCTTGTTGTCAATTAGCTTCTAAAATTTAAAAATCTTTAAGGAAATTTGAAGAAAAGAAAAGCTAACAAACTATATTAAAACACGTGAACGTGCCTAATGGCAAAGCTTCAAACTCCATATTAAATCTAGTCTGCTGCTACAAATACGACTCAGCTGAAAAACACAGAGGCTAAAGTAGTGTACGAACATTACACTAATGTGATGGTAGATGTAATTGATTCAATTTTGGTTTCAACTTAAGTAAACTACTGTGGGAAAAAACGGTTGGAGTGCTTTAATGAGTTATTCTTCCAATTGCAAAGCATTATTATCTTAATTTTTTAGTATCATAAACAAAAATGAACAAAATTGCTTATCAAATGGAATTAAAACTTGGCACACGTAAATATAAAAGAAGTCTTTCATGAATAAGTGCTGAACATTTTACCAAAGTTGTTTGCGATCGGAAGGAATCAGAAACGGGTTTGTTAAAAAGACTATTAATAAAAGAACAACAATACGTTGTTGTGAAAGATAATAAAACAAGATCACAAGGCGTGCTTGTTAGAATGTTTGACATTTTTAAACTAGGTAAAAATGTGGCTTTTATAGGTCACAAGGAGGAAAATACTGTTGCAAAATAAATGCAATATTCTGAAACGAAATAATTTGTTTGAAAAGTACGATCGAGCACTCCGAGCATATCATATGAAAAAAAGGGTAAAAATTTCTCATCTCAAATTCATAGAGTTCATAGAAATTTTAAGAGATTTCGTGAAAATCATCTTTCAGGAACAAGACACCAAATATCGTTCAAGGTAATTTATATTTTTCACATAAGGCTCAAGCAGGTCTAGTTGTGTGATATAGTAAAGATTGAAAAAAAGTAGTCATTGTAGAATTTTTTAAAGATGTCAATGAAGCAAAATTAATCTGCATACGACAGATCTGAAATGACTTCAAATAAATGATGTACTTAAAATAATCGACTTCGTGGCTGGAAAGTAAACATAAATTAAATAAAGACGCAGAAACATAAAATCTCAATGTCAAATCTCCCTCAAACAGTTCATTAACCGTAATTTATTTACATGATGCTCCAACTGAAGCAACCTCTCTTATTATAAGAATAATACTAAGTTTCTAACCGTTTTAGTACACACTAGAACGTTGTAATCCATTTTTTCCATGTCTATGCACCGTTGGGAATATCTAATTACAAGTAATAGGGATAAACAAACTTTAGGATACAAAATACTGTATGTACCATGGAGCAATTTTTGGGTTATTTTGAAATCTATAGAAAAACTGATAGAGGCAGGCGAAAAGCTCTACACATGAACAAATGCAGGAACTTTGTTAGTTACAATTAATGTTTTTAAACATGTCATTCATGACGTCAATAATGCCCGACATTATTTACAAACGTATAGTATAGTGCTAAAATGCTTTGTAGAGGGTACTGACAGAGAAACTATTATAATACTAATAAGGATGCCTTGACATTTGCTATAATTGTTTGTGGAGACTGCATCTTTTTAATCGAACATTGCAATCTAAGAACGATAGAGCAAATATTTGGGGATCTAAGCGAATAGAGGCCGTCCATAAAGTACGTCTCGCTCCAGAGGGGGGAGGAGGTATAAGAAAGTGTGACAGTTTGTGACAGGGGGAGGGGGTGTCGGGTCGTGTGTGACGTAACGGTGTTTTATGTTAAATTTTAATTATTTTGTTAATAAAAATATATATTTTTGTACGAAAGTGTGAAGTACTTTGGGGGNTTTGTGACATTTTGTTACAGGGGGGGGGGGGTAAAAATTGTCAAATATAGCGTGACGTACTTTATGGACGGCCCCATATGTATCGATGTTAAATAGAAAAACAGTTGAGAAGAAAGTTTTTTTCTTCAAAAGATGAGATTACTATAGAAGTTGATGTGAGATTCGGCAGTTATATAGAATTTGGAAAACAGATAATATACTTGACTTTGAAATTTTGCCTTGAAAGTATATTCATCAAAATATCTTACATAACCTTGTTAAGCAAGGAATATTTTACTTCAAAGATTTAAAAAAAAAAAAAACAGAATTAATTAATTCAATACCTGTTTATGTATTCAAGTGTTTTATTATTTAGGATCGCAGTTACCCTGCCTAACATAATATAAATAAATTGAACGTAGCTCACAATTGTTTTAAGCAGTTTAAGGTTTTAAGGTAGCTTCTTTAAAATAAAGTTAATGAAAAATTAATCACAATAAATGATGAACGCACCAAAATTGACTACTCACGAAGCCCATTATTCGCTATTGAGTAGACTATGACTTTGGTTCATGAAAGGTTGTGCCATGAGAAAAAACAGAAAACATCAATTTTTATTCAAGAAATGAAAGCGTTTCTATTCATTTCTAACATAGAAATTATAGTGTCGTTTTTAATACTTTTTTCTTCTTCTTTTTTTTCTTTCTGCCCCTGGATGCACATACCCACGCAACAACGCTGACTAGTAAACTGTTGTTTACATGAAAGTGCACATATGGCACCCCCTACGTAATAGTACAAAGATGGTACTTTCTACCTGATAGTAGCCTACACAGATCGTACTGTGTACCTGATATTAAAAAGTATGTCATATTTATTGCCTACCAGGTTGCACGCAGACAAAACTCCCTATTCCCTGCCTGGGACTCTGACAGACACACTTGTTGTGGACACATCGGGCACCAGAGGCACACCTGTGGCCACCGCATGGTGGACCTGGAACTGTAGAATCCTTGGTTCATATTTATTCTATATTTTTTAAGGGTGACACTTATTTAACTGTGTGTATATTTGATATGTATTCTGTTTTTATCTTACAAGATTTCTTAACTGTGTATTTTAAGGATTACTTTTTTTTTTTGGTAATTAAAAAAAATTCTTGTTGATTTATTTGTGTATTTATGATTGTTTATTTAACTTGCTCTATTATGTGGGCTACTGTCATCCCATTATCAGAACCTCGCTTACTTCCTCTAATGTCATCCCATTATCAGAACCTCGCTTACTTCATCTAATGTCATCCCATTATCAGAACCTCGCTTACTTCCTCTAATGTCATCCCATTATCAGAACCTCGCTTGCTTCCTCTAATGTCATCCCATTATCAGAACCTCGCTTACTTCCATATGTGAAGACCTCCCGAGCCACCACACCGGAGATGAAAAGACTCAACAGAAGGAAAAGTCGTGTCAACATTTCTTGTCTTGTATGTAACTCGCCTTCGTGTGCTACTGAAATGGGATGTCGGAGGCTAATAGTAGTTCATAAAAACTAAAAGCTACATTAAAATAGTTGGAAAGANACTTCCTCTAATGTCATCCCATTATCAGAACCTCGCTTACTTCCTCTAATGTCATCCCATTATCAGAACCTCGCTTGCTTCCTCTAATCCCATTATCAGAACCTCGCTTACTTCCTCTAATGTCATCCCATTATCAGAACCTCGCTTACTTCCTCTAATGTCATCCCATTATCAGAACCTCGCTTACTTCCATATGTGAAGACCTCCCGAGCCACCACACCGGAGATGAAAAGACTCAACAGAAGGAAAAGTCGTGTCAACATTTCTTGTCTTGTATGTAACTCGCCTTCGTGTGCTACTGAAATGGGATGTCGGAGGCTAATAGTAGTTCATAAAAACTAAAAGCTACATTAAAATAGTTGGAAAGAGAAATGCATTAAAAATTAAAACTCAGTAAACACGATATCAGTTGGGCTCGAACTGTGTTACTAGGTTTCATTTAAATATTTTAATAAAAATTGGGATATAGAATATAGGCATTGTCATAGTGTGGCGGAATACTAGTAATTTATGTCGTGACATCCCAGCCCCCACTCATGCCACGCCACTGGATTAAATGTACTTCAGCAGCTGAATTGATCCAATTAATAAATAAATATTTCTGCTCTCCGGGTTTTATAGTCACCACCGGAGGTGATGGGCGATGGGCTGACACTTGCCACCTACTGGTGATGACGTACAGAGTTCGAGTGGAGCGTTCGCCGTAACAACAGCATTCTTCTTTGTTTCGTGTTTCTTGACGATAGCAGAATCTTCTTCTCCTAATTCTAACAACGCAGTGCTGTAATTTGCATCTCAAAACAAAACTTGTCTAAACTTTAAAGACTATAAAACTATTATTAATTAAAAGTAAATTATAATTGATTGAAAAAAATGATTTTGTCTGTTGATAAAAATTAATAATATGTACAATTGAGATAGAAAATAAGAACTTAAACAATATCGAAAAAGTAATATGCTTAATAGAGAATGTGTGCGTTTTCCTATAATCTTTTAAAACTTATTTGTGTATTCATTTGAGCATTAAACCAATAATTGTGTAGACCAAAGAAAAGGAAAAAAGAGTAAAGATTAGATTCATGGACTGTGTATTGAAATGTTGAAAAGGAAAGAGATTTTAAAAAATAATAATAATAAAGGGGGGTGGGGGAACGGATAAATTAAAGTAAATAATAAAAACAAATTGTGTTTTCAATGGCAACAGAAATCAACTGGGTGAGTGGGAATGAGAAAGAAATTTAATATTTTCTTATCTGTTACAAACGGTCCTTAAATACAGAAGATTATTGCTTTCTACACTTGTTCATGGTTTATGTATAGTTTTGTATTTTTATCAACGAATAACAGAAAGAAAAATCAATAAATGAAAGAAATAAATGATTTAAAAACATTAAAGGAAATAAGAAAAGAAAGCGGGTAGAATAAATAAAGGAATCAAGGAGGTAGAAATGGGAGAAGAAGGAAAGAGAGACGAGGAAGAAGAAAAAGAAATAAAGAAAAGAGGAGAAAGGGGTGGAGGAAAAAAGAGAAAGAATAAAGGATGGAAGGGGACCAATGAAGGGGAGAGGGGGGAGGAAAGAAGGAAGACGCAAATAAAGACAGTTTAACATGAAAAATTTAGAGACAGACACATATTTAAGAGTAAACTCTAATGAACATGCCACTACCCTTACTGTGTTGTTTTATTAGATAACGCGTGTTAGGTAATACACTTTGATAAACATTCTTTGAGAACACATTTCAAGCTAAGAACGTCCTGCTGAATTCAATCTCAAGAATCATTGCAAGCGTCCTTTCGTGGCGGGGACATCATCTTTGGTCAATGCCTTAAAGTTCACCCGATATATACCATTGGTATGCTGCGGTCTTTTCCATGCAGAGGCGTTACAACTCCTACCAACACGTTTTATTTTTGGAGAACGGCAACACCAACAGACGGGAAGTAGAGAATGTTGAAGACAACGTTTTGAAAAGACGATCTTCTATAGTCACTGGGAAGTTTTCGGCTGATTGTGCTCCGAGGAAGGTGGGGGAGGTCAACAGCAATAAGTGGGGAGTAGAAATTCTTGGGAGCCCAAACCATAAGTATATGACATGATTATCTTCTCTTGGCTTTAGATGAATGAATGAATGTGTATTTGATTGTATTCTGGTGTGCGATTTTAAATATTATTATTATGCTTATTTGTATTCTAGTGTGTTTTTTAAAAAAAATATTTTTATTGTATTTATTTGTATTCTAACTGAAATCAAATACTTTTAGAGTTTTTTTTAAATTTATTTATTTTTAAAAGTTCATTTCTCCTTTTAAAAAAAAATTAAAGCGCAAAGTTGAAGTTCTTATTTGTGATTTAACATTAGATTGTGGTCAAATATATAATTAGTCAAATGTTTACAGGGAATATAAAATTTAACTCGTTTGAAAAGACACTCCCATCCCACAAACCACTACACACGGAGAAAAGTAGAGAAGCTTGATTTTAAATTATTTTGTATTATTATTTAACTCAAACCATTTTAACAAAAGATTCGAACTTTGAAATGGTTCTCATTTGGGGAAGCTGTACGCAGTACGCCAATGGCTCAACTATCGGATTTCACAACGAGACGACCAATCAAACTGAAGCAATTGATGTGAATGACGTGCAGCGAACAGGCTTGACACTGACGTTGATAGCGCTTTCATATCTCTAGACGGGAACAGTCAAGGATTTATTGACAACAGAAGGTTACAGTCTGTCAAGAGGGGTGTTGTAAAAATGGCCATTTGCTGTTGATGAGCCGGGGAAAAATAAAGGTGAAGGGTGAAGACTTTTTTAAAAAAATATATTTTTAAAAAAAACAAGCCACGCGACTGAACATGGGACGCGCATGCGCTAAACCAATACACCCATAAATAGAGTAAAAAGTTGATAAAATTGAAATTCTGAGTTTTCTGATCGTATCACCTATTCAATTCTTTATAACAATAACTCACTCATTTGAATCAAATATATTATACAGGATTTTTATGACACATCTTAATTACGGAAACCAAATATTTTTAATGACTATTACAATCAGGGCCGGACTTACACTTGGAGGGGGGGTGGGTGTGCATCCATAAATGACGTCACGCGATTTTCGCCGATTTTTTACGCTCTTCCCTCTCGTCACACGTCGTCACACAAACTAACCCCCCCCCCCCCCCCCCCCCCCCCCACCCCCCTCTCCTCCCCCCACCCCCCCCCCCCCCCCCTCCACCACCCCCCCCCCCCCACACACACACACACTCTTGTTTTTCCACTATGACGTCTCAACGCTATAAAACTACACCCCCCCCCTAACAAAAGCCATATTTTATCTTTGAAAAGGAACATGTTTAAAATCACTTTTTTTTTTTCATCTTAGTATGTATTTAGTGCAGGGATTTCCAAAGTCCAGCCCGCAGGCCTTCAATGTAGATCTAGCAATGATTATAATCTGGCATAAGTTCTCCAGCTGATTTTCTTTTAAAACTACAATTCCGAATTAGGGGTCGTCCATAAAGTATGTCACGCTCCAGAGTGGGGGAGGGCCGGGAAGGGTGTAAATAAAGTGTGACAGTTTGTGACACGGGCAGGGGGGAGTCCGGCCATATGTGACGTCACGGTGTTTTATATTAATGTGTAATTATTTTGTTAATTTAAAAAAAAAATTGTGTTCGAAAGTGTGACGTACTTTGTGAGGGGGGGGGGGTCCGAGATTTGTGGCAGTTTATGACAGGAGGAGCAGGGAGTTAAAAATGGTCAAAATAGCGTGACATACTTTATGGACGGCCCCTAATAGCGGGACATACTTTATGGACGGCCCCAAATAGCGTGACATACTTTATGGACGGCCCCAAATAGCGTGACATACTTTATGGACGGCCCCAAATAGCGTGACAGTGACATACTTTATGGACGGCCCCTAATAGCGTGACATACTTTATGGACGGCCCCTTAATTCCTATCTTTTATTATTTCTCTAAAGAAAAATATGCTGACTCATAATTAAAAAATATGCTCTAGCCAAGCGGTTCTAAAACGTTTAGGTCCTCTGGCCAGAGGAGCAAATCTGTTAAAACATCATGCATCGAGATGGTTCTTTTATTTGACACCAGTCGTTGCATTTTGATAAGAACTCTATTAAATTTTAAATTTCATCATGCCATTCAGACACTCATCACTGACTGACTCTTTAAGCTCTTGAATGAGTTGTTAAAACTGATTGTCAGAGCAATAAAACTGCGCATTTACTCTCTTCCTTTTACTTTTATGCTGGCTGGCGCTAAACAATGTACACTGTGTTTTTGAACTACAGAACTATTGTAACTTGAGTAAAGCAAACGAGTAGTACACCAAGTTGTGACCCCGATTGAAATAGGTTGGTACTTCATTGTGTAACAAATCTTTAAGTAAGTCAACACACTGATGGTAGTACAAGAAGTCAACACACTGATGGTAGTACAAGAAGTCAACACACTGATGGTAGTACAAGAAGTCAACACACTGATGGTCGTTCTGTTCAATCTTTAATATGCTCTCTCAAAACATTACATCAATTAGAAGAGGTTTTTTTTATATTTAAACAAAAATGACATGAAACATTTTTTTTTACAAAAATAAAAACATAATAAGGATCCTGGGGCATACATAGTTGTACATTTTCTAGAATTAATTTTGTTGTAGTTGCAACAAATAATTTTTTGTGTTTCTTTATCAAAATACAATCAAAGTCCTACCCTCCTCGCTTGCCACTAACTCGACCCCATTTTTCAGGTGTTATCAGAGGAACTAGACTACTATACATGGACTCTATAACAGGCGGGGGGGGGGGGGGTGCATAGTTATCTACCTAAAATCACAGGCATAAAACCATGGGGTGGCCATCTAGATCCCGTTGAATGCCGTAGATTCAACCCCCAGCTCAATGAATTTGTAGTCGAGAGTATTGTTATAGTTACATAACATCTTATGTCACTGACGACCTATAGCTTTTTAAAGGGGAGCTACTATTGGACATCCGCCTTTCCACGGTGCCGTTTCGTGGTCCGGTGATGGGGACCCGCGGCTTGGAGGGGGGGGGGGTTCATTGTTTTAGGAGCTCCTCGTGGCTGAGAGGGCCCCTTGTGACTTTAGGGGCTGCATTTTAGAATGAGTTTTATGAGCCCTGACTCGGTAGCTTATGTAACAACCGTCATTAAAACTTCCACGCAGAATTGTACAGACACAAACATGAAATTGGTGTTTTTAAGATTCTATGAATAATTTGCTACACGGAGGTTGAAAATACTACATTTTAATGGTGTTATTTGAAATGTTCTTTGCATAGTTCTCGGATATACATTCGGCTAGTTGAATGCCAACAGTATATGAGGACATACACTTTTCTTTCACGGATATTTGGATCTTCTTGTGTATCCCCTTGACAGTAATTGGTTGAGTTGCTTTCTTTTGTCTCCATTTGGCTCAACTTATCTTGTGCCATTATTTCAATGTGTATAGCAACCAGAACGATCAAATCATTGTGGGCCATAAGTAAGGAGAGATAGAAAAAAGTGTTGGTTTTTTTACCAGATGGGATTTCAATTTCAAGTGAATCATGAAACTTTGATGAAACCAAATGTCAATTTGTTAGACAGGCCGCAAAAGGTGGGGGGGGGGGGGTTTACATGCATATTGATAAAAACATAACCGATGTAATATATATATATATATATAACCAAAAAACAACAACGGAGAAATGAAAAAAAAAATTGTATTTTTTTAAATCTCGGAGTAAATGAAGACATAAAAAACTTTTTGAGCCTTTGTCCCCTCTGATTAAATCTGGGTTTAACAACACGTGATTCGATATGAAAATAATAAGGCCAACACAAACGGATATAATAATATCCCAATAAAATTCCCACTCTGGTTTTCAAACTATAAAATTGAAAAGATTACACTGAGAAACGAAAAGAATATGAATCTGAAGATTCCAAAATAGTAAAAATGAGATACATTTCAAGTCACTCTTAATAGTCTTAATTAGTTTTCATATTTAAAAAAAAAAAATTAAATCAGTAAAAAGTGTACAGAACAAGGTTAATATGTATGTTGTAACAAATTGGTCAAAATTTTCAAGTGATGAAATGCTGAGTCATAACTTTAGTGTTCTCTCTAGTGTTCTTCACGCTAGTTTTCTTTCCGCACATGTTCTTCTAGCTACTGTTCTTCCCCCTAATTAGCTTCTCTCCAGTGTTCTCCCTGCCAATAGTCTTCTTCCAGCTAGTATACTATTCATGTCCTTCCAATGAAATGCTTGCACTTATACAGTGTTTTATTGTTTACATAAAAATAATTGAATTATTCCTGGAGCTTTATCCATCAGCCAAGGATAGAATGACTTATATGACACTACAATGTCAAATAAAATATATATTTTTTTATTTTCTTATACTAGTTATACTTTACCATGTCATTTTTTCCTTAAAAAACATTTTTTTCTTTTTTTTGAATTCCATAAAAAAATAGACAGTGAGCCCCTAACAACTACTTTCAAAATAAAATCTATTTTTTTAATACTTCACTATCCGCTAGGATCAGGTCAGACAACAAATATTTTAAAATGATATATTCACTTTTTTCATGACCTGAAATTAGTTCAGTTTTTGTCAAGGCTTTGAGTATTTTAAAGCAATCTTCATTCTTAATCTTCGATATTTTCACTTAAAATTTAAACCATTACAGAAAATGTTAAATGAATCATATGCAGGAGGGGCTCCAAAAATTATTTTAGCACTGTTGCTAGTGTGGAGTTAATATAGCTTATAAGGTGTCTGACAGAACAAAATAACAGATATGATTTGTGCACTTGGGTTACTAAATTTAATACAGGCAGTGCCTGTGACTTTGTAAATGCCAATTAAGACAAAATATTATTCATAGTTAGAGCATTTTAATAAACGTTCTCATTGGTGAATACAACACTTCTGAAGATATTAATTATGAAGTTGAGATTAGTTCTTCATCATTAAAAAAAATATTTAGTAAGTGATTCCACACTTGAAACAGGTATATGTATATGCAAATATCATCAATTAAAATGTATGCTTCTATTACTTTATATTCAATGAATAACAAATTATTATTATCTTATTTAAAAAAAATGAAAGCTTTTTGTTTAGTTCTAAAACTACAACAGTTCACCCAAACAGCCACCAAGCAACTATGTCAAATTATTTTTTACACAGTTTTTGCAAGTGAGGCCTTTTAGTTTAGTTTTCAGATACCGTATTTATCGGCATATAACACGCACTAATCTCCCCTAAAAATTGGGGGCAAATGATCTATGCATGTTGTACTATACGCCGATATAATGTTCAGCTTTTTTCCTGAAATTTCCATCTTAAAATGAAGGTGCGTGTTATACGCCTGTGCGTGTTATACGCACCGATAAATACAGTAGTTTCTCTATGACCCAATTTGAATTGCTTCTGTTCTCTGGAACATTAAATTCAGTTAATATTCAAATAAGAATTTTATTAGACCTATTTTCATCTATGTCCTGAAAATTGTACATCTCCGATCTAGAGAAATATACTTGCCTACAGATAAGGAAATAATCCATGCTCAAAATAAATTGTCCCAACCAGTGAGATCTTCTTGACATTTTCAAAGCTCTTTATCAGGGAATAGCATTAATAATATTTGATACTATAGCTCTACCTCCAAATGCAAATATTTCATGATTTTGAGACAGCCAAGAACATCATTTTAAAAATTTGAGTTATTTTTTATTTAAACAACATAATACTATTTGAAGTTACATTTTTTTGTGAGCAGAATCAACTCTGCTTTAAAAAAAAAAAAAAAAAAAGGAAGAAATCATTGGTTAGTTTAAAGTCTTAGAACATATGAACTTAATGAAGTATGCTAAATCCTATATAAATATGTGATCCTTGGAAAATATGACAAAAAAAGTAGTTCACATGACTATTTTCTTCTTGAAAATAACTTAGTTCATTTCAAATAACAGAGTGAGAGAGAACTATTGGGTTTTTGGTGGCATAGAAACAGAGTGTGCACTGTTTTTGGTGGCATAGAAACAAAGTGTGCACTTATTTGTCAATAAAGTTCCATTCCAACTTGAATTTTCTTAACATGAGTGTATAGAGATCTATTTCCTTCTACACAGAAGAGACATTCCACCTTTTTAAAGGAAATCAACAGATTAGACAAGGAATCTATTAACACCTGTTGAACATGATGGTTTTCTGACACAGAATTTTGAAAGCACTTGTTTGGAAGGAAAGTGCCAATGGAAAAGACAGTTTGCCTATTTAAATTTATTTAAAGTCTTTTATTTTATATTTTAAAAATTCTTTCAATTAATAATTTTAAAAAAATTTTTTATTTCAAGTTGGGAAAAAAAAAATTAATTAAAATTTTAAAAGGAACTTTTTCCATACATTAAGTTAATGAAAAGCCATTTCAGTAGCATTAAAAGTGAGAACATCACGTGAGTTATTTCAAAATACAATTTAATTAATCGTAATTCTTCATGAAAAATATTTAGCTAATCATATGTAAGTAAGTAAACCAGTAAACTATTTAAGCTAATCATTTATAAGTTATTAAACCAGTAAACTATTTAAGCTAGTATGGGTATCGTTGAAATAAATTTGATGTGATTAAATCCCATTTAATCATATGTTCTGACTTTTATTAGACCATCCTGTACTTTTTACCAGCTCACTCTCCGGTTGTAGCAGTAGATTACAAATGAGCAGAATGAGAACCTAGAAAATTTTCTATTGCGAGTTTTGATTTGTCTCTATTTGCTTGCCAGATGAAATATGGATGGATAAAAACCAAATGAACAAATAAAAATGATCAATTTATGAGGTTAAAAATGAATATACTTATGAATGTTCAAAATTGGTATTCAAAAAATACATGGAATAGTTTGTTTTGGAATGGCAGAAAAAAATTCTGTACTAGTTAAACAAAAATGCTTGGTACAGTTTACAAAACCATCATCATTAACTGCTCCTTGGATAAATTGGATTATATCTGAATGCTCAAAATGAGATCTGTAGCAACAATATATTATAATATAATATTAGCTGCATTTATGAGAAAATACAAATTAAACATTTTATTATTACTACGGTGAGTTAACACAGAAAATGAAATTATTACAAAGCAAAATATTTGTCATAAATAATTATCTTGTCCCGATTACTTTTCAGTTCAAGTTTTTATTGAATCAAATCAGATCTACAACAATTATTCATTATTAACATTTATTGGGCCTTTAAAGTGAGAAGTTAAAATAAAAAAATTTAAAAAAAACTAATTGAACACAAACATCTATCTTTTGCAAGTAATACAGCAATAATTTATAATAATATCAGCCCTTCAAAATATATTTTTCAAAATATTTTAAATTAATGAGACCATACTTATAACTAATTCAACTTGTATTTCTATAAAAATAAGTGAAGGATATATCAACCTGGCTGAGTAAAAGCTTGTTGATCATTGAAGAAAAGATTAATACTATAATTTGACAAGTCTGCTAAAATAACCCACTTGATATATTAAATGTATTTTTCTTCTGCCATTTTGAATTCAGCGACGTGCCGAGCAAATATTTTTTTAATAATATGTGCATCAAATAAAAAAAAACAGTAAAAATACCCTTGCTCTCATTTCTGTTTAAATCAAAACAAATAAACTATCAAAATATGTGGACTTTATCTCTACACTTGTTTCAATAGCAAAGACCATCAAATGTTTTTTAAAAAACTCATCCATCTTTCCAGCAAATTATTTACGTCTGAGCTTTCTTGTATAATTTTGTAGTTAGGTCCTCTATTTAGACAATGCATTTATTGTATTCAAAATAAGCTTTATGAAAACCAGTGGAAAAAATATCTGGATTATAAGATTATAGATAAATGAAAACTTTGGGTGATCAAGTTTTAAATATGACACATCAAAAAGCAACCTCACATACCAAACCAATGTTAATTACATGCCCTTTAGATGTATGAGTCTCATGAAAAATATGCCCATGTAAAATTGCTCTTAATACTTTTTCAAACAAAATAAATAAGGAAAGGTAGTTAAATAAAAGTGTCGGTTTTTTTTTTAATTAAAAAAGTTGGACAATCAAGGAAAGATTTTTTTTTTTTTTTTAAATGAAACAAGTTTATTTAGATTATCCATTAGTTAAACATTTTTTGTTAAATTTCTAGCCATTAATTCAAGAAATAAGCATTTATTCAATTTTTGGGTAGAGGGATAATAGCTTTCAATATGCTACAGTAAGATTAAATAAAATTTCTTTAGACATATTAAAGTATGACCACTTGTGTCAAGTACTGATGCTGGGTAATGAAAGTAAAGAAAGCTCACAAAGGATTGACACACAAAAAACATGAAATGAACAAGAAAGCTATGAAATCTCTGTGAGTGTCAAGAAATGAGTGTCTATGCATGAAGGGCCCTTGCTGGCTGTGCTACATCGGGACGTTGCTGAACAAGTATGAGACTGACTCTCCATTGTGTGTGCGCCTGATTGCTTCAGCTAAAATGATTGAGATATCCTGGCACTGAAACAAGTAAATGGGGAAAAAAAAACATGTAATGAAGCATGGCTGAAGGCCAATATTCTAGAAAATGATTATGTCAAACATTTCCCAAATTATGAATTTGATTCAATAGGTAATACAATAACCCCTTTTCAGTCCATGGCCAACTATAGGGCAAGTGAAGTAGCACTCACAAGTTTCATTAAGCCACCACTAACGAGCATGGGATTGTGTGGCTGCACAATGCCCCAGGGGCCTTGCCAGCACTGAGGCTTGAACATGTGACTCTCTTTTTGCCTCTATTAAGTTTTTTTAAATATAATTTTATTTCAGCAAAGGTCTATGAAATAAAAATGTAACTTCTTTATTTCAATTTTCTTTCAGCAAAGCACTTTAAAATAAAACACATATACCATATTTTCTATAGTTCAGAGGAAAAATTGCTTTTTTCAACTATTATATACCCTGTTCATTTGAAAAAGATACAAGCAAATTTTTTATGGTTCAAATATTAATTAAAAATCAATCATCTTGGTAAGTGTCCAAATTTGATAGTTTTGATTGATAATTTTTTTCAGTTGGAAAAAAAAGTTATTTATTTTTAAAATGGTTTTCAGTTTTATCATTCCAATTTCATAAACAGACAATCTCAATTCACAAAGAAAGGACTCTGACGTGACTGGCTTTTCCCTTGCATTTTTTTATTACTTCATTTAAATCTTCATGTTGAAAGATTTTATAAACTAGATAAGGACCAGAGATTTGACAATTTATTTAAGATTAACAACAAAAATGATAACTTATAACCAGGACATTGAAAACAATGACAAGAATGGTTTGTGAAAGATGCACAAAGTATGATAAAAATAAAGTCATTCTAGGAAATGAAACAATCAAAATTGATCTGCAAAAAAATAATCATTGTGTACATTAGTAGAGATAGAATGTCTGACAGAGTGAATATTAATTTAATTGTTTCCATTTTCCTTCATATTTTACAGACAGAGGATACATAACACAATGGAGGTACTGGGAGGGAAGCTAACAGAAAATCTGGTATTGCATCATTAACACAATCATAATGTTTTATAGTTTTTATTAAACAACCTCAGTACAATACATAATACAACAAATAAAATTTGTCAGCAGAATGGCTTCAATAAACATAAATACTGATAAATTAAAGAAATATGTTGTATAAAAAAAACAAAACAATACTATTTTTAAATGGAATAGTTTCAATATAATTAAAAATTATCAGACCTCATTAGAGTTAAAATTAATTTTTTTTTTAGATGCTTGAAGATTTAAATGCACTTTGAAAAAAAACAGAAAAGGTTTTTAAAATAATAGTGGTTAGTTAATGACGAGTTATTTACAAAATGTACAATCAGCTCACAAGTGCTAGTATCAATTGAAGTTTTCAATAACTTGACAACTGCTTCTTTTGAAAAACCATGCAAGGATTTTACAGCATTTTTTGCAGTAAGTGAATATCTTATTATTTATTTTTCTTCAATCTTATATGTCAGAAATAGTTTTAAAGTATTCATCTTTGACACATTGATTTAATGCCTTTGGGGTGAAAAATGTCTTATTAATGGTTTATTAATTAACTAAAGCATTTATAAAATTGAAAAAATTGGGTATAAATTTAAAATTATCTGTTAGATAAGTTGTTAAAAAGATTACAGTAAGGAAATTTTTATTTAATATAAACATATTTGAACTAAAATTACTTGATTTATGGCTTTTGAAAGGGAAAAGGGTTATTATAAGCTCATAATTTATTATCTATTTATATCAATAAGCATTTTTATTTTGAAGTTGCAATCAAAAAGTAACCAAGACTTTGATGTTAAAAAAATCATTTTCTTATAAATAGAAAAAATGGATTGAATGACACTGGGGTCACTGATTGAAAACATCAGAACTGAGAATGACATCTTGGCATGGAGGACGTTCCAAAGCTGATGGAGGTGTAGGAACAGAAACTCTATTACTAGTAAACTGATGTACTACTGTATCTGTTTACTAGTAATAGAGTTTCTATTAAACAGATACAGTTGTACATCAGTTTAAAAACTCTATTACTAGTAAACAGAAACAGTTGTACATCAGTTTAAAAACTCCTCAGGTCATAGATATTTCCTAAATATAAAGTCTTTAAAAATATTCATTTCATGATAATTTATTCAAATGTCCATAAAACACATATCTCTTTAACATTACATTTGAAATGGATGCCTAAAATCTGTGAACGTATAGGATAAGATGATGGGTATTAAATGAAATGTTTGCCACAGTGTCAATCCTTAGGTTTCCAAGGTGATTTTGGAGTTGAAGGTCTAACGCCTCATAGGTTATAAAAATTATATTTTTATTAGGAAGGCAAGGACGATACATGTTTCATAGGCAACTTTTTCAGTAGCTCATCACTTGGCTGATTTAATTACAATTGTTCAGTTGTCAGCCACCCTTTTTATTCAAAGTATGATATACATAGCCTAGATCAGATTAGTCATTCAATTACAATGTTTAACTTAAAACAACAGTTGATGATATATGACAAACACACTGGATAAAACAAATACAATTAAGAGTATATTTATGTAAAAGTTTCAAATATAAAATGAAAACGTTTTAAATGAAGAACTCTAAGATCTAAACAGATCTAAGACTTTTAAAGATATCAAATGCATTTTATCTTTTATATGTAAGTATAATATCGTCAGACCTCTCACTCAGGCTTGTAAAATAATTTAATTATAAATGAAAACTCAAATATTCTCTAAGTCAGTGGTTCCCAACCATTTTTGGGTGGCGACCCCTTTTTGTAAAAGCCATGTGACCTACGACCCCCATAAAATTTAAATAAGACATTTTCAATAAAGTATTTTTACAAAATAGAGCAAATTTGCATTATAGTTAACATTTTTTAGTGGACGATTGGCAACCCCCGGAAACCCGTCACAACCACCAAGACCCACAGATTGGGAACCGCTGTTCTAAGTGATCAGCAACTATATGTTCTTTTGGATGTCTCAACAGAATTTAAAAGTGTTTCACGAAAAACAAAACTTACTTATTCTTAAGTTGGCATTAATTTAGAAATAGATACTCTAAAATAGAATCCAAAATGTTTCATTTTTAAACCAAAGCCCAACACAAATTCACCTTTCTTCTCATCAAAATGACTCTTAGATTTATGAACAACGAAACAAATTTTGCAAGAAAGATATGCCAACAAAATCAACTGACATACCAAGTGACTAGCAACAGAAGATACCGGTACATTAAATTTAAAAACATTAATTAACACTTTTTCAAACAATATAGATCTTAACTAATGAATCACTCAAAAGAAAACTTATTCATTAATGCTAGTAGCCATGCCTGAAAGGTGGCGGACATTTTATCCACACTTGAATGATAATTTTTTAAAATAATTTTCCTGCTCAGTGGCGTCGCTAGGGGGGTGCGGTGAGGGCGGGCCGCCTCGGGTGACACAATCAGGGGGGTGACACCAGACTGTAAAACTCTATATATTCTCGTTATATGGCACTGGAAAACTCGGAGGAGTTCTATGAGTTAAATCATGAGGGGGTGACACCATGAGCTACCGCCCCGTGTGACACCAACCCTAGTGACGCCTCTGTTCCTGCTGTTGGTCTGCTATGTATAAGTTTCTACAGACTCAATCACGTATGAAAGAAAAATGAGTTTGTGCTTTATAAAATCCAAATGAAAATAACCATGAAAATACCTTGCTCATTTTCAAATTGTATCTACAGTTTAAAGAATAAATTTATTTCTTAAACACTTATTGCAAAACACATAAAAACTCACTCTCATGTTTTCAATAATCACAAACAAGAAATAAGATATAAACAAAACCTCTCCACAATTATGGAAAGCTATATAACAAATAATAGGATTTGCTAAAAGTAATGGCTTTTCAACAAATAAGAGATTTATTTTGACTGTAGATTTAATTCTCTTTCTTGTACATCTACCAACCCGCAGGGTGACATTTTCCAAACACACACAGATCACATGGGGACATGGGCAAACAGATATGAGACGGATTCTCCATTGTGTGTCCTCCTCACTGCTTCGGCCAATATGATTGAAATATCCATCACCTGAAATGGATAAATAAAAAATATGAAAAGATGGAGAAAAAAAAATTTAATACATTTTTTAAAAAAATTTCAATCATTCATCTAAATGGATGGTCATGTTCACCATTTACCAGTGTATGATGAAAGTGTGCTATAATTGAATTAATGAAGGCTATTGAATTAAATATTTAATAGAATTTCAATTCTATTTAATCAAATTATTTTTTCTGATAAATTTTAGTGTGTTGAAAAAAATTCTTCAAATTACGAAAGAAAAAATATATTTATAATAGATCCATCTTTGGACTGAATAAGAAGGAAAAAAAAACCTGTTGCCCTCTGTCAATAAACTATATGTGTCACAAATACTGTAGCCCTCTGTAAAAAACTTATGTGTTACAAATACTGTAGCCCTCTGTCAAAAAACTGTATGTGCCACAAATATCGCAGCTCTCTGTCACAAAACTTATGTTTCACAAATACTGTAGCCCTCTGTATGTGCCACAAATAATGTAGCCCTCTGTCAAAAAACTGTATGTGCCACATATTCTGTAACCCTCTGTCAAAAAACTGTATGTGCCACAATGCAGACACTGAAGTTAACTGATTAGTAACATTTGGTTACAAAATTATTTGACCAACATAGGTTACAGTTTCTCAGGATGTTATTGCCATAATTATTTTACTTTGAGTTACATTAATTAAAGCATACTGAAAAGCATACGCTGAATGGTTAGAAATAGTGTCTTTTGTATAGTTAAACACTAATGCTTAGCTACACAATTCTGGTATAAAGCTTTTAGATATCACACAATTTAATAATTCAATCACAGCAGACCAAAACTATTTTAATACCAAATCCATCATATCAAAAGTAATATATCCCAACATGGTTACTGGCAGTAGAAAATGACCAACAAGAAACCCCTTAGTTACAGTTAAAGCAAATACATTCACAGATATTTATGCTGCTTTTTTTCAGCCAATGCCCCATTCTGATTCATATTCTTTAGTGCAGCAATAGTTTACACAATCCTTCTTGTCACCAAACAATTAAGACAAATGCCAGAATACAACTTACTTTATTAGCAAAAAGCAAAACTCAAATACAAATTAAAAAGAGATCTGACACCTAATAAAACATCAGTTAGCTAAAACACAAACTCTGTTTTTTACTTTACAATGTTTGTACAGCTGATGGACAATGGCTGTAACTAATTTATGATAAAAATAACTTGCACTTATCACCCAATTACTAAAGTCCCATTAATCATTTCTCTGTTCACTCAATCATCAACTCATATTCCAACATAAAAAGAAACTTTTTGAGAAGGCTAAATTTTTTTAAGAAAGAGAATGGTGTCAAAAAATTAAATTTCCACTTATTTTTCCAAACGAATAAAAAATTATAAACTTTTTAAAAGAGAGCAATAAAAATCTAAATAGGAAGCAGTGAAAAGTAAGACAGGACTTTACATGAGTCCAAATGTGACAAACTATTTTTTTAGGAATAATATCTAGGTGGTAAAATGAACACAAACAATTTTATTCAGGATATAAATATAACTACATCACTATATTCAAAATACATATAAATTTACAATGCTTAGCTAGAAAAAATAGAATTGAAATTAACTATATTTTATTGTTAATTTCCATCTAGATATCTAAATAATAATATACTAAGTCCACTAAGTCTGGGTACCTATGAATTTTAATATTTTATCTATATATATAATTCTCATCATGGTCCAACCATGCTGGAAACCAAACAAGTAGCAAGCTGTCTGACCCCAACGACCAATCAGATTGCAAGAGAAGGTAGTGCACAGCGTGGGGGGTCATCGAGACCAACAATTTCTTGAATTGAGGTCAATTACTATGTTCTTTCAGAACAACAAATTAACATGTATTCCATAGTGTAGTGGTTATTACATTCGCCTAACATGGGAGGTTGCAGGTTCCATCTCCAGCTATGACAATACTTTTTTTAATTTTTAAAAATGTTTGTGTTTGTGCCAATTCATTTCCCACTTTCTTTTCGATCATGACTTCGCAACACCATAACAAGCACAAGACGAGTGGAAATAAGCTTGACGAATGACCTTTGTCAGGTTATGCCAATTAGTTTATGGTTGGCAAGCTTGGGTTGTGCAGGGTGGGGGGTGGCTAACCTTAGTGCACATGTTTCCAGATCAACAATGCATCGCAGTTATCCCTGCATCTGAGGTTCATTCGTGTTGTTCTAATTTCTGATTTTGTGTCTGTTCACCCCCACACCCACCCCACCCCACTTTCTTTGCACTATCTATGAGCAAATCTGCAGTGTATGCTACTCTGCGGGCATCTAGTTTACTTTATTTTTCATTCCCAGCTCAAATGATGGCTCTGTCTAAAGAAGAAAGAATTGAGTTGGTACTCTTTGAGCGAAAGAGAAGGGTGGTCATATTGCAAAATAGCCGATGAATTTAACTTTCGGTACCCTGATCGGCAACCTATTTATTTTACTGCCGTCGGGAAATTGGTCATGAAGTTTAAAGAAACAGGCAGTTTCTTGGACAAACCCCGATCCGGACAACCAAAGACTTCAAACAAAACAAAAGGGGCTGTCATGGCCAAGTTTGCTGCTAGCTCAAAGAAATCACTTTGACAGACATCCATGGAGTTGGGTGTTCCAAGGTCAACTATCTACAAAATCCTTGTAGAGGAGAAGTTCCATCAGTACAAATTACAGATATTGCATCACTTAAATAAGACGACCCCGATAGACGAATGCAGATGTGCGAATGATTTTCAGATAAATTGGATGAAAATATCAATTTTACTAAAGACTTTTTGTTGTTCAGTGATGAAGCTCTGTTTTATGTAAATGGTGAGGTCAACAGACAAAATCTTCGATACTGGTCTCAAGACAATCCACAAAAGGAAGAGTCCATCCCAACAGCAAGGCTTCAAAAAGCTGATGGTGTGGTGTGGTTTGATGAAAGCTCATGTGCTAGGACACACCTTCTTTGATGAACATGCAAGCAGTGAGACTTATCTGAGCATGTTGAGAGACAAACTAATGAAATGACTGGTTTCAGCCAGATGGAGCCCCTGCCCATTATGCTACAACTGTTAGAGACTGGCAGAATGGCACTTTTCCTCACTGGATTGGAAGAAGAAGTCATGGGGAGTGGTCCCCTCATTCACCAGACCTTTCTCCCCTTGATTTCCTTTTCTGGGACATGTTAATAGAGAAAGTTTACTGAATGAAGATTGCAAATCTAAACCATTTGAAAGAACGCATTATCAGTCAAGTGTGGTGAAATCGATGGCAATGTACACCTATTCAATCGAGTTCACCTGAATTAAGCTAGGCGCATCAGATAGTGCATTGTAAATAATGGAAATCATATTGAAAATATAATTCCCTTAACATTATAATTAAATAAAATTGTTTTGTTATATGAAAAATAAAATTCATGTGTACCAAGACTTTGTGGACACCTGTATATAGATATTATAAAAGAAAATATTGCTCGTTTGTGGCTTTATGATGCATTTGTATCTACATGGATTAATGGATCTCGCCCGAACTTGGCAAATATATCCATCATGATTCAAATTAGAACCTAGAGGAATTTTAAACTTTATACTTAACATTATTATTATTTTTCTAATATGCTCATAGAAGTAAAAAAAATAATATTTTAATAATAAAATTGATGACCGGGTGGATGCATGTCTTTAAATGTAACTAGGTATACAAAAACTTGAAGTCCCATATTAAAATACAACATGGACTTCAATTATCTACTGCTTCTTTAAGCCTTTATTCCCCATTACATTTTACTTCCTCTTGATAAATCAATCACAAGGAAGATTAAAATAAAATGAGGTTTTGAACATTATAATGATTCGATAAGGGGTCGTTTTTTTTCTCCATATATAAGCCTTATATAAATAGTATTTTAAACATCGGATATCTAGACTAAAATTGGTAAACAAGACATTGAGACCCATGTTAATATACGATATGCAAACTTCAACAATACTCTTGGGTTACACATTAATTGAACTTAACCTAAGTTGGTAGCTTTGCTCTGTGTGTTTCTAACCCATGTATAAATTAAATCAATTCTAATTATTCAGTAAAGTTCTACAATTTTTTTTTGCTGTAACTCTGTTATTTTTCAATTTAATTGGGAACATTTTCAGTCTTATCCCATTATTTTTCAGACTAATTTTTAATAGGACAAGCCTCACGTCATAGAATGAGGCCCTAGTTGGGGTTATCTTGGAACTTAAATGAATAAAGGCTATAGATATTTCATTTTAGGGAATATTTATCTCTGTTCAAAAAATTGTACGAAGAAGAATTAGTTGTTACAAGTTCCTGTAATGAGAGGTGGGGTTAGTGATAACTTAAATTAATTTTCTAGAAACTATCTTGGTCTAAGCAAATGACAGGAACTTAAAATGAAGGTGTAGAACAACAGTAAATGTGACTTTATGTGGAGCAATATTTGGAAGATACATATTCTGAGAGGGAGGGGTGGGTGTTGGTTGAGCGACAGTACGCTCGCTGGTGTACCAAGAGTTACTAGTTAAAATCTCTGTGAAGGCAGGGCCTAGATCTCGTGGCTAAGGGTGCCTGAAAGGGTACTTGACGTTAGTTTGAGGTCAAGTAAAGGCGGCTGGGCAAAATGCTAGCCACACAATCCCCTTGTACATAGAGGGTATATAAACCTGTGAACACTGCTTCACTTGTCCCATAGGCCAGCATGGTCTGAAAGGGGCACTTAACTTAACCTTCATAATCCACCTCAAAGGGCACCCAGCAGGGAAAGGTTAGAGATCTCATGAATAACGGGATGCCCCATCTGGAATTGGATCCCATTAAATTAAATGCTACAAGAATTGGTACCCCACCAAGGAAAAAGATTTTGCTAAGAAATGAGATCATATTGGGGAACTGGATTCAACCAAGAATGGGATCATGTTATGCAACTGGATCATATTATGATACATGTTCACATCAGAGAATGATATTGTGTTAGGGAAAGGGATCCTTTTTGGGGGGAAGAAATGTTCACACAAATAATTTTTATGTCTTTTTGTATTGACATTTATTATTATACTTTGTGAGGTGTCTTTTGTCAACAACAAGGTCCTATAATTCATACATTACCTAAAAGGTAATTATTCCTGATCAATGCCAGGTATACATAACAAAAGTGATAATATTTGGAGGAAAAGAAATTTACAAAAGAGGAATGCAAAAACTTTATTGGGTGGATGCAATGGAAAACAGGAGACTTTGAAATCATGAAGATTTTCTTATTAAAATCTTGTCTTAAATTGGGATTTGCTCTGGTGTTTAATTCACAATGCACCAAACAAAAGAGCCATTTAAAATAAAATACAAATTAAAACTAAAAAAAGTTGACAGAATTTACAGTAAGCAATGTGTCTTCACAAAAAATAAAACATGCCTTTTTATTTTAAAAAAAGGCGAAATCGATCTTTAAAAAAATTAAAAAATTTTAAACTACAGTGTTTAAAAACGTTTTTATAATAATTATAATTATAACCTCTCATATGTCATTATGCACACATTCAATTCTTCTTTAAAGCTTTCTAGCTTCCTATGAATAAATAATTTGTTGTTTCCAAACATTTTATTACTTCATTTTTAAAATCCCAGCAGTGATAAGAGGCAATTAACACATTGATATTTTTTGTGTGGTAATTTTGCTCAATTTATGTTTTTTAAAAAAGTAGAAGTAATCTTATCTTTTTTTTTTTTTTTTACATTTTAATCAATAAAAATGTGTGCTTTCCAATTATGTTCTACTCAGTTGTACTTATCATTAAAATCCTTCCTTTCATTATTGAATTAATGTGGATGAGTGTCAACTATTGTTCAACTAAGGCATTAGACTAAATTTTTAGCCTTTCTTTATCTAGCAAGTCATTCACTATTTTTTTTTTTTAAACCTAAGAATTAGAGTTAAAGACATAAAAAGTCAAATAAAGCCAATGAATTTTAAGTTATAAAATAACTGACCTATAGTACAAAGAAATTATCAGGATAAGATAATAATTTGCATATTATCAATCACGTTGACTGATTGAGTAACATTTCTTGTTAGTGAAAAAAGTTAATTACTGCAAACTTAATATTGTTAATTTTCAGTAAAAAGAAATATTACAAGTTTTTTTTTAACCTAAATAAAAGTTTAAGCTACCAAATAGTAACTGAAAAAAAAAATCTCTTTGCTCAACTAGACTAAAACTACAATTGGGGCAAAACACAACGATACCCACCTATGTTAAAAAACACCTCTAGTATCCGCCATCCAACATGCGCCAAGAAAACGTAAAGAACAGCAAGGCAACAAATCTTGCGCATAGAAAAAAAATCTAGTCCGCTGGAATAGCAGGCTTTATGGTGATGAGATTGTGACAATGATAATCAAGATAACCAAGCGGAATAAGTGTGGATTAGTCACAAATGCAGACAGAAGATTCATTTATGAGCACAAAATTTTTCTAACAGGACTTCATGCAGGTTTTTAAATACTAAAATAACATTGACACTCCTTTCCAGTGAAGCTCAGCACATTGATGATAAAATACTATCTTAGATGTTTTAAAAATAAAAAACAGTGAAATGTTTTGAAATTAACACCTTATTTTACCAAGTTTACATAACCCTTTTTAAAAGTTCCATTAATTTTATTTGTCTGGAAAATAGCCACAAAGTTGGATTAAATCAACAACCTTAATTGTCCTTCTTTCTATTCTAGGTACTTATACCCCATTATAGTTAAAAACTTGGTTCTCTAGTTATTGATAGAACCAGAAAGATGCACTTTGATCCTAATTGCCTGGCTCTTTTTTTTTTAAATTTAATTTCTTAGTTTCCAATAGGTAATGATTCCCTCAAAGAATTGTATTTAAGGGAAAGCCTTTTTTTATTATTATTACAGTATCATTAAAAGGGGGCTCGCAGCAAAACATAAATCTCCATTTACAGTCCCCCCCCCATATCAATCCATAGTTTAAAGAAAATTTTCATAAAAAACTAAAGGAGTAAAATAAATTAAATAGAGTATACAACTTTCAAAGTCCTACCTGAATTTTTGGAGCATCCTTCATCCGCTGGTCTTGAGGTATTGTGTTTGTAACGACTACAGCTTCAAACATGGAGTTGTTGATTCGAGATATCGCGGGTCCAGAGAAGATACCATGTGTGCAAACTGCATACACTTTGAGGGCCCCAGCCTCTAGTAATCTATAAAATAAAAAACAATCGACTAAAACTTAATGTTGGCTCTATAAAAAGACAAATTAGTGAGACATATCTCCATGTAGCAGAATTTACTCCTAAACTGAGTTTGTGCTGTAACCGTTAACTCTTCAGTAAAACTATTGTTGTAGTTGGTACATACTTTTCTGCTGCATGGCAAATTGTTCCACATGTATCTGCCATGTCATCTACCAATATTGCTATTTTGTCTTTGACGTCGCCGACAAGAACCATAGCCGCCACCTCATTCGCTTTCTTACGTTCTTTGTGAATCAGTGCAAAATCTACATTAAGCCTATCAGCTATTGCTGTAACCCTTAAAGAAGAAATTTAGGCATTGGTTAATAAATATAAATACATTTAGTGATTTAAATCAAAATTGTAACATATATATAAACTACTGGGATATCAACTAATGGGAGATTAGCAAATTAGATGAAACTCAATAAATTATTGCAAACACATCATGTTCAGGAAGTCTGTTGAATACTTGCCTTTCCGTGAAGATGAAATGATCTGTTTTTAACATGTAATTTCCTCCTTTACTCCTGGATACCACTTATCATTTTTTTATGTTTAAAAATTGATTTTTAATTAATGACACTTATTTTTTTTAAATAATAAAACAAAATGTTTCAAGGTAAAGCCTTTTGCTTTTTAACTCTAAAAATAGGAATTAGATTGATCTGTCTTAACAGAGCATAATCATTTTTGTAATATCAAATACCAACCTTTTGGCCCCACCTGCATCAGGTGAGACAATGGTGCAGTTCCGCCAATCTGGAATATTCTCTTTAATCCATTTGAGAACTGCTGGCTCTGCGTACAAATTATCCACAGGAATATCAAAGAAACCCTGACAATATAAATATATCAATTTTAAGTGGTACTGTAACATAGAGAGAAATGTAAACTTATGGTATAATATTCGCAGCAAGAATGTTTTAAAATCAAAGCCTTAGAACAAAATAAAAATAAATTGAAAATGCAGATATATTAACAAAATTAAGGTTGTTAAGACCGCTCGTTTTGAGGACCGGCTAACCGTTTAAAAAAAAGACCGGTTAATCGGTTAACCGCTCGTCCTTATACCCCTTATGTTTTGAGAACTAACAAGAGAATGTTGTCACCTGGCGTCGTCGGATGGCATCAAAGCCCGCTTCCCCCGCTTGCGTTCAGCTCTTTCCGCATTGCCCTCAATACAAGGCATTTTTTTTAAAAAAAATTCCAAAGAATTAATTAAAAACAGTGATGGTTAATTGTCTTTTTTTATATTTTATTTTGAGGACTCGTAGTTCACTGTTCTAAATAAGAGGACCGGTTCAATCGTTCATTAAAGTTAGCGAGGTATTTTTCATTAGTTTCAAAAACCAACGCCTCGCCCCGTCCGTTGTGACGTCATGTTTACCTCTCTTGTGTATGATGCCGGTCAACTCGGGTATTAAAATTAATTATAAAATTTAGGGCTGCAGAAATTACCAATTAATTTCCCGATTAATCTGTAAATTATTTTATCGATTAAAATTACTTTAATCGATAAAAAAGTGATTAAAATTAAAGAAATTTTTTTTTTAAATTTTCGATTTATTAATAAATAATTAATAATAGTTTTTTTTTTTTTTTGTTTTTTTTATGCACAAACTTTTCTGTTACAAAAATTGGCGGTGTAAACTTTAAAATAATCTGTTTTATAAGTATAAGGACAATGATATAAAAAACATTGTTTTTAATTATTTAACAATAAAAAAAAATTAAATTCATAGACATTATATAGAAGTACTTAAATTTTAAATATATCTCCCACCAATATTATATCCTTTAAATTAAATTAAAATAAATACTTAAGTTATGGTCATTTTAAAAATGCCATAAAATGTGAAGGAAAACAACCTAGTGAAAAAAGGGGGATTCTAAGGTCTTAGAAAAAAATCATAACTTTTGAACCACTTGGGATAAAAAGATGATTTTTATCTTTTTGTTAATCATCAAACAATTTCTATATGGCTGTATTACTTGTGTATTTTAAAATTAATTTGAAATTTGTCATTCAAGTGCCTAAACTTTAATATGTTATTTAACTTATTTTCTTTGTTAACTATGATTTAAAAATAACTTAATAAAAATATCCATTGCCTGTTTTTATTACTTCCCTTGAAATTTTCAGTTGAATGACGTCATACATCTTTATTTCTAGCTTTAACAAAATTATCGATTAATTAATCGGTAATTTTTCAAAAGTTAACGATTAAATTTAATTTAATCGATAACAGCCCTAATAACATTATAAAGCTACGGAGTAAACGATGATGATAAAATGGAATTTATTAAAAAACCATATTATTTTTCAATCGTCAACTCGCCAGAATAATTGAATTTTGCGGCGCACACGTTCCCCCTCCCCGTATTTTCTGTTCAAATAGGGTTTGAGCTACACTTGCCGTACTATTAATGTGGTAATCTTATGTCAAATGCCTTTGACTAGCAGGAAAACTGTCACTAAAAGACCGTACTCGAATTTGTGGGCCGATTAATCGCCCCGTATCATTGCTACGTCTTTCAAATACCTCTCATAATATAGGTACACATGTACTTCACTAGCGGCGCGCGCCGATAAGTTTTTTGAATGCCTGAAACAGACTATAAACCGGTGATCAGAAAATCCTGATAGGTCACGGGGTCATATGCTTTTATAGCTTTCTTTGTCTTTATAAGAAACTATAATTAATATAAATAGAAACAGCCTCGTCCTTGACCGTTGTTGACATCAAACGCGCACTGTGTTAGCTCTCGTACAGTCACAGTGCCTCGACAACTAAGCAAATTAAAATTAAAAAAAAATATCATTCCTTAGCAGTAGCTAGTACTATTAGTTGTGAACTTAAGTGAAGCAAGACTATAGCGCGTCATGTACGCACGCTTACAGCTAGGAGACTGAAGGCTTGAATGCCAACCTACTTGTCAGCTGGATCGTGGTACCACTTTTACTCACTGTGACAAAGCGAGAGGGAGAGGCGCGTTACGGCTACGGCTTGTGTTGTTTTTTCACTACGTTACCGCTAGTTTTTTTTTTTCTTTTCGGTAACGCGGTCCTGAATAAAGATGACCGGTCCTGATCTGAGGACTGGCTAACCGATTAACCGCTAACAAGCTTAAACCAAATATTATTAATATTATCTAATCTTATTGATGAATAAGTTGAATATACCTGGATCTGTGAAGCATGTAAATCCATGGTAATGATATGGTCTGCTCCAGCTGTTGACAACATGTTTGCAACAAGTTTTGCAGAAATTGGAGCACGACTCTAAAATGAACAATATTTCATTTCTTATTTAAAATAACTTTTACATGACAATAAATCACAGATCACTATTTACTAACAACTTGTTGTTTGTTGTTTATTGCTGCATTTACTATAGTGCTAAAATAGTTGGCATTCAATTAAGCATTACATATTACATTTTTAACATTAAATGGAAATTAGTGAACTAAAACTTATATTTTGTTTAAATATAAAAATATCCTTTTCCTTCAATTATTTTACCTTATCTTTTTTATCTTGTCTGGCATATGGAAAGCATGGGATGACAGCTGTGACTCTGCTGGCAGACGCAATCTTACAGGCATTTATCATGATAAGCAGTTCCATGAGCATGTCATTAACTTCCTTACACCCACTTTGGACTATAAATACATCTTCACCTCTAACAGATTCTCCTATTTCCACACTGCAATAAGATTTTTGTTTAAATATAATTTTAAAATGTATAATAAATATGTATAAATGTTACAGTGTTCAGGGTGAAATATGTTGGAGTGCTGAGTCTAGGCTTAGGTACTATTCTCTTGGGTCAGTATGAGATTTGTTCAATTTACTACTTGGTTTCTATAAGAGTAGTTGTCAGCTCTCAAAATGATGGCTTCAGGTCTCAGGGCATAGTTTGGCCAACTAATTGGTGAAGGATGTCATGCCAGTAGTGAAATTAAACATGGCTGGCTTTAGGCATTGGCAAACAAGGCAGCCGCCTAAGGCTTCTGATTAGTTTCAGCATTAGTGGGTGCTTCGCACAAAATTTGTCCAATTTTTTTAAATTTTTTGATTACATTTTATTTACAGCCATCAAATTCACTTTACCTATGGCCTTCAAATCCCTTACCTATAGTAATATAGGTTTCACAGTCCATGACGTATTGGACAATATATTTATATATAATATAGGATAGGGTACTATTATTATTAGATTGGTTTCAATGACTCTGGATTCACCGCAGCTAAGTTTTTATTTTTTATTTCTTTATCTTCATTTTAATTGTGTATTGTTTGTACGTTGAGGAAGGCTCTTTGCCGAAACATTCACTGTTTTGTTACGTCCTATCAGGCTAACTCATACCCTGTTTACATGTTTCCATTTACATATTTATAAGCCTGATTGCAGTCTCACCCCCATTATGTTCACTATTATTATCTTGTTAGCAAGATAGGCAGTATATGTCAATTGCGCTGCTACTAAAGTCGCGTCACAGTGGATAAGCATGAGTCATTTCAATATTATCCAAACAAGAGGGTTAAAATATAACTTTTTTTTAAATTAAAAAAGGGAAAAATAAATTTTTTAAAAAGAGTCCCCATTTAAAAAAGGATGTGGCTAGCGCTACGACAATTTTGTCGTAGCAGCAGACGACCCGGTCGGATGTTGCTAGCGTAACGCTAGTCAGGAAACTAGTGCTACGACATGTCGTAACAGCAGACGATCCGGCGGGATATTGCTAGCGTCACGACAAGATTGTCGTAACAGCAGACGAACCGGTCGGATGTTAATAGCGTTACGACATGTCGTAGCGCTAGTCAGGAAACTAGTGCTACGACATACGCAACTTCTGCTACGACTAGTTTTAGTCACTCTTTGCAGTAGACACCTGGAAAGAATTAAATCTTAACAAACTCTTCTTTATATTGTATACGCATATATATTATAATACGACATTATTTGTGTGTGCATTAATTCTAAAATCTAAATTTATTTAAATAAATTATTTAAATAGATTTAATTTTAATATTATATTGGTCAACCGAATATAAAATATAAATATATCAGCCGATTTTGCTATACTATAGTATACTAGTCTTGTGTAATTGATGCCGATCCCGATCCATTAAAATTTAGTATAGCCTAAAGCCGTAAATGAAAATCCTGAAGCAACGGTTCGCGCACAAATAATTCGTTTCATGTGGAATAATAAAATGTGCCGTGTGCAGACTTGTCACAGGAAACCATTCCATTCATCCTTCTACCTCATTTTCACTCTATTACTAATACTATTACTATTGAGGAGGGGGGGGGCAGATAATAACAACCGCACAGGACTCCTCGTTTACTCGCCTTTTTTCCCCCTTATTACTATTAGTACTATTACTTCGTGCTGCTGTTAGTGTCCGTTTTCTCAGCA